>JAOPHQ010002004.1:5000-232500 GCA_030340625.1 Merluccius polli | reverse complement strand
CACTATAATAATTGTACATTTACAGCATTAACACATGCATATATGTGAACATATAAAAATACTATGCCTGGAGATGCTAATAAAATGATTCTGCAAGGCCGGCCTGCAGTGACGATTGTAATGGATTTGACATGATGACATGATACAGTCGGGAAGATTTCCCCTCTGCAGGGAATGGCTGGTAGCAGGGTAGGCTAATGAGTATGCTAATAGCTTCATCTTGTCCCTGAATGTTAGCCACTCTAATAACAACACATCTCAGCTCCAGTAATAAGATAGCTCTACATGTAAATAATTTGCCTCGACAGCGTAAAGTACCGTGTTTCACTCCAAGCACAAACACATGTAGCTATGTTGCTAGTAATGTTCTTTTGGTCATTGTTTGGTAATTCATTGTGAAAGGATTTTTCATTATGGGGAGACATTGTTGTGTATGAAACTGCCACAGCGTTTCTCATGCGAGGCGAAACAAGGTTTCATAAGCCCGGGTTATAGTATATTTTTATTATAGAGTTGATTTAGGATTTTACAGTAGGCTACTACAACTCTTTTGATTCCTCTCACTATGGTGGAGTATGGCCAACAATAAATCCCATGATGCATTCTGATGTACAAGCCCGATATGGCCCAATAACACTGTGAGGGGTCTTAGGGATGTAGTGTCCATGGGAGTATCAGGACAAAGGGCATGTTGCTGCGTAGAGGTCATACTGGTAGAAGGGCTAAGGCATAGCACACACACATGCACACTCCGCTTTGTCTTTACTGTACTATTCACCAAGTCACCATATTGGTGCAGAAACAAAAAGCTGCTGGATGCACTGATTTTGATTCCTGCAACTACCTGTTTGATTCACCTAACCTACACTAAACACATACAATGGTTACAACTATGAACAATGTTCTACTCCATCTAGGATCACAAACTAGTCCTAACAGTAAGCCAATAATTGTATATTGTACTTTATCAACAGGATGATACTGTCACTGACTTGGAGATCATTTCTAGAACATTTCTATAAAAAATATAACAGTTTAAATGTTTTTATCTAGCCAAAGACAAAATGGATTGACTTGATTGATTGATTTTTTGTCACACAGGGAAGGTCAGGGAGTGAAAGCATGTGTTAACCTTAATCCAATGGATCACAGTATAGATATGCTGATACAGCTACAGAATGAGGACTGAAGTGCATTGGGTTGAAAATAAATGTATATGTATAAACATCAATGACTGACATTTTGTAATTAGGGACATATGAATTTAAATATGACATTCAATTCATCACCTTGCAGTATAATATTTTCATTTCTGGCCAAGCAATTTACTTGACCCTTTTCATTTCCTTTCTTTCGTGCGTTGTTCGACTCCAGTCTCAGACCAGTATGGTAAACATGGTAGGCCATGCTGCTTTAAGCAACTGCTGACTACAACACATGCGGACACTGAGATCCTATCTCAGCCTGCTTTCTCTGATTGGTTAGTGAAAGGAGGTGCAATGACTCCAAAACACTGTGTGACTATTAATCATCCTGAGAGGTGTGTATGATAGTGGCCCAGCAAACCGCCGCAGCCTATAGGGGGGATGGTTTTAATGTCAGCACAGCATAGGTGATCATACCAAGTGAATACCATCACAACAGGCTAGGCACCACGGAGAGGCATGAAGGCAAAATGGCTCAAAATAAAAACAGCTTTGTGAATGTGAAACAGAGCCTTTTTTAACTGCCACCAAATGTGTCAGAATATTGCAATCTACAAATAAACAAAATTGAACTCCTCTTCTTGGGTACAGTGCATGAGGGAAGCTAAAACACAAATCTACCCACCCCCTCCACCCCCTCCATCCATGATAAACTGTTGTAAATCTCTTGCCCAGGAGTGTAGTAAGCCCACATAGTGGACAAACAATAAAACGCTGGTACTCTGTGTAAAAGGTGGCAGGGATCAGTGATATCGCCTCCAGGAACATCTTTCTATGTCAGCAAGCCCTCCCTCTCCCCCTCTCTCCCTCTATCCCTCTCTCTCTATATATCTGTGTTAGTGTATATCAGACACAAATTTAACTCAACACACCCAAGAGATGAGTTTCACTATACCTTTCTGTCTCCTCTGGAGGTGCCCGGGTTCTCCTCTCAAATCCAGGAAAGCTGCTCATGTCCACGTACCCGTCCGTGTCGTGGGCAGTGGCCTGTGCCCGAAAGGGACGGTCGAAGAACTCTGGAAAGGTCTCGTGTCGGACCGGCCTCAGGTGTCGTACCTGGACGTTCTCGTAGTCGGAGCTCAGGGGGGGGATGTTCTCGTAGTCGGAGGTGTCCGTGTTGGGGAAGGAGATGGAGCGAGGCTTGGTGAGAGGGAGTGCCACAAAAGGCACCCTGGAGCGGTCCTCGAAAGACTCCACCCGGATAACGCTGCGGTTGAGGAAGGCAAGGGAGCGCTCATTTCGTTGACAATCTTTGTAGGATGCGAATGTGGAAAGATGCTTGGACGAGCTCCGAGGTGAACTGGTGGGGCAAACGTTGAACTTAGAGAAATTGCTCAGGTTGTTCTTGTCCATTTCTAGCGATCTGTTGGTTATGTGGTTGATGGATTCCGATGAGGACCTTGAAGAGGGTGAGTTTAATTCCATCATAGGCTTACTGTCAGATTTTTTCTTGAATTTAAGCATCAAGAAGCGTTTTATCGAGGACTTCTTTTTCTTGTTCTTTTCAAACAAGTCATTATCCATGAGGAGGGAGGGGGAGCTCTTTGTTATTGGCTTTTTGGTAATGCAGGCCAACTCAAACGGAGGAGGGATGTCCAGCATAGATGTAGGCGTGGACAGACCACT
The DNA here is from genome assembly GCA_030340625.1 of Merluccius polli. Classification (NCBI taxonomy): domain Eukaryota; kingdom Metazoa; phylum Chordata; class Actinopteri; order Gadiformes; family Merlucciidae; genus Merluccius; species Merluccius polli. The sequence goes on along the minus strand of JAOPHQ010002004.1, from coordinate 229,669 downwards.
GCATGGCCTAGGGGGGCACTGGGAGAAGCTTCCAGAAGAACCAAAGGCATAGGACAAAAAGAGGCCGTCTTCTCCTCTCTCCCTGGATGGACCCTCTCGCTCCTTACACAAATGCAGAGACATGTCTTTTCCCTCCACAGAGAAGGAACGGGGATAGTGAGACAGGCGATGGGGTTTGGAATAGCACTTGGCTCGCACCGTGTTCAACATAGGGCTGCTGGTCAGTGCGGGCGCCATTTGATCTCTCCCTAAGTAGTGTGATAGTTTTCCCGAGAGAGGCAGGGAGCTTGGTATCACATACCTCTTGTCAAAGGAAAGAACGAGGTCCCCTTCCAGGTCCTGCCCTGCCTCCTCGTAGACATGTTCCTCGTTCAGGTCCTGTTCTGTATCAGTGGTGTCATCCAGAAAGGGCACAATGTGTCCCTCTATGTCGTCTTCGTCTCGAAACACGTACGAGTCGTTAGGGGAGGTAAGCTGGCTTTCTGAGATGGAAGAGGTCAGGGAGGTATCGAGGTCTGTAGGCATGGAGAAGGACACCAGTCTGAACCTGGGACGGCAGTCCAGAGAAGCATTCAATAGCCGAGTTGTATGATCTTCACTTTTGACGTCCATCCTATTCTGTCTTGTTGTGATCTTTTCCTTGTCTTTGTCCTCCACAACGCCATCATCTATGTCCAGGTTATCCTCTGCACACTCTATTGGTTCATTGTTTATACATTTCCTGAATGTTGAGTCTTTATCGGTTATGCACCTATATTTGCTGGGTAACACCACAGTGCTATCCCCTAGTAAATGTTTATGTTGAATCAGTGGACTTTTTGACAACATTGCCACTTTTTGATCTATTAGTATCTGCCGTCCGTCAATAACATCCTCAGATGAAATGTAGTTGGGCTCGGGCTTAGTCTTAGCTTCTAAAAAAACATGGCTCCCCTGCTTCTGACAGGGCTGTAGGTTTCCGGCTCTTTTTAAGATGCCATGGCTACACTCTACGTTAAGTACATTAGAAATGACACCATGGCCATTTGCAGGTCCCATGTCTTGTTCTTCTCTTACCTTTAACGGTCCCTGTTGGCCAATGGCGGGGCTTTTTGTCAACGATCCAGTCAATGCATCTGTTGTATAGTAAACTTCATTGTCCTCCTCGCCGTCTTCAAGTGTTTCCTTCCTCTTCAGTATGTCCCGAAGCCCGGGTCCCTTCACAGCGGAACCGCCCACCTCCTCCTCCTCAACACTGGCAAAGGAACAGTCGCCCACAGAGAAGCCGTCTGTGTCCGCCAGGGCCTCGCCAGCGTCGCAGGCCTCAGAGTTCATGTCCTCCGTCATGTCTGTGTCTGTCATCTCCATGGTGTTGGTAGAGTCAGCGGTGAGGCCAGCATCGCTGACCGCCAGCGAGTCCGGGGACCCCACCGTGTCCCTTAGGGTGCTAGGGTCAGTTAATCGCCATTCCTCGTCACTGTCCTGCATCATATCGTCCTCTTGCGTTCGTTTTGCCGATTCCTCCCCCGAGTCTAGCTCTTGTGACGCATTCCATAAGTCTTTCTGTTCTGAGCAGAGGTCATGGCAGCCAATGCGTTGCGTGACTGTCGCCTTGACCTCCACTTCTTCACCGACAGAGCGCTCTGGCTCCTTCCCTCGGTCGAGCTCCTCGCCCAGAGGCAAAGAGCCTCCATTGATACAGGCCTCCTGGCTAGTGTTGTAGACTACATCTCTGGTGTCACAGTCCTGTACAACTTTGGGTTTGGGGGCTACAGCAGGTTTGGGACCCTTAGCTGTAGAGGAGCAGGCTCTGGGCATGAGAGGAGAAGCCAGCCTGAAGCCCACCGGACCAAGGAGCTTTGGTTTAGGAGCAACAGGAGGCTTGGAGCTGTCTAAAACAACAACAACAGGAAGAGGAAATTGTAAGGTTATGTTGTAACAAAATATATAATAATAAAACATATATAAAACATTAAATAACAATTTCACTCTCTAGCCATTTTTGGCAATTTTCTGTATTTTAACTTCACTATTATGTGTTAAACTGCAGTTAGACTATAAAGGCAACTGCTTTTATGGACCCCTTTTCATGCTTTTTATTAAAATTAAACGTCTATTTTTGTCTTGCACTTAAACTGATTTTAGAGTAAGATTAATTTAGTTCTTGTAAGGATTTAATTATACGAAGAACAAAACAGTCAACTTTAAGGGATTTCCCTGACTCACTTCCTGTGATTCAGGGAAGAGAAGAGACCTTTTCAGACTATTTTTACTACTAGGCTACGATATGGGAAAGTAGAAAAGCACAAGGTCAAAAAAACAATACGTGGTCATTTATCTGGATTTAGAGGCAACACATCAGCATACCGACATGATGAAGCCTGAATGAAGCATCCTGATGCGTAATTGAAAACCAAACGTGGGAATTGTAAAATACCGAAACAAAATCATGAATATTACTACGGCACAAACATTTCATCGAGTCAATGAATATAAACTACCTCTATGGTGACATAAAACCTTAAAATAAAAGTAAAATAATTGCATTTGCTTTTGACATAGGTCGTAACTACCATAGAAAGGGAAACCGCTTGATCCATTTGTTTAACGTAGTAGTAGTAGCAATAATAATAATAATAATAATAGCCAAAGTCTTTCTAGCTGTCTCACGCTCACTCCCTCCACCCACATGACGATACGGTAACGCCAACCACAAACAGCAATGACATCGGATCAAAAAGAAATAACCTTCATTAATTAAAAGTAGCTCCATAAGCTTACCTGTGTTCATTGTAAGGCGCGGAAGCACTTCCCCACACCAGCTCCAATGGGAAAGTAGTAAGACTATATGTTTAAGAGGACGATATCCAAACCACCTGGGGGTGGGGGGGTGTGGTGGGGGAGGTGGGGGGGGGGAGAGACGACCACCAGAACAATAGTTAGGGTGGTCTGTCTACATAATGACTGACTGGTCCTCCTCGGCTGAGCGCGTCAGCGTCCTACAGGGGAGAGGGCGCGACTGGCGGCACGGGGTGCGTGTTTCCCTGCGTCCTGCTCCCTCTCCTCCTCCCCCTCCTCCTCCTCCTCCTCCTCCTCCTCCTCCTCCTCCCCCTCCCCTCCTCCTCCTCCTCCTGCTGCCGTGGGAGCTGCGCTCGCCGCTCACTGCACTGAATGGGATATTCAGCCACAGAAGCAGATTCAGTTTACTTTGTCTACTGGTATATGGTGTCTATCTATCGCACCTTATCTCGAGATATTATTAGTAAGGAAACACTTTGCGCTCGCAGTTGGCCCATTCATAGTTTCGGCTGCTTTCCATGTGAGGTTGATGAAGAGCCTAGAATATTCTGTATAATGTATTGTATGCAAAACACGGTTTATATTAGGCCTATATTTAGTGTATCTAACCCATCATCGTGTTTTTTTTTCAAATAGCCTTTGTATTTTTATGTCTATGACTTTGCTATTGTTAAACTTGCAAGAGCCAAATAAGGACATTTGGTGTCAATATTTGTAAAATTGACTTTTTGTAGAGGGTATGGTCTCAAGCCAAATATTCAGAGGAATTCAAACCCTAATTGCAGTCCTCCCACTTAACTGCACTGACTGTTGCAGAGGGTTGGTTGACCTACTCTACACAGGTCCCAGATGCTGACATTTATATCCAAAATTACACCCCACACACACAATGCCACAGCATTTTACTTTAGTGTGAAATCCCCGACTTCTTGTACTGCCAGAATAGCATAGAGCGGGCTATAGGCTATCAGCATGCATCGGTGCTGACATTTTAACTGGGAAAACTCTGTATCTCACCCTAAAGATACGTAGCTGAACCCACATCACCTGACCTATTCTGAGAGCCGTGAGACCTTGTTTTCCTGTCCTCTCACCTGATGTATGATTGGTGAAGGACCAGGCCCCTTAAAGTATTTTTACATAACAGGAAGTTGTCCTCCCTGTTTCCTGCTCAGCCCAACTCCACTTCCGTACTCACTTATAGCCGGCGAGCTTACTGTTCAACATCAGCTCTGTGTGAGTCATTGTAAAACAAGGCCCGGGCCACACAATAATAATGATGATTAGCAAAAATGAACTTATTGCTCACAAGGAAATGAAAGGCTGCAATAAAACAAAAGGGATTAAAAAACATATTAGGCTGAGGTTATCCTGGGCGTGTCTACGTCTGGCGGAGGATCAGTGCAAAGCTAAGCCAGACCAGGGAGCATGCGGGGACATATTGACTGTTCAGAGGGACCGCTTGTGGAAACAGAGAGTATTGGATTAGGAGGTGCTCAGCCCTGATGGGACAGAGGCAGGTTAGCCAGCCCCCCCCCACAGGCTGTGGGACACGCTGCCTTTCTGGTTACCTCACACAGGCGACACCTTAAGGTCAAAAATCATGGTGTGTCTGCATAGAGGGATTACTTTGAACATGAAACATTATTTAACATGGGCAAATCCAACACAGAAATCCATAATGCAAAACTGTCTATAATGGTTTTTCTTAAGACTAGCTATAAGTTACTGACAAGATAATACATTCTGTTCTGTTGTATTCAACTATGTGTTTTTAATACACTAAAATAATTCATTTTGGTGCGTTGCATTCGCTCGGATTACAGCCGTGACCATGGGAGATTGTTTAGCCCATTAAAAAAACATTATGTGGCAATACTTTTGACCATTTTTTGTTGGTGCAATTATTACTTTTCATATTGAATCAATAAAGGGGAGGATGTTGGTCTATGTGGTCTTCAGCAAGAAACAATAATGAAGGATATCCTGACAAAATCGGTCGTATATTAACAAATGCTAGAAAGATGTTCACCAATAAATAATAGTGTAAAAATAATAATTACATTTGATGGTTAAAATACTTTTTCCACAGTAGTCTTTCACAATGTCAGTATATTTATCATGCCCAAATAAGAGTATACAAAATAGTTGGGCCGCAAACTGTATGACTGAATGCACTAGCCCATCTTTTACTGTGTTTTCATCTGGCTACAGTAGGAAAACTCACATCTCCCTTTCTAAAACAATGAGGCGGTGACGTCAAAAAAACAACCCCCATCTTGATATACTTTTTCCTGTGACTGTTTTGAAATGTCCCAGCAAAGCTTACAGCAGGGCATGTGCTCCCATGTTGCGACCATAAACCTTTAACAACGTCATTGTTTCTTGTTGTGTTTTATACATTGTTGTAGTTGTTATATATTTATATTCATTGACACACACACACACACATCCACAAACAGGGAGGGCTTGTTTTATCTGTGATTAGGATGCTTCCTCCTCCTTAACTCCTTGTCTTCTGCGTTCCTAAATCTTGTCACCTTCAAAGTTGCGGGCGCAACAGGCTGCAGGAAAGCACTCTTGTCTCATGTGATGCTAAGTTTACATCTGACATCACTGTGAAGGAACAGACAACACCCCGCCGTCGGTGGTTTTCTTCTTCTTCTGTGAGAACTCTTTTCACCAATGCCGGATGTCAACAGAGACTCCCTTGTCTCTCTCTGTCTTTCATTGTTTCATTGTCTTTTTTTCGGCAATACAATCCAGTTTGACATGGAGTTGTGGTTTGAAAGTCTGTTACTTATTCCCACACCGGTCAATAAAATGGGTTGTCCAGTCAGATTAGTGAAGTAATGTGGAGACTCTGACTGAATCGTGAAGCACTGCATATAGATGCATGAATCTGTCATCTGTGAGCTAAGTCACCTTCCGTCGTTACTGTAATGTCTTTATCATAAAGTCCCAGGGTATTCTGGGGAGGGTGGAATGCACTTTTTTTTTTCCAGTGTCCATGTTATTAAATCGCTGTAGTTGTTCATAAAGTATTTGCATGCATTCCTTTCACTTAAATCATGAGACAGGCAGAAATGGTGTAGAGCAGCATGTCAAATAAATACCAGCAATACACCCAGCACAATAAACAATGGACAATGGCTAAAGAACTGTTTGTACTGTATGGGGGGGGGGGGGGGGGGTTATTGCTTAAGCATGACACACAATTTGTCTGCTTTTGTTATAATTCCCCTAGTCTCCATTCCATTTAAACATATCTTGTGGTAAAGTTCATTTTTATGCAGTTTTTTGATGAAAGAAAATGACCAGCTGGTGGATCTATGTTTATGTTGAAATGCACTTATATCACTAAAAGAGATCAGCACTGTAAGGCAAAAATACATTTTTGTTATGTATACATTGATCCTATCTCACCACGATGAATGGCTGTTGATTTAAAGTGAGCGCCATTAGTTTAACTTGAACTGTCTTTGATTGTTGCACTTTTGTTATGGGAACCAATGAGATTAAAAACTACATCTGTGGGAGCACCGATCCCACCGGTCCGGCTAAACTGACAATAGATTAACCCTGACAGTGACCCTCTGTCGTGGACGTTATTTGTGTCTTCCATAATGTGTTTGTGTTGGTGTACGAGCACTCGCAAGTAGATGTAAGTGTTGTCAGCGTCTGGCGGCTGTTTGACACCCAGAAGCAGCGGCTCAGGTCACCGCCGTCAGAAGGAGCCGAGCCTTCAGGAGGACGCGGCCGAAGCATATTAATGGCCGGAAACGTACACACCTGAGCGCCCGTTTTTATCAGAGGGAGATAACTCAAAGTGGCACGAATAAAGGTGTTTCTGAAAACATACATAAACAGGGATAAGACCATTAACATAAACCCATCCATCAAATGCCTAATGCGCCGCAGTAGTGACTAAACCTGTGTTCAGGGGAACATATATATACACACGCCTTTATTGTTGACGTAGTTAAATCACGACCACATTACCATATCATTATTTATTCTTTAAATTGCTGAACAAACACTGATTCCAGCAAGTGCATGGAACAACCCTGCGCCTGTGTGGTGTTGTTCTAATGCGTGGAAATGGTTTAGCGCGCGTTGCTGCGGGTGCATGCAGTGGTGGCGGTGTTAAAGTGGAGTAGGTCTGTTTATCTCCTATATACTCCACTGGGTCCAAAGACTCGCAATACACACATATAGAATAATAAACAATAGGGAGGTACTGGGGGGGGGGGTGATGTACAAAAGCAAGGGACCTTACGCTACACATTATTTCACACAAAAGGACACATTGGGATGCGCACGGCACCATAGCTTCCTCCGCAGTTCTCGATCAATACCAGCCCGCGGTAAAGTGTGGGAGAGTGACATCTGTGCCGCGTGGAAGTGTCAGCCCCGCGCTCTCTTTACGGCGGCGCGTTTTCGAGACAGAGCCACTGACCACTGAGTGGTTTCACTGTCACACTGAGCTCATTAAAGCAGTTGAGTGGCTCATAAAAACAGAATGGCTGAAGTAAGACATTTTTGTAACTCGCACATTATCCAAATGGTTCTTTTTTTTTGTTATTATTATTTGGCAGACAAAATATGCTCGGAGGTCCAGATGAAATCCAGATGGTTAACCACGAGGGTTAAGAGGGAGTAGGTGGATCAAACCATCAATCTGTTCACAAGACACACTGTATGACTGGTGTCACATGCTCTTTCGACACTGCATAGAAAAGATGACAAAGCCCGGCTGTAAGACGATACGTTGTAAAGTCCTCAAACAAGTTGATATATAGTGAGATTAACATTATACCCCTGCTAAATTGAGAGGCCTAGACGATAAACGTTGACGCAGTGTGCTGAATGATGGCCACCGTCGACGGCTAGTTGTGTCCGAAAAACAACAGAAAAGGATCCGTTGAGGTTCATGTCTTGTGTGTGTGTGTGTGTGATCAAATAACAACAATGTCAAAAAATGTCCACGAACCAACGCTGCTGCGTTTCGAGGTGTGTGTGTGTGTGTGTGTGTGTGTGTGCACGAGTTGCGCCGCGTGCACAAGGACAGGAGGGTGCACATATGTGCACACACTGAAAATAGCTCTACGAGTCCCCAAGTCCTGTGGCCTCCTTCCTCCTTCCTTTCACACACAGGCACAATTTATGGCACCATTAGAGTGTGTGCACGCGGTGTCAACAGCGCGTAGCACTTGGCTAAGCTCCCCGTCCGCTGCTGCGAGGAGGAGGAGGACCAGGATGTGTCCAGAGACGACACCGCCAGACCAATAACCGGCCCCAGCATGTGCACAAACACCGTTCAGGGGATCCACCGCACCACAGCATCTCAGCAAGAAATAATACACGCGCAGCAGCCCATACTGCCTGCACAATAATGTCAGAAATAATGAAAGGTGGGGTGTATTACAATACAATGGGGTCATTAACATCAATTGATTGTTAAAAAAAACAAAAAACAAAACAATGTGATTTTATCCCGTGATGAACCAACGCATCCGAATGCCCCCAAGTGAGAAATCCCAAATAAGCGCTTTGCCTTTGGTCATAATGAAGATGATAACGAATAAATAGTAATGTTTGTCAGAGTGTGAATGTGTTATTTACATCATAAATTTTTACAGCCCCATGTTGCGAGCAGGACTCATCAGAGAATCCACGGGGTCCGAGGCCTGCGCTCCATCTGCTGCCGAGGGAGAGGGACACGTCGCCGCGGCGCGTGTGCCATCACCGCCACGGGTACCGCCGCCGCCGCCGGCGGCCCCCCCCGCGCACGAGCCTCTGCGATGCTCCGCAACAGGAGCCCAAGCTCCGGCGGTGCGATGGGCTCCAACAGCCGTGGCGGCATTAGCGTTCGTCACACACACACACACACGCAAACACACACACACACACACACACACACACACACACACACACACACACACACACACACACACACACACACACACACACACACACACACACACACACACACACACACACGCAAACACACACAGTTAACCCATTATGGCTCACCATGGGGTGATGCTGAGCACTGAGGCCTGGTCACAGCCTGGAGCAGATCCTCACACACACACACACACACACACACACACACACACACACACACACACACACACACACACACACACACACACACACACACACACACACACACACACACACACACACACACACACACCATGGAGGTAGTGGTGGTGTACTATGTGGAAGAGCTCATGGCTGATGAGTCATTTGAGGACCCAACATTTTGTTTTTTGTTTTATATTTCTCCTGCAGGATCTAGTTTGACCGTGGATGTTTATGTGGTAAATAAATATGACTTTTCTTTAGTTTTAGTTTTATTCTTTTATCATCTCCACCAAAGTTATAGCAGCCATTTTTGTAACGGCTGTCTGTTGTCGATATATTTGTGAATCATTAATATCATTTTGTGGACATGTTTCTCATGCAATTAAGCAAAAAGATCATTTAATTCCTTGTCTTCATTCAGTTTTCCCTGTCTTGACTTATTGCACAATACGGGCAGCTCAGAAACCTGTGGTCCAGTGAACTGATACAGAAAGTGAGGATGGATCAAAGAATGATCCAATGTCCTACGTCATTACCTACTTAATACAGTTTTGTGTTGCAGGGGGTAGCAGACGGTATACCAGCTGACTGCCGGCATAAGGAAGGCAGACACCCAGAATGGGATGCCAGACCTTTAAACACAAAGCCACACAAAAGGGGGGGGGGGGGGGCAAATACAGTCTTAAATATTGGTGCTGAGACACATGTTACATAGGTTGTAATACCTCGTCTACCTATACCCAAAAAAACCTCTAGCTAGGGTAAGATAGTAGGCCTACTTAGCATCGTATAGCATCTTACCTGTAGCAATTAGAGTGCACTTAGAAACTTGTTCTATTGAACTCCTTGCTGTTCCGACAGTGTGATATATTGTTTAACTTTCTATTGACAAATTGCTTTGGACAAAAGTGTATAATACAGATCATACAGAGGAAAAATACCAGACTCCAAACAAAATCTCACACCTTCTATGTTGTGGGTCTGCATGTAAGGGAGGGGATGGACCCTTGATAACAAGGATATACAGTATAACATGTACATATATCCTCAGCCATGTGGACAACAACCTCATACCTATGGCTGTTTTACGATATTCAATTTCAGTGAGTCAACTGGGGAAAGTCAACAAACTGGTTGTGGAAATCAAAAGCATAAATTGTGGATCGCAGGCCCCGAGCTGTGCAATAATTAGAAAACCGTCCACCCCCCCCCCCCCTGCTCTTTCTCAGCATCCTTCTTCCTCTAAATGGTCGTGAATTTATACTGTATTTCAAGGAGACAACAGAAAGTGCAAGAAAACTAAAAACTACATTATATAGGAACAAAAAAATATTGAGCTTGCATTGAAAGCAAGTTATAAATGACCATATTCGAGTCTTGGCCTATCCAATTTTAGCTGCTCAGCAGGAAAATTCCCTCTTATCCCTCTTACATTTCTAGTCAATTAGTCATGTGTTAACAGCTACTTGCATTCATTTGTCTTTGAGTTTTATTTGTATGGCTTCCATGCCTCTCAGATTGATTCCCAGGATAAAGGTGTGCCCTTAAAGCACCATAAAGAGAGAGGATTGATGGACGGGTTGGGGTCCGGGAACCATAATCCAAAGGGTTATCTAGAAATAATATTCCATATTCAAATCATCACCCTGACTGTAAAAGATAAAATCACACCCTGCGTTGCATCCTAATAGGGGGTTCTAGCTACAAAGCTGCAAAAGGCAGAGTAAAAATAAAGGCTCAATTGTAGGTATTTTTCTGTTATGACTGAGTTTGTATAAGATTTTGATTAGAAAGCGTGTGGGGGTGTGTGGGGGTGTGTGTGTGTGTGTGCAAGTTGGGTTTTTGAATATGTGCGCTGAATGACTGCAGATAAACAGCTATTAACAATAAGGCACAGGCCATTTCCCCAACGACATTAGTATGCAGTCTGCTTTCATTCCCATTAGAATTGGACCAATTGAAGAAAAAAAAAACATACTGGTACATTTTTTTTTTCAATTGGTCCAATTCTAATACTATTATATTATACGATTACTACATGTACTACTACTATCCAATTCTAATTCTACATGTATTTACAAAACCTCCTCATCCCAGTTCTTCATCCTGGCTGGCCAGCAAGAGGAGGTCAACCTGCCAGTGGGCCACACCCCCCTGTCCTGGGAAGACTGATTGGTACCTCCCGACCGGCGAGTCAGCATGTTGGTTGGGAGGGCTTTACATAGGATGGACATCTGGTCCTTCATCGCAGCGTGTTGCTGCTCATAGCCAGAGGAGACAAGGGCTCTGATATCCTGCTGCATGGCCCTTGAAATAGCTTGGTGGAAAACAGATTTACCCACTGGTTATGTCAATATGCATGTATGTAAACACACACGCGCGCGCGCGCACACACACACGCACATACACACACATGCTCTCTCTCTCTCTCTCTTTTCACACATTTACGTGTGTAGCGCAAGTCATTTGGAAGTGATTTGTTTTGCCTATGGAGCAGCTTTTACTACAATCAACAAACATCTCATCATGTTAATTATGTCAGTGTTTAAACAGAGAAACCAACAGGTAAGACCCTTCCCTCCCTCGATGAAGTCAAGCTGTGATTTAGCAATTTGCTTCAGGCGGAAGTTGGCCCGGCTGAAAGCGTATCCATTGAACAAAGTGCCTCCAAACACTAGCTGTCCTCCTGCATACATCTGTTGACTCAAGCAAAGACACCGGGCCAGTGTTTTACTGCTCTTACAGAAACCACAAACACATGCGGTGAGCAGAAAAGAATGCCTCTATGTGCATAATAACCAGGGCATCTGTCAACATTGTGGCCAGCGTGAGAGCTTTGAATTACACTGTCGTTACGTTCATTCAATTAAGCTTTACTTTATTGTTATGAGTACTGGTTCCTACGCTGCATTACCTATGCATGTGCACGCATATTTAAATTCCCTGCATGATCACCACTCAGTGTGATTGTGTGTCGCAAGCACACACACACACACACACACACACACACACACACACACACACACACACACACACACACACACACACACACACACACACACACACACACACACACACACACACACACACTATCTCTGTTTATTTTTACATATGCTTTGTCCGGTCTCATCCAAGGCCAGAAAAACAAAGAGGGGAAAAAACAAGGCCCAAGGTCACAGAGGTCAGCAGGCCATCCAACCAGGAAGTGACCCACGTTGCCATAAAGGACCATTATAACAGACATCTGACATGGCAACTATTCTATCCTATCATAGCATCCTTTCTATCATATCATATAATAGCTTATCAAATATTTGATATCATCATATAATATCTTATCATACCATATCATATGCAATCATATATTATATCATAGCATATGCTATTAAACAACATATCAAATAATATTATATCATTGCAAATCATATCATAGAATATAACATCATATGTTTTATATATATTAGGGCTGGGTGATAAACAATATGATGATAAAAATCACGATATGCTTATGAATTCAAAATACCATTCTTAACAGTGTAACTGAGGGTCATTATATGGTATCGGACAAAAAATAGTTTTCCTTTCTGACATTTCAAACCTCATATTTGATAGTTTTATGGGCATATTTTCTCATGATAATTAATTTACACTATAATATATATTATATAGATATATATATATATATATATATATCTATATTATATATATATATATATATATATATATATATATATATATATATAGATATATATATAGATATATATATAGATATCTATCTTTATAGATATATATATAGATATCTTCATCTCATGGCGATACAACACCATTCAAAGACAATAAACGATAATATTGAATTATTGCCTTGCCTATATATATATATATATATATATATATATATATATATATATATATATATATATATATATATATATATGCTTCACCAGGAGCTCTAACTGCAGCAAGACAAACACAGCAGCTAGGATCCAGTACTCCTGTGTGTTGAGTCTCAAATCACTGGGGGTCTACACAAGAAAGTAAGAAAGTGTGTCAATTTGTTTTCTCTCTGCAAATTTTTCAAGATTCGACTGCAAAACATACACACCGATTGGGCAATGTCTGTCACTTGGAAATACACACACTAACAATATCATTATCACTTTGAAAACGTAATGCTACCCTCAAAAGCTTTAATGCTTTTGAATCAACTCATAACATAACTGTGATCTGTACTTAAAGTATTTGAAATGAGACATTAGACCGCACAGGGACCACCTAAATCAAACTACTGCACTGTGAAACGACCATGTCTGGCATTCATTCTGTCCTTCATCTCATCTATTACTTGGTGCTGTTCAACTGGATTGGATTTGTTTTTGTTGGTTTGTTGTACTGTTTGTCGTGTACTGCCCTGAGCACATGGCCAAGGCATGGAGCTGTCTGTGGTCTGTGACACCAGCACCCCACAGAGCCCTATCAATGAAGTGGCGTCAGGGGGCGTGGCACTAGGGGGCGTGGCACTAGGGGTGTGGCACTAGGCAGCGGCCGGGCAGACTTACTCCAGGGGCGAGGGACAGAGAGCGAGATTAAAGCGGAGATTAGGGTTACAGTTAACGATGACTTTCATAGAAGATTAATCTAAGGATAATTTTTTCGATCAATCATTTAGTCCTGAAAATGTCATAAATAGTTACCAGAGTCCAAAGTGATGTCTTTAATTTGCTTGCTTTATCTGATAAGCAGCAAAGAAAAACTAAAGTATTCATTTTATAACGATCCATGAACCAAACATTTGAATTTCTGAAGCATCAAGCAGCAAATATTTGGTATTTGTACTTGATAAATGACCTAAACACACAAAAAATATTTGATACATTTTCTGTCGATCGATGCATGGAGTTGTGGTTATGGCTGGACATGAGCTGCAGCCCTAGCGGAGATACAAGCCAGATACAGAGAGAATGGGAAAAGGGATGAACACTGTTGCCGTGGCAACTGGTCTGTCTCACCACTGTTTGATGGCAGCTCTGGGCGTGGAGAGGTCCGGGTTGCAAGTGACAAAGAGATGCGGGACTGGGACCACTAGTGGCGTCTCTCCAGTGGAGGATCCCTCTTTGGGGGTGAGAGATGGTCATCCGAGCCTCCTTAGGTTGAAGTGATTTATGTTTAGTGGTAGGAGGACAGGGTTTATCCCTGAGACCTGTGCAGACAAGATCAGGACAAAATGTGAGCAAGATCTTGACAGAGCTAGGCAGGGATGAGAACAGAAAGTTTATTGTTGCATCTGTCCCTCGTGCGTTATAACTTGAACCATTCCATTGATCGACAGAAGGGGGGTTCAGGAAATGCAGCCAGGGGTGGTTATGAACTTGGTGGCTGGGGATAAGTGGACAGAAAGTCTTCCTGCACAGAGTTGTGGTTGTGGCTGGACATGAGAGCCCTTATAATGGAGAGAGGTCAGAGGATGCATGTGAACACTGCTGTTCAGCCTCGCCTTCTGATGAACCTTCATGTTGGCCTGGGCAGGAAGCAGGGGAGTACTCACAGTGGCTAAATGAGTCCTGTGCAGCTTCTCTGGAAGAGGTTGGGGGAATTAGGTCTGTCTGGCTCTTTAGGATGAAGGAGAGGCTTCACGTCAGCAGGAATATCTGATAGATCTTCCCCGAAAAGGTCACAGGTTCCTGATCCCTCTGGGAAGCGGGAGGTTGGCTATCCGCCTCAGAAGCAGATCTGGGGCTTGGTCGGCATTCTGTTGAAGGCTTGGCACATCCGTGGATTCAAGCGGAGAACGTCTGCTCAATTAATAAAATACTCAGAACACATTATTAAGGTGAAATGATCAAGGCCAAATGAGGAAAAGAATAATCGGGTTAGTGCAAATAACAGACATGTTAAAATAAAAATTGTAATTAAAAGGTAAAAATAGAAAAATAGAAATTATTAATTACATAAGACTTAAGACTTATTTCATTAAACTACATAGCACATCATTACAATCTAAGAGCAAATTATCTTCACAACTAACAGTCATTTAAATTAAGTTTGAAGTTTAGATAAATCACTGCAATACAGAATAAAAGGCAAAGCCACTACCTATTTTGAAAAGCAAAGCGATATATTCCACAAAGGACACAGCACCATCTTGTGTTTCATAGTGGCTTCAATGTCTGACCTCTCATGTAAAAACATCTATTACATACTATTTTAAACTTTAATAAATGTCCAAACAACAAAAGGCAGAGCGAGTCAATCTTTGATCTTTTATTATCAAAAGCTGTGGCAAAAGTTAGATTTTTTTGACATTTTACATTCAAGTAATTGTTTTAAACTGATTCTACAGAGTGGTGAACTTTAAGTGAAGTTCTTGTAGAAGGACAGCATGTCATCCAGGCTCTGGGAGGGGGCCGGTGGGGGGCAGCCAGGAGGGAACAGGCCCTGGGCCCCGGGCTGGTGCTGATGGGAGGGGGCCGATGGGGGGCAGCCAGGAGGGAACAGGCCCTGGGCCCCGGGCTGGGGATGCTGGGAGGGGGCCAGTGGGGGGCAGCCAGGAGGGAACAGGCCCTGGGCCCCTGGCTGGTGCTGATGGGAGGGGGCCGATGGGGGGCAGCCAGGAGGGAACAGGCCCTGGGCCCCGGGCTGGTGCTGATGGGAGGGGGCCGATGGGGGGCAGCCAGGAGGGAACAGGCCCTGGGCCCCGGGCTGGGGCTGCTGAGGGAGACTCTGTGGTGGTGGTGGAGGAGGATAATGTGGGGGATAAAGCGGTGTGTACTGGCCAGGGTACTGAGGGACGAACTGGGGAGGAGGGGCGGCGTAAGGTGGGGGTCCCGCTGAAGGTTGAAACGGAGCGTGATGTGGAGGCGGGGAGAACGGGTAGCTGAAAGGGGGAGCGCACTGGGTGTAGGGTACTGATGAGGAGGGCTGTGGGGTTGACGCCGAGGTCGGTTCACAAGCAGAGTCCTGAGGCTCGGGCTGTAATTCTGCTTGGGCCTGCTGTGTAGGAGCGGGAGCCGTCTGTTTGCTCTGAGAGGGTAAAGGTGCAGGTTTAGCCTGAGGTTCAGGTTCTGGTTCCGCTTTGCTGGAAGAGCTCTTTCCTGACCCGCTTGTCCACTTGAAGGACATCTTGGATTTGTTCTCCTGACTGGAGACATTTGCATGCCTTGGTCTCTTCTCTGCGTAGTATGCAGACGGAGGTGCGAACTCGGCATCACGCTCTTGCCGACGGCGGTTTGTCCATTCGCCAAGCATGAATTCTGAAAAATTGTACATCAGAAAAAACAAAAAAGTCTAGTCAAAACCACCAAATTCACCAATAAAATAATAACCTGAGGTATTGTAAATTGAGAACTCAAATGCTTGAGTCCAAGATTCGTACACACCCTCCTTTAAAGACTAATGCAGCCCCTTAAGTCATCAACCCAATAACTTTATACGTTTCACAGAAGAGTTGCACAGTTAGTGTACCTTTGCCCCTGTCCCATTCCCTGACATGGGGAATCCCAGGCTTGGTGTCCTTCCTCTCTTGGACCTCCACCACCACTCTCTTCACTGTACTGATGTCAGATAACTCCTCTGGTGGAGGTGAGTGTCCAATCAGATCCTCTGCCTCGTCGTCTATAAGAAACAGGATAAACCAATCCCTTACTAGTGTTTATGACAAACACAATACATGACAGGAAGCTAGGTGACATGTTAGCACGGGGAAAGGCGGTGGACACTGACCTTCCATTTCCTCTGTTTTCAGCTCCTCCTCGGTGCCGTCCAGCTTACCCTTCTTCATCTTCCTCTGCCTCACCTTGGCCAGGCGGGCCTGCAGGACTGCTTTCCTCTTGTCCTTCAGCAGCTCTCTTTTACCACGCTGTTCTGTGGTCTGGAAGAAGCCAGGACAGAGGAGAAAGAGATGGAAGAAAATAAACTGTCTGATGATTTTGTGCTTGGGACTGTTAGGAGGTGGATTGTTTGATAATTAATGAATTACTAATTTCAATTCACAATCTCAAACAGGTTTTAATGTAATTGACAATAACTTAACGTATCATCACAAGTCCATACCTGGTCCCTAAGCATGTCCAGTGTTTCTCTCTGTTTATCACGCTGCTCCCGATCCTGAGAGAAGGCAAAGTAGCCGACACCGAGCTCTCGCGCCTCTGAGACAAACAAACAGAGGAAATATATTTTCATATCCATATCGTGTCAATAAATACATCACGACACAACAAAGACGAAAAGAAAAATATTTTTTTAGAATGCATTGCTGCTAACCTTGTTCCCTGATGTCCTCGTAGTGAATGGGCCCTATGGGCCTCTTCATGGCTTCCTCTTCCTCCCGTTCCCACTCCTGTCTCTGCAGATCCCGCCGCATGTCCTCCGATAGCAGGGTCTTCTCAGTGGAGGGGATTCTACATAGAATAAAACACAGGGGACATTTTCAATGTTATGCCTCACGAAAGAATAACTGCTGTGCTTAAAGAGGATGAAAGATTATTTCCTAAGATCTGGGAACCTTTCTTAGATTACTTATTACCAGGCAGACGCTCCTGAAAGGTCAATAGCCATCAAAATGGAAGCAAGCTATGCCTAACCCTTTGCTTGTTTTTGTATTATTTCTATTTTGGGTGGGGGGCTATGTATGCTAAATCTATGCTAAAGCAGGTACTTATACTGGCTAATTACTTTTCTATGGTGTTGGTTGCCTTCATATTCACAATTCTGTTACTTCTTACTTCTGTAATCCGGTGAATTTTTAAATTAAGAAAATAACATTTTTTTGTGAAGAGAAGAAAGAATACAACAGAGTTTCAGTCATCTGGCTGACATCAGCATGTAGTGGAAATAACCCAGGAGAAGAACGATGCCTTCACACTGCCTTGCTACTGAGATACTTACATTTTGCCGTTGAGACCTTCATCCATTTTCCTGAAGCCCGGCAGATCTCTCTTCATGCATCTGCGAGACCTTCCTAGAGAATCGACATAATCCACCCTACAGGAAAGATAATTAGGAGGAATAAGTGCATTCTTAGCTTTGGAGTTTGTATTAACCATTTCAATGGTTTTAGACAAGTCAATTATAGAAATAGTAAAAAGAACGATACATTAAATATAGGTTTAGTAGACGAAAGTCACGATATCTAATACATTAGTTATTGATCTGAGCTTACCATTCCTCATCTGGGTTCTGGGGCGCTGGCACGGGACAGGCCATGCTTCTTTCTTCTTCTTCCCTCTCCATCTGATCCTGGGTTTCTTTCTTCTTGTTGATAATCTTCTGAGTGAAATCGACCAGAAACATGGCCTCCGTCTCTTCATCTAACACGTCAAGAGACACACACACAAATTGACGCAGCAGGACACACCAGCGGTCATTCCTTGTTTATGTGCCAGCAAAACCTGAACCCCCTCACGAACGGCAACACAGTACACTTTGATAAACATCAATAATCCTCTAATTTCTAATGTAGACAGACCGACCTGGAAGGTCTCCTTTCGTCATTTGCTCATACAGTTTGGCCTTTTCCTCTAATCGGCGCCTATTAACAAACAAAAAAAATTACCAATTACTAAATTACTATTATTAAACGTCCCCTATTTTACCACCAGGTGTGATGTTGATTACCCATTACAAGCTATGTCAAAATCTACCCTCTAATGACATCACAAGTGGGAGTGTCCACCCAGATGTACATGGACAGATCATCCTACCAGCCTACCCAGTGGACTGTACCAACTGGTAGGCTGCTCTATCGTACATCTGGATGGACGCTCCCACTTGTGATGTCATTAGAGGGTAGCTTTTGACATAGCTTGTAATGGGTAATCAACATCACACCTGGTGGTAAAATAGGGGACCTGTAACACAGTAGAGGTGTGTGTGCGGATCACAGCCCACCTGGACTTCTCCAGACTGGCGTCCTGTTCGGACGCCTGCTGCACGTCCTTCCGGTCCCGCTCAGACACGCCTGCGTTCTGCTTGGTCCACACGCTGGGTTTCTGTCCACGTCACACCAACAACAACAAAAACAACAATAACAACAACAATGAGTACAACAAGTCCCTGTTCGGTGGGGTTTATTGTCGCCCCGTCCAACCGAAAACATACCTTGACATTGACTTTGGTTTTAACTGCGGGACCCGCGTTGTCTTGGCCCAGTTTGTCCTGTTTGAACTGCTCCTGCTTCCGGTACAGCTCAGCCTTCAGGTCCACCAGCTGGAGGAACCGAACCAAGAGTCAGCCATGAGCAAGGATACAAGGATAACAGGGATAACAACGATACATTTACATTTACGGCATTTAGCAGACGGTTTTTGTCCAAAGCGACTTACAATAAGTACATTTGTTAGGAGAAGGTGAACACTAAACCGCTATCAGTAGAGTAGGGACACAACAAGGATAACAAGGAAACTAGGATACAGGGATAACATGGACAACACGGTACAGCCGTCCCGTTTAAGAGGACAACATGGGAGTCGTATGTATACATGTCAGGTACTCACGGAGGAGGCCGTCACGTTGAAGGGCTTTTTCTTCTTGTCCATGTTGACCGGTCAGTGCTGCTGGCGCTGCTGCTCACGTCCTGCTAGCGACTCTTCCTCTGCGGTACAGTAGTGGCGGCGGCGGCGGCTGCCTCGCTGGGGGGCGGCTGCCGACTAGTGGATGTTTTGTGCATTTACAATGGCACCAAATGGGAACGTGTTGCTGAAGACTGTGAGACACCTGTTGTTATATGTTAGGTTAGTGTTATTAACCAAGCATCGTGTCTATATTGACACGACATTTTTATTGTATGACATGTATTGAAACAAGTCGGGAAAACACTCCCATTCAAGAACACACACACACACACACACACACACACACACACACACACACCAAGTTTAACGTCCCGCAGTTAAAGTTAGGATAACGTCAACTTTGAATCTATAAACATTTTACAGGGGCGATTCTAGGGTCAGAGCTTTAGGGCACCCAATGAGCCCCACTGCCACCACCCACCCTTTTTTCACACAAAAACAAAAAATATGTCTGTTGAAAAATAACTTTATCATTCACACACACACACACACACACACACACACACACACACACACACACACAGAGAGTAACGCTAGGAGTTAGTATATACTATGCCCCCATGAATGTGATGTGATTATTATTGTTGCAAAGCCTGGTTCAGGTTAAATCCTCTGTAAAACATGAATGAATACAGCAAAAGAAAAACATTTAACTTTATTTTATTGTCTGGTTTGATAGTCAGACAACTGAAAAATAACAGATATAAATCTATGAATAAATAACAATTAATTTAAAAAGCCACAGTGAGTGTTTTCACACATACTGGTGGTATACAGTGATGTGTCGTTTCGTTTGTTTTCACTCTGGTCCAAACGCCGCACCACTGGCAGAGCTTCATGTTTCCATGACGACGGACCAGAAAAGACGCGCGAATTACGTAAGTTATTTACACAATTTACGTAAATTGTGTAAATAACTTACGTAATTTGCGTAAGTTACGTTATTTACGTAAATTACGTAAGTTATTTACGTAACTTACGTAAATTACGTAAATAACGTAACTTACGCAAATTACGTAAGTTATTTACGTAATTTACGTAAGTTAGGTAAATAACTTAGTTACGCAAATTACGTAATTTACGTAAGTTACGTAAATAACTTACGTAATTTACGTAAGTTACGCAAATTACGTAAATTATTTACGCAATTTACGTAACTTACGTAAATTACGTAAATAACTTACGTAATTTGCGTAACTTACGTAAATTACGTAACTTACGCAAATTACGTAAGTTATTTACGTAATTTATTATTTATTTACGTAATTTACGCAAGTTACGTTATTTACGTAAATTACGCAAATTACGTAATTTTCGTAAGTTACGCAAATTACGTAATTTACGTAAGTTACGCAATTTAATTGCGTAACTGCGTAAAATTACGTAATTTGCGTAATTTACGTAAATAACGTAACTTACGTAAATAACTTACGTAATTTGCGTAAGTTACGTTATTTACGTAAGTTACGTAAATAACGTAACTTACGCAAATTACGTAATTTACGTAAATTGCGTAAATAACTTAAGTTACGTAAATAACTTACGCAAATTACGTAAGTTATTTACGTAAGTTACGTAAATTGCGTAACTTACGTAAATTGCGTAGGCCTAACTTACGTAAGTTACGTAAATAACTTACGCAAATTACGTAAGTTACGTAACTGACGTCATGTTGACATGACTCCCGATTGTTAAAATGAGTCTCAAAGTAACGATAAACTTTAACAACAGAGACACACGTACGCACTACACAGGTACTTGTGGCGCTGCTGTTTCTGCTTAATAAATGGACTCCAGTTCGACTGTAGCCGCGCTAATGGCGCTAACGGAGCTAACCGGGCTAACAGAGCTAACTGGTAAACGGTGCCTGGACTCCAGCACTCACCGATATGGTATCGGAATCGGAACAACTCTCGGTAAAAGGAAAGAAGTGTGAGAGACACAGCTTTGGAGCAACTTACTTAGTTGATTCACAACACTACAACTAAACAGATCTCACTCTGCGTGAGTCGCGCTGGACGCCGGTCGGGCTGCGGAGCGGTGCAGAGGAGAAGGAGGGGTGAGAAGAGGATGATACCATTTGCTAAGCGGGGATGTTTTCATTTTCGTCCTTAACATATACATTTTAAACCACAAACTACGGAGTATGTTTTGGACATTATTTAACCCTGTCAAAGACAAACACAATTTTTAGAATAACATTTCTTACCCAAGTTTTAGGGGTGCTGAGCCTGTTTTTAGGGGTGCTTCAGCACCCCTAAAAATGGGCTAGCCTCGCCCCTGTATGTATGTATATATACAGTATTATATATAATGCATTTAAAGCGTCATAAGAACACCATTAAATGTTTATAGATTCAAATAGATATATATCTAGATATAGATATAGATATATATAGATAGCCTATATATATATATATATATATATATATATAGATAGATAGATAGATAGATAGATAGATAGATAGATAGATAGATAGATAGATAGATACACTTAATATATTTGTATGCTTTGTCCTTTTCTTATGTTTCCCCTATATATGGCTTAGTAGGTCCGTCTCATTCATATAAAAAAGCTAGACAAATATGGAACTGGGAACAATAGACTTGGATCATTTCCATTCATCAACATCCATTTGGCAACAAAGTTATTGTTTCATTGGCTCATTACAATGAATGGCATGATAAGGAGGCCTGTTGCAGGTCACAACAGAGCAATGTCTACTTTGTTATCAATTTAAACATTTGCACATTCAATCAATATTGAGACATTTAATCACATGAACCCGGGATGGACGCGAGGAACAATAAGGACATAAGGTATAAATGTAGCCTCGACTTGCCGGGTCAAACCAAATCAGGACAAGAATCACTGGTGAGTACTAACACAATTATAGCAATCAAGATGTTTTTTTTGCCAATTGTTGAACTCATTTTTAAATGTTTGTCATTCTTCCTAGACCATCCACCATGAAGAGAGAGACTATCACAGTGATCTTACTTCTTTGCTCTCTTGCCCTCTGGTGCCAGCCAGCCAAGGCAGGAGTCACCTTCCTAAGTCCTTCTCAGAAACCCTTGGTAAAAGCTTTAATTTCTATTACCTTCACATGAAATTTCATCACATGCCTAAACAGTTGGTACACTCTAGCTAACCTGGAAGAGATTAAAACATGTGAATGTCTCTTTGCGATCCTTTTAACACAATGAAAATGGACCTTATCGTCAATTAATTCTGCAACAGTTCACAATATATGCAATATCTTTCCCCTTCAGAGCAAAGGAAAGCCTCCTCGAGTCGGCCGACAAGCAATGGAGTTCGCCCAGCCCCTCAAGGACAACGATGTTAGAGTAGGTGACTATAGCATGACAATATAAAGTAAACACTGATATTAGTAGATCCAGTCACACACATTTTCTTTTTTGCAGCAGATCAGTGCTCCCTTTGAAATTGGCTTCCCCATGCATGAGGAGGAGTTTGAGGAGTATGGCCCAGTGTTGCAGAAACTCTGGCAGCATATCCTGGGAGACACTGATGAAACACGTGATTATTCTCATTTTAAACCATGCTTCATTTCAGATTTGCTTCTCAAAAATAATAGCATTTGTAACTGCTATTTAACATCTTGTTTTTTATTTTATTACAGAGTGACCTTCAATGCTCTGAAAATCAACAAGCATCTTACAATCAATGAAATTATTAAAATCAGCTAAAATCAACACAATTGGGCCATTTCTTCTTGTTGTGTGCTTTGAGTATGACATCTGTAATTTAACCTCAATGGCTATACAAAAAAGTATGTGCAACATTTGGTGCAAATTATACATTACTCATTTGTAGAAATGTTTAGTTCTTGGTATTAAGATATAGCCTTCCATCTTAACATATGACAATAGCCTGATATAATGAATAGAATAGCCTTATAAATAAACTTGGACCATCTTCTTGATGGTCATTAGCTTGGCCTGGTGCATGCATCTCTGCTACTTGCAACCTCCAATAGTGTTAAACTGTTTTGTGCATACAATCTTAACCCATCTTTCTCACATTTTCTTTAAAACACACCTAGAAAAAATGAACTGGAGAATGATTGAGGCTTACAAATACAACTTCCTGCTATATTAATTTTGATATAAAGTCATGACACCTAAGTTTTGTTTGTCATCTCCATTCTAAAAAGGAGAAAGAGCAGTTCCTTGGCTGAGGCCTGGGGGTCACCGAGACTAAAACTAGACTCAAATAAGGAGTAGAGCAAAATGTTTTAATTTTGCTTGCATCAAATTCAATTATATCACAACACTATGCCAAACAAACAGCAAAACAAAGAAGAACAAGCTGTGCAAGTGTAATTAAAGCAACAAAACACAAAATATTAAGAAACTGACTTTTAGCCATTTTGAATAACACATGATGTTGCTATCAAATACACAACTTGTAAATTTAGAATTCAAAACGTTTTCCAATATTGAATATAATGTAAATATGCTAAGAAGTAGTGTAAAAACCAGCTGCATTAGTATCATACAGCCACACAAGGAGTGGTACCTAATGTAAACCTAAACATGAATGGCAGAGAACCCATCAATAAAAACATGACAATTACAAAAGATTACAATTACAAAATGTAATGGTAAACACTTATGCCAAACAACTAAATTCTATTAGGTTCATCCTCAACCCAAGTCTAGTGCTAAAGGAATTTCTATTGGTGTTGCTAATTGCTGTGCTCACACCCCATATAGCTGCATGGTGTTGTGTCTGAGCGTAGTGAACACAGTGGACAGGTCCTGTCCTTTAAGCAGACTTATCTCCCTCAGGGTGTGGATGGCCATTCCTGGGTGGGCAAATTGACTGACAGCTTTACCAACCTGAGCAACAAACAAAAACAATAGACATTTACATGCAGGTGCTTTACCAACCCATCCTACATTGGGTCATTTTATGAATAAAACATTATCTGGTATACATTTTGATTGCAACATTATTTATTGACATGAGTAGGATTGTTTAGGAACATTTTAAAGCACCTGTACTGTTAAACTACTTGCAGACATTAAGCCATTAAAATGCATGACCACAAGCACTCCCTCGCTAGTCAACCATGAACTAGTACAGGTCTAACAAACTATCAGGTTAGGGCAAGTTATACAGTTAGTGTTGCTAAAGCAGTAGTTTGTTGCCAGAGGATTTATTATGACCAATGTTTATTAGCATTTCACTGGTGGACAGTTAACACTTTAAGGATGAAGACATGTTTGCAATTTATCAATGACGACAGTAGGATGAGTATCAGCATCTTTATACCAACAGTGAAACATAGTTGACGTATGTTTAACTGTTTAACGTAGAGCTGTACCTGTCTTGGTAGGAAATATGGTGCGTCCGTTTCCAGCACAATACGGCTGAGGGGGATTTTTCGGACAGCATCTCTGGTTTCCTTAGCTCGGTAGTAGGTGATCAATGCTGTGAAGCCCACGCAGAGGTTTGGGAACTCTGTCAGAAATGGCTCAATCACTGGGTAACTGTTTGTGAAACAGTGCCTGCAGCACAAAGAAGCAATATTTAACAATATTGCGGAGGTGCATTCTGAATTTCACCATCAATGTAGTCTTAAAAACCTACAATATTAAAAACAGAAATAAGTATTAGCATTGTAATTTATATATTCTGGTTTTAAAAATTAAGTGTTTATTTGCTGTGATTTTATTCCTTAGCATTTAATATAGAGCCCAACTGATATAGGATTTTTAAGACCGATACCAATTTCAATATTTGAGGATTTAAAAATCTGATAATGATATATTGGCTGATACTTTTTTTTTCAGAAACATAAACCATAAACCATAATATTTGTTGTGTAGTTATTTAAGTTATTTGAGTCCTCACCAAGATAACATGACGACATAACGCAGTTTAAAAATAAATGTACATAACAAACATACATAAACAAAAGTACTTTGAACAAAAGTATAACAATATATATTAAAGTTTACATTGATAGGGTTAGGGTTAGGGTTAGGTTTTAAAAAGGTTTTAAAAAATATCAGATCCATTATAAACTATATAGACTCGTAGTTTACATTGTGTAGTTTGACCACCAGAGGACACACTGCTATAGTACTCGATATACGTAGTTCTCTATGCTCTATCTATACCAGTGGTTGTCAACTGGTCTAGCCTCAGGACCCACATGTGTCATTTGTCATCATGTCACCCAAAAAGAAAAGAAAATGTATTTACCAATATTGCAGTAATCAACAATGCCTTCATGTACTGTTTAAAATCTGGAGCGAATATAAAGCTGGAACAATTAGGGCTAAAAAAAATAAAATAGTATGCCCTTGAAACATGAATCAACATTGAAACATTAGTCAATTCTTCTTTCTAAAGATTAATGTTTGGCATATGCTCTGCGACCCACTCAAAGTGCCCTGGCGACCCACCAGCTGAGAATCACTATAGAGTACTATAGCAGTGTGCCTTCTGGTGAACTAACTACGCAATGACAACTCTCATAATATGGTTGAAGGATCCATCTTACGTCTCCGTTTTTTTTAAATTGTCATATTGGCTGTTAAAAACGCTGATTCCGATTTATCTGCCATTAGCTCATATGAGCCGATAATATTGGCACACCAATTTATCGGTCAGGCTTAATTTCATTGTAACACACATTCATGTTTATGAGTGTACCATCCTAGTCATGGCTTTAGTTATGGCTCATTGTAAAGGTCTTCAATCAATGCTCAATAACCAGAGCCTTAGACCGAAGTGTTAACATGAAACCTTAACTTCTCCTTTGAAAATAAATTGGGAAACGGGGATTGCAGATGATGTAGGTTGCAATAAATACCTGTGAATTTTGTAGTCACGAGGGACACATTTCTTCATGATGTCCAGAAGGTCATCATCTGCATCTCTACAGTGGATGACCAGGGGTTTCTGCATGGCTACAGCAAGCCGAAGCTGACGCTCAAACACCTTTAGGGGCCAACGAAACAAAAAGATTACTTTGCATCAAAATAAATAAAAGACTGCTAATTTTACTTGAAATGGATGTACATACATGTCATCCATCCATTTCTAGACAAATTGACAAAACTTTGTCCAAGTTCAAATTAAACTCATGGGAATATTATAACATTAAATCAACTATGAAAGAGTAGACTTTACCTCTTTCTGCTTGGAAGATGCTGTACTGTTTTTGTGCGAATAGTCCAGACCGATTTCTCCAAATGCAACAGCTTTGGGATGCCGCATAGCCATCAGAATGGCGCGCTCATGGACATCTGAATACTCCTTGGCAAAGTGGGGGTGGCAGCCAAACGCCCCCCATACCAAGTCCTCAGCCAGCAATCCTTCCCACAATGCTTCCTTTACCATGAGCCGTGGGTTGCAGAAGTCTGTGATACAGCCGCTGAACTCTGCTGGGAAGGTGCTCTTGTGCATATCCCGGAAGCGGCTGAATGTTCCCCGGTAGCCCAACTTTCCATAAAGCATGTCTAGATGGCAATGTGTGTCTATAAATCCAGTGTGTCTTCCAACAGACGGACTACTAGTCCAGATGGGATCCGCTCCTGTGGACAACCTCCTAGTAGTGCTGTCCGTGTAATATGAAGGGGAGGATGATTGGGGAAGGGCAAAACCAGCATCTGAATGCCTGCGAGGAGCAGTCGTTGAGTTGAAGCACGGATAGAGAGGAGAGAACTGCAGACTTAAAAGGGACCTCTTTGGTGTGGATACATCTCTACCCGAGTATATGGGCAGAGCAAAAGGATCACGTAAGGAGGAGGGAGTGTTGATAGATGAATTACCTCTAATGTGTTCTGCTCTGGGCTCATTGTGAAGGTCTGTGTTAGAAACCTTCGGTGATCTGACTGGATATGAGGTTGGCTGCTTGGGTGACAGAAAGACTGTCCTCTGGGAGTGTTGAATAGACATGTCTCTGTCTGGGACAGTATGTCCATCAAAGGATGGAGAGGCAAGAGAGGAGGTGGTTCTGTCCTGGGTATCAACAGTAGAAGTATTGTGGCTATGGTTACCTGTGGGGTAGTTGTAGGGCTTTGTGAAAAAGGGCACACGATTTTCAACATATTCCACGTCAGAGAGTGATGTATTATTATCCTCCTGTTGTAAATAAGAAGACTCTTGTGAGGATGGTGCTTCCAAAACAGAATCCTTAACATCTGACCAAGTGGGTGAATCCTTGTATTTTGGCACAACACCCTGAATTCAAACACAAAACAAAAGGAGCATATATCAACCAATATTAACAGAATTAGTGCCTGCACAACAAGTCTTGTGTTGGGACTCACCATCATGTTGGTGTTCAGGTTTGTCTTGTGCTGTTCAGTTTCTGTCTCCACAAATGGGAGCGTGGGAAACGTGTGATCTCCAAGTATCGGATCCATTTCCTCATATTCACCCTCAGGTGGGGGTGAGCAGCAATCGGTGTTCAAGACCTCATCGGGGAAAGGCTCTGACCTGAACAGCTGGGCCCTCACCGGTTCCCTGCGAGGCATCTTTCGTCCTCTGCCACGGGCTGCATTCAGTGCCTTTGAATACATCGTCTTTGCGCGTTTCCCTGGCGAACAGTCACTTTTCTTCAGGATGAAAGAATGAGTTGAAAGCATAGATGCTTCCTCTCCCTGGCTCTCTGTGGATTTGCCAGTGGACATCCCCCTGGCCATAGGTGTGGGCTGAGGAGAGTCCTACAAATTGAACACACAAAAAACAAAAATAAAATCAGAAAAATAACTTCCTGTTAATGTAAGGCACATGAAATATTAGTTTTAAGTTGTCTGGGTTGAACCTGAAATAAATAAAACAAATCAAGCAACTAAAAAAAAGTATGCCTACCTTGGGGGGACTTTGAGCTTTAACCTGTTTTCTAAAGTGCTTTCTTAAATTGTCTTTGCCTGTGGAGGGACAAATGTGCTCCGACTTTCTTTTGGGTGTGTCCAGGCTCAGTGCATCCAGGCCTGCATTACCTGGAGACTGATGAGGTCCAGGTGAGGTCTGGTTCAGGTCTTTAATGGGGGTCACATGGCCACCTGTGGAGAGGCCCCCTTTTCTCTCTGGAGGGGTTTTGCCAGTCCGTATCCACACAAACTTCACCTGTGTCCTGTCTTTGTCCATTTTTTCAAAACACCTGGTTTAAAGTAACAATTTAAAAGTCGTTATGAAGTAAATATGTCCAAGTATTGGCATTATAATGGCTTCCTGTAGTATTCTCCATCGTGCATCACCTCCACCATATTGTATTGATGGTCGTCAATGAGGTAGGCCTACGAATTCGTACACTTGAAACAAGAAGCCATTGTATATAGTATGAAAACTAAAAAATAAATACAAATAAAGCAGAAATTAAGTAAGCCCAACCGTAAGTCATTAGTTTATTTGCGTTGAATCAGCTTGTCGCTAGCGCGAAGTCACGCCATGCGCGCCAGCTGCTAGCTAGTTTTCGGTCCGCATCGCTCTTCGTTTGACGTTACAAATACAAATAAAGTACATTTCAACGGGTGTAGGTTACGATTACTAGTGGACGTTATGTCTACCCGTCGAAGTGATTCACATTAAACGAAGTGCAATACGCATGGTTCATTTAGACATGTTAAATACCTGGTTCAAGTTACGGACTCCTGGTTCAAAGTGGACAGATACGTTAAGTTGCAGATGAGGTACAGTAGTGAGCTGGACGGCCGTAGGCTACTTTAAATACACCGGAGAGAATGAGACTATGATCATTTGATTAACTCCATTAATTTATCTAAATACTAACCAGCATAACCAATCAAGTGATGACAATGGAAATAAGCTTTTTTTCTTCTATTTGACACTAGATTGACCCATGATTGGAAAGGCAAGGGATAAAATCAGAAAATAGATTAAAAAAATTAACCAAGCTGTCTTAATTTCATGTTCATTTATTGGGGAGGGGGGTTGTCTTACAATGAATCGAGCTGTCAAATTGCAAAAACATATGACAGTCAGCAACTCTGTTTCAAAACAGTAATGAAATATTGACTCTCCAACAAGCAAAGCTGCAGTAATATTAGACAGTCTTTAAGTCCAAGGGAGCAGCACCATCAAACTCTTGGTAATCCCAGAGATGTCTTATAGGTTCCCATGCTGGATCTGTGACCTAAACAAAGAAAGACATTGCATGAGCAACTTAACCAACTTCAACTTGCTTACATTTACTTGCATTCTTACTTACATTTTGGGGATTTCTTCTCAATGAGCCAGTAGGAGAAACCCCTTCTGGCACGCTCATTATATTCATTTCTGTACTGAGGCTTATTTTGAGGTAAGACTTCCTTTTTGAGGTAGCTGAGGGATGTACCTGAATAAAAAATGTGACAATGTTTATACTTAAGTCACTACTCTCACTACTACAGCTATATGGAGAGCTTTACCTTGCACTGGAATAGAGGTATTGAATGCACTATCTGCTTTCTGCAGAGTCAGAGGAGGTAAAAGGCAGTCGCTTGTGTGAGGTGCTGCATCTGATGCACGCACTGGGTTCATTTCTCCAGAAATGAATCAAGAGAAATGTTAATATTGGACTGCCAGCATAAATGATGCAGCACATATCGGTACATTATCATTTTATATACTTTTTTTTTCATGTAAGCCTTATGTTATTTGGGTATTTTTACTGACCTTCGTTCTTTAACATGGAGGTTGGAACTAGACCACAATAAGTTGGTACCTAGTTGGGAATGCAAACAAATTAAAACAATGTAAAAACAAATTAAAACGTGTGTGTATATATATATATATATATATATATATATATATATATATATATATATATATATATATATATATATAATTTGAATATACCAAACATGTATGTACAAGTATTTTCTTACCATTGTTTTCATGATGGTCCAATGGTCCGTGAGAAGATGTGGAAACATGACGGGATGAGTTCTTGCCCATGAGGTCATGCTGGTAAAGAGTTATGTTTTCCTTGTCAGCATTCTCCATTATGAAAATCATGATGAATAAATGTAAGGCAAAGAGCAGATGATTAAAAAACTCACTGTTGTTGTCTAAAGATATTAGAGGCATTGTTTTTCTTCATACCACCAGACTGCATTTCTACTTGCATTACTAGCAGCTCATTTCACAAAAGACGGATTCTGTTTCTCTGTTGCTTGGTAACCAATACGACACTAGCCTATATCCCTTCTGAAATTACTGGGGCCAAATGCAACGCCAGGCTCAGGCATGAAAATGAGTCCAAACCGGGAGCCTTGTCCTTAAGCAAACAATGCAAGCTTTCATGTGGGTTAACAGTATGTGTACCTGCAAAAGAAGCATAGTATATAGATGACTGTAATGCATTTTATTTCAACTGCTCCTAAAGACAGGTAAAAAGCATTGCAGAATTCTTCAAAAGGTTCATTTAAAAGCCACCCAAGGCTTTGCAATTTAAAAACAAAATGTGAAGTGAGATAGGAAAATAAAAGATTAAACATGGGAAACACACAAATAATGAATGCATAATAACAAGTCAGCTGGAAAAATATATTTATTAGGGAAGATGTTTGCCCAAATGCTAATTAATCATTTAGAACTACCTAACGATTGTAGTTGATGTTTCGATTTATTTACCTAGTAAAAATAACGGCTGACTACAATAAAGCAATAGGTAGCATAGTGGTATACCGGCAAACAAGCAAACTAGCTAGATAGTTACAATAATTATATATGCTGGCTCAGCTGAAAAAGCTGTCTTTCAAAGAAAGTGAGAAAATATGCTAATATGCTATATGTATCTTATAAAATTATACAAACAATACAGCTAGAATGATACAAAACGAGATTCAAGATTTGTTAAAGAGACTTTGTCAAAAACCGCCATTTATGCTTTCTCAATTCTGACCACTTTCTCAATTCCGACCACCTTCAGATTGAAGGGAATCCTTGACAAGCATCCGCTGGTGAGAAGTCAATAGTATCCATACTGGAGTGCTTCCTGGGTGATGGCCTCCTGGTCTGGACTCCTTTCTAAAAGCCGCTGCTCCACCCGCTGGATGATGAGCTTCATGTCTTTCAACACGCTGGGCTGGTCTTCCAGATCCTCGTGAAGACAGCGTGCTATCTCCAGCCTCCGGTAGTCCTCCGGCCGCACCAGGTGGCGGATCACCTGGAGAGCTCGCTCCTTCAGACTAAAAACTGGAGATGAAGCACCATTAGACAATTATTGTGTATGTAAAGTGCAATATTACAAGATTTTGATTTTGATGTACAGACTTACAATTCTAATTAAGAAACATGAACTCAATCTACCTTTAATTCTCTCAAATTTAATTTGGGATACACTTTGATCAAAAACATGTCACAGTAAATACAGGTAGGCCTACAGTGATTTAAGAATCAGACAGGGCTTAGCCATCTTGCTCAAGGATAATAAAACCACTATGCTAAATGTAGGCTAAGTATTAATTGGCCTGTGTTTGCAACAACTGACAATGGCAATAACCACCTGGTAGAGTAATTTTGGCAAATGAATGCATCCCCTCATCTGTTGGCTTAGGCAGGAACAGCTCTTTGCTGTTGACCCTCAGCGGCTCGTCGGTGTCTGCGTCGCGGAAGAGCCATGGGTGACCTAGGAATGCAATGTGGGCACATGATGCAAACATCACTACTACGTTTAAATCCAGTGTAACCTTGTTATAAATAACGTGATGGGCAAATACACACGTCGGTGTTAATGTTACACAACTCTGCTAGTGCAACATCGCTTGATACACGATGTGTAGCTCATGTGTTTGCTTATGTGGCTTTGATTTGGTCACAAACAAACCACTGTCCCCAGTACGAGTCCCACTGTGAGTCCACTCACCGACATAGGTGTTCATCTTCCGGCCCGTCCCGGGCTCTATCACGTTGTATGGCTTTGGTCTGCCGGCAAAGTCTATCCAGATGGGTCGCACCACGCGGGGACTGTGGTTCATAAACACTGCTATGATGAGGATCCTGGTGTCCAGGGACCGGAGCAACGGGAGCACAGCCTCCCCTCCGCCTTCCGGCCCATCTTGAGGCATAACGCTGTTTATCGGCAAATGCAAATTGCCAATTAAACAGCAATTGCGCTAACGTGGACTATTGGTTTAGCTAACAACGCGTTTGTCGGTTTTCAGTTTTGTATTCTTATAATGCAAGTGCCAATATAGTATAAGTGCGTCCGTATTCGTTACGACTATACGTGTCGTATATGTGTTAATATTGTAGATGTAGCGTCCCTTTTGGGATTTTTTACCGTGGGTTTCTTCCGTAGCTGCTGTTTACATTTCGTCTTCCGGTTAGAAGCGTCAGGAGAATTACAATGTTATGATTGGTCGAAACCAGGGAAAGACACGCCCCCTTCTGTTCCCTTTGTTCCTCTGTGGTTTGGCTGTTTTATACAATATTTTATAGTTTATTTTGAATTCACAAGTGTAAGTTTCCCTAATCAAACAATAGATCATGGATACAATTGTGTTTGTTAGTAGACTGTAAATTTAAAAAAAACAGGTTAGGCCAGAATACATTAAATGGTTGAATTTATGGATGCATCTTTGCTATGAATGTATTTAGTAGCCGATCATAGAGTAGGTTTAACAATTAAATTATAACTCTAAAAAATGAAATATGTAGACCTTTTTTAATAGGCCTACCATAGACCCTACTTCAACATGTTAGCATCACATTAAAGCCACAACTATCTAAATATAATTCCAACTCGTAATGTAATTGAACAGACAATATTAATATTATCCTTAAACAGAGAGGCAGAAACATGCTATCGCCTACTAAACTAACTGTGCCAGAATAGAGAGAGAATTTAACCATGTTTAAAAGTTAAAGCAACCTTGACCGAGAATAGGGGTGATTCGGCTGGAGGCACCAGCTTGAGAGTCTCCTGGAGACCAGAGGGGGGCTGGTGGTGGTGGAGCTGGAGACCAGGGGGAGGCTGGATGGTGGTGGAACTGGAGACCAGAGGGGGGCTGGTGGTGGTGGAGCTGGAGACCAGGGGGAGGCTGGATGGTGGTGGAGCTGGAGACCAGAGGGGGGCAGGTGGTGGTGGAGCTGGAGACCAGAGAGGGGCTGGTGGTGGTGGAGCTGGAGACCAGAGGAGGCTGATGGTGGTGGAGCTGGAGACCAGAGGGGGGCTGGTGGTGGTGGAGCTGGAGACCAGAGGGGGGCTGGTGGTGGTGGAGCTGGAGACCAGAGAGGGGCTGGTGGTGGTGGAGCTGGAGACCAGAGGAGGCTGATGGTGGTGGAGCTGGAGACCAGAGGGAGGCTGGGGGTGGAGCTGGAGACCAGAGGGAGCCTGGGGTGGAGCTGGAGACCAGATGGAGGCTGGTGGTAGTGGAGCTGGAGACCAGAGGGAGGCTGGTGGTAGTGGAGCTGGAGACCAGAGGGAGGCTGGTGGTGGTGGAGCTGGAGACCAAAGGGAGGCTGGTGGTGGTGGAGGGCGATGCACCAGTGATGATGTCCTGTTATAAAGGGACAGCCACACAGTGACGCACAAGCGATGATGGCCTGTCATAAAGGGAAATCTGCCTAGTGATGATGGCCTGTCATAAAGGGAAATCTGCCTAGTGATGATGGCCTGTCATAAAGAGACATCAACCCAGCAATGCACCAGCAATAATGTCCCATCATATAGGGACATCCACCCAGGAATGCACCAGCGATGATGGCCTGTCATAAAGGGATACCACAAAGGGCCATTGTCACTTCTTACCATCACTAGAAGGAGCAATCTGCGTTCCTCTTCAAGGTTTCTACCTTAATAATTAAGGGAGTTTTTCCTTGCCCTTTGTGGGGGCTAGGGTTAGGTACCCATTGATGCACCAGTGATTCACCAGTGCTGATGGCCTGTCATGAAGGGACATCTGCCCAGCCTCCCCGGGAAAGTTTATTCCAGGGTGCTGGAAAGGAGGCTCCGACTGATTGTCGAACCTCAAATCCAGGAGGAACAATACGGATCTCTATGTCACTGTAGATCTAATTGATCTAACCTAGATCCCTGTAGCCTTAAAGTTTACCATCTACATGACAGAAGTGTTTTAGACAGAGCACATTTCAAACAAACAAAAATGCATATTGTACCTTTAAGTAAGCAGTTGCAGTTGAAATGTAAATATGAACATGACATTATAAGAAATACACTTTCAAACAATTTGAACATAAAAAACGGACAAAAAATTGACTTGCTGCAAATGTAGGACCTTGGTCGCCCTACGCCCTGGCCCTGGGAATACAAGTAGACACGAAACCCAAGAAAAAATACAATCAAAAACCATGTCAATGTAAAATAGACAATGGTTCAAATATCTGGTAAGTGAATGCAGAATAGTCTTGATCAGTCCCAGACAACTCGGTGTCAGAATGTTCTGCAACAGGTCCTCACAACTTTCTGCACAGAACACAGGCCTTACTCTTCCCTGAGCTTCAGTATATTCTTAGGTCACACATAGACATTCAGCCCTTACTCTTGTACGGTCTGTGTCAACACAAACCTGTTTACATGTTAGACACCCGCAATACTTGTACCAATATCTGTTGCAACTCTAAACACAAGACAAATAGCAGAACTGGCGTCTTATGTCTTTATGGTTTTAGACAATGGTGTCTCCATTTATGACTTACATCCTGGTCCTAATAGCCCTTAGTCATGAAAAACATGGTCTCTTCACCAGTTGGTGTTTCGAAAAGTTAAGTCTGGATCAGAACGCCTCAATGAGTACAATTATAATGGCAATATGTTTCGCTAGTATTATTAGTAGAAATATAACTGGATTTGAAAAATGTGGTTTTGTCAACCCACTTTACCACCCCAGTAAAAAAAACACCCCAGTAGAAAAAGATTATGCATTCTATTAGCATACTAAATTACATTTACAATATAATGAAACTTAATAAATAACATTAACCAATAATCATGAGCTATGAGAATGCAATATTATTCATTATTTATCCTTTGAATGTGCCTTTATTTTGATTTGATATTTTGATTTTTATTCTTTTTGTGTACATTTAGTAGTATTTTGTACATTTAGACCCTTTTCATCCTGGTGTTTGTTGTATAAAGGAGAGTAGCATGTATGATGGTTAATGTTCTTTACTTTAGATATTTCTTTGTTCACGTAGTTGAGGGGCAA
This sequence comes from Merluccius polli, assembly GCA_030340625.1. Lineage (NCBI taxonomy): Eukaryota > Metazoa > Chordata > Actinopteri > Gadiformes > Merlucciidae > Merluccius > Merluccius polli. The sequence continues at coordinate 194,069 of JAOPHQ010002004.1, read as the reverse complement.
TTCAACGAGTTACTTTGGATACTTTGGATTGTCACAGGGTGACCGGACTTGACTATATTTTTTTACTCATAACTCACTTGTTTCAGTTATAAAACACATTCTTGAGGCAAAACACAATACTTCTTTATTTAAATGGTACCACCCATTTAATTTTCATCCGCATGATTTTGGAACCAAGACTTTGGTTCCGCGAAACCAACATTTTGACATTACAATTGTCTGATTTCACTTTGTCTTTCAGTGAAAAATATGTTTGTTTGATACTGCTTGATGCAATACAAATTAACAGCTATGAGATAAGATTTCACATTATACACAGCATCACCATATATTAGCCAACACTCTGGTGGCTCTTATATACAGATAAATCTAGACAGGTATGAGCTTGAAATATTGCAAAATGTTTGAAGCCTGAAAGCCTAATTTTAACTTAGCTTCTAGTAGAACAAGTTTATTTTCCATTCACCACTGTGGTTCAGTAATTTACTTTGTTCAATCAAATACTTCAATCAAAGACAAAGCTTTTCTTTTTTTTCCTTTTCTTTACAAAATATGGCAATAAAATATGAAGCTTCCATCCCTATTGACATGGATGGAAAATAAGTTTCCAAACTATCGCGTACAAAAATACAGTGCCCACACAACCACTGCCCTTAAACCATTTGTTTATGGGCAGTGTTTTACCTCTATTTCAATTCCTCCTCAGAAATATCCCCTTGAAATTGTTAAACAAAAATAATGGTAATGAACCACAAATGTTCTGAATCCGTAAGTGTCTCAAACGTTTTAACCTTCACCTGTCAGAGCATGAGGAGTCAAACTCCCCATTACAGTGGAAAGGAGCAGAAAGATCACATGGGAGATGATAAAAGCATAACAGGCAACTTCAATAAGCCACAAGAACAGGTTGATGGGCAGCAGCAGGAGGCTATATTCACAACTAGCATGCTAATATTATAGTATGTTCATGTTGTGTAATTTAACTTTTTTGTTGTCTTTTATTCCATTCCTTCCTTGTGGCCACTGGTGGAAGTGCATCACCACTTGTTTAATTATTGCCTCTACATTTAAGAGCCATTCTCCCTGTACTGTTCCCATCTGCTGTTGCATGCCTTATGAAGGCTGAATTACCTTTCCACTGGCCTGATGGATTTGTAGTGGTGAGGTGTCAAGCTGAGTGTGTTGCATCAATAACTGGATAGGAATCCCCAATCCTGACTGGGTCGGTGGTGGTAGGGGTGTGGGGGGCATGGTAGTCCACCATCACAGGCAGAGGAGACGGGAGCCCTCCCCACTCTCCTCCCCCTCACCCTGGGGGATACGGGGCAGCATGGCCGAGCGGGTCAGCCCCCAGAAACGAGGTGGGGACAAGTCCTTCTTGGCGGCCGTGAACTTCCAACCCATGTGAGAACCGCAGTTCCGGCACTGAGCAATGGTCCAGGCATATCTGTGAACCAAGGAGAACAACTCTCATAGTAGGAAAGTTTGCTTTCCAAAACTGACACTTACTGGTGGTTTCTCAGAAGTTCCACATACAAAAATAGACTGTAACAACTCTCCTGGCTTGTGTCTGGAACTGGAGCTAAACTAAATTAAAATATTCACTCCTGCTTGTTTTATTAGCCATTTTGACATCATTATACCCCTTACTTACAACCAAAAAGGTGCTTCTGGAGATGAATACATAAGCTACCAAATGTGAACTTATAGTCTACTGTAGGGAACGTATGGAGAAATGGAGTTACCCTGGAAACCAGCTGTGCATTGTGGATGGCCGGCCAACCAGGTTGAGGTTGCTGGCCTTGTAGACAGTCAGTGTCTCGTGGACGTAGCCATGAGGGTTGACATATGCGGCCATGGGTCCATACAGAGACAGACTGCAGAAGGAGAGATATGTGCAAACCATCACCACTCATTAACAACTGAACAGGTCGCCACACATTAACATACAGGTAGACATCGATGGGTTAACATCTCGGTGCACAACAATTTAAACTGATTAATGTGATTATGTCCTAGCTACTATGTATTACCTTGTTAATATATCACTGTACATGTCCTAGAGTCAGACCACTTCTCAGGGCCCGACTGCCACCACTATACTGAACCCTTTATAAAGTAAAGCTTACTTTCTTACAGGAGAGGGACCCAATATCAAAAGCTACACACATCACACTAACCAATGCATGTCAATGAACATGTGACTCTGTATGAAGGTCAATACGATGAGCCAAACTGCACAAACAAAAACATTGTCCAGCCTTACCTGAAGATCTCATTCTTGGTGGTGATTTCCGTATCCTGGCACTGTTTGCAGCATAGGGAGGTACACTAAGGAAGATAAATTGTGATAAATGAGAAGGACTGGTTGGTTCACCATGCTCTCACTGCAGATACTGTGATTCAAGGTGTTAAAATAGGTTAAAATAATTATCTGTGCCGTCCATGCAGGAGTAACAGGCCATGTAAAGATAATGGTGAGCTCAGAGCTATAGTGTGTGTGTGGATGTGTGTCATATTTATCAAGTTACTGTGTCACCTTGAGTTACATACAGTTGTTATATTGTGTAATAGGTTTCAGTGAAGCAAGCAAGGGCGTAGGTTTGGTCTGAGCTTTGGTGGGGACACTACTACAGGGGTGATAGTAAAAAAATAAAAAAAAAGGGGGGGGGGGGGGGGGGGGGGTTAACCCTACCCCCTAAGATATAACAACGTAATTATCTGGCAATTCTGATTACTTTTTTTGGATATAAATGGACATTATTCACACATGACATGCACAAACCCAATACAAGCCTATATCACAGTGGCATCTTTATGTAAAGCACCAGAGCTCTTGGGACCCTGAGCCTGGTAGGCTTGTTCAGAAATTCATCCCTGCTTTTAACTAGTCACTTAGCATACGTATTGCTTGTATAACATAGGCTACTGAGACTACGGATACTACAGCTCTACCAAGAAAGGTCAGTCGGTGGCAATATAATACTCAAAAGTAACTAGGAATTGATTAGTAGCCTTACCATTGACTAAAGGGCATGAACAAGGAGACATCCATTTTTTATTAAAATCGGACACGTACATTTAGAATTGTATCCATCACATTTGCACGTGGAGTGACTGCTGAATTAATCTGATTGGCCAAAACCCAAGACCAGCCCCTACCCTATTACCGATTGGCTAAAGTAGGCCTACAGTGGTAAGGTTTAGTGAACGCGCCTCTAAGGTATTGGGAATCGTCAGTATACAGGCAGTGTTGAGGGGGAGTAGCCTATATAGTTTGATACAGGGAGCTAAGCCAATAAAAAAACAGACCTGACCAGACCAGACCCTCAAGACGTATTTTTGGAGGCGGTACCTAGATTACGGACGTCGAAATTTATTTAACCCTTTGTGTAACGCGCAAGGCGCTTTTTTCCGTTTGCCTCAATATTGGTGGGGACATTTCAGTCATTATTGAATATTGGTGGGGACATGTCCTTCGGTCCCCACGCAAATCTACGCCCTTGGAAGCAAGGATGACTGCATTAAGACTACTGTATAAGGGACGGTGTACATGTACAGTGAAAGGAATAAAAAAACAAATTTCAAAGAATTTCAATTATAAATGTAGAACATGCGGTATTCTGTACGTTCAAGAAATTAACATGTGCTTTGGAAAATGTTCTGGAAAATGGGATACACTAGGCATCTCAGCACTTCATGTGAGCGGTAGAGAAGCACAAAAATGGAGAGGATATTTACTACTATTTATTACCCGGTCCATGATGTCCAGCTCACAGCGTAGTCTTTGGATGGCGCTGCCAATTTTAAGCAGCTGGAGTCGCAGAGCGTCATCTATAGGCAGACAAGCTGCCACTCTGTAGGAGAAGTCTGAAGAGATGGGGAGAGCAGAGACAATAAGGAAGGCACAGGAACACAAGTCAACATAGCATCACAACGTCTGCAGAGGCTGACCTATGACGTTGGTCGGCAGGGAGTCGTCCTTTAGATTTTCATCCCACTCGTGGAGTTGTTTTTTCACTCTGTTCATTAGTGACTCCTAGAAGACACCGTCAGGAAATATACTGGTGTGTTTTTTGCTGGATAGTTTTTGGACTTATGAAGCAGTATACAGCAGTGTTGAATACTTACAGCGTCATACAGCGCATAGACCCATGGTGGCCATGGAGTCAGATTTGCACAGTTAAACTTTCTCTGCAGTGGAGAACAGACAAAAACAGATAAGGGGGGGGGGGGGGGGGATATTGTGAATTTTAAGGGATAGATCTTCATAAGGGTTGTAATGTAATGTAAAGGAGTTACATTACATATACCAAAATATCCCAAGAAAACTATCAAATAACTGAATGAAAAAAAAAGGTGTATACTGAATAAGATGCGTGTGCGCGTGCCCCTTACCTGACGGTAGGTGTGCCACCAGCACTGAGCCTGTTTGCTGCTCTGGGCTGCGGGTGTGGAGGAGGGGTGCATGTGTAGTCTGGAGAGGGCCGATAGGTGCACTGCACTGAGGGGATCGGGGAGGACGCACTCCGGAAGGATCTGCACCTTGGCCTGTCTGATCCTGGAGGAGCACAGAGGGAAACAGTGGCCCTGAGCAAACGATAAAAACCTCTTCATCAATTTGACAACACAGGCAGCATTTAGAAAATGCACTGCACATTCAGACAACACATTACAGTGCTGTTGGGTCATGGTGATCATATAAACCATTTAGCAGAGGAAGTATGGAAAATGTTGCTCATTGTTCTAAAGACCACATAGTGTGCAATACAATGCATTCCACATGCACTAGCTTTCTGAAAATAAGTAATTAATTGACTCGTAGTCCATTCATACACTTACCCATCTGCCTGAGTTCTTAGCTCATGAACCTTGAATCTCTGCCTCCCTACAGCTTTCACTTTGACCGTCTCTATGCCATACTCCTGCTCCTCTCGGTAAGCGTAGATTTCCGCCGTCGTCCCGAACTCCGGCTCTGACTCCCCTGTGTCGCTGTATGGAGGAATATCAGAATTTCATTTATTTGAAATGGTACCCCTGAAATCCCCTTCAATGACGTACAAAAGAACACCCAAAGCCTTAACTTTATTTGTGCATTTATTTTGGGGCACGCCGCAAGTTAGTACCTGTGTGCAAGTACAGCAAAGGTGCGATCTCGTTGGATGACGGTGCGCATCATGCTGACCTCCTGGGGCCTGAAGAGCTGCAGGGGCAGCGTCTGGCCGGGCAGCAGCATCACGGCCGTGTGGGGCAGCACAGGGATGGTCTGGCAGCTGTCGTCATCGTGGACGGTACGCCCGTGAAACTCCTCCATGTCTGAACCCAAGTACTGTCGCCCGAGAGACCCAATATGATTGCATTGTAATGGTCTGCACGTTCTCAACTAATAAAGTGTATCACGATATCATTAATGGTCAAGCCTAGTTTTACAGTTTTCACAACAGTGTATTATATATGTGTGATTAAGACAGGGAATGCAATAGTTGGAGAGTACTAGAGCAGTGTTTTGTCATCGCATACAGCATGGGATGTCGGAAGACTAGGGTCAAAGTTGATGATGTTGGGCTTCTCCGCAGTCTCACTATCACGGTCTTCCGTCTCCATGTCATTCTCTTCCTCTTCATTGTCTGCATAAAACACAGAAATGTCATGCAGACCGTGTCGATTTAAGATGGCGGTCTATGGCTGTACTTCGTCATTGATTAATTTCACTACAAGATCAAATAAGAAACTGCTCCCGTTATAATGATCACAGCGGTCCGGCTACGTCGGTGGACAGAAACATTGGACTTGCCATCTCCTGTACATATCATTGTAAAACGGCTAAAACAAAAGTGAAACAAGTCGTTATTTTTGGTATACAAGGCTGCGATCAAACGGTATTTCGACGAATTTGGCAAAAAGTAGGTTTACTACAATGTGGTTCGTTACATAGCCTACAGTCCGATGTATCCGATCGTGTGACATGTACATGCTCACCGGGTAAGAGTTGTAACTGGTTGCCCATGTCGTTAATGTTGTTGTCGCCTGCACCCCTCTCGTCAGCCATGTTCTTGTGTTTACAATCCTACTTCTTCTTCTACGGCGTGGTCACCCTGCGGCGGCGCATGCGCTCTTCCGCCGCCCACCGGCGGACTGAGACATCGGCACGGGTGATTTTACTATCCTGCGGTTTTTTATCTACGCTTCCCAATCAGAACAATTAGTCAGTGACATCTCATCACGTAACTGCAATGATATAAATTGACTGCTCTGTAAATGTTTTAGAGATTAGTCTGATTTAATGTGGACTATTAATGCAGATGTGCGGTGCAGTGTCACATTATGCAGTGGTTTTTGGTTCATTCATCTTTCCAGGACTAATGTAAGATGCATCACGTCATTTACTATCGTTTGTTTTACATGAGGTAGTCAGTACCTCCACACAGCTTTGACAGACCATTTTAAATTCCAATGCATTTTTTTCTGGCACAAGGCTTTTGTCTGGCGTGTCAGCCAAATGTTTGTTAAAGTGAAATTTCAGGCATGTTATGAGGGGTCATTTTATAGATTTAAGCAAATTCCCCTCAAGTGTGGCAACAAATGCAATGTTAGTGCAAGTATATACTTCAAGGTGTACAGCTGAGCCGTTTTGTTAGCATCCATGTACAGCTTGTTTTTGCATTCTACAAAGTCGAAAATGTGCCTGATTGCATTACTTTAACCACTCACATCCACACTTTGCCCCCAGGCGACAAATCAAGTGTTCAATTCCTAATTTAATTGCCAAACATCTTCTCATGAACTTAACAGCAACCCACACGTCTTACTTCATGAACAAGCAGGGGCATTTATGACACAGAAGCAGTTAGATTTTAACCAAAATTTATTATGGCGTTAAAACAGCGTTGGTTCTGATGGTTGAACCGATTTAAAACAGCGGTAGTTTGATGTTTAACCGATTTGGTCAGCCGTCCCAACAGAAATCCACAGCCAGCTGCCACAGACAGAGAGTTCTCCAGTGCTGGGCCTTTTTCTTCTTTTAAGACAGGCTCCACGCAAGCTGCTGCAACTCTTCAATCCTGGACAGTCAGCACGCGTCAATCACGCAGGGCGACAGGAACACAGCTGCTGGGGCTGGGGCGTCTACTTTGACCTCTGCCTCATCTTCCTCCTTTTACGCTTCAGTCTGTTGGAAAGAGAAACCGGGTTAGGAAACTAGACACAAGTTCCCAAATTAGTTTACTTGTAGACGATTAACGCTGACCACTTTTTGAGTAGCAATGGACCCTTATACAGAAGGGTCAAGACACATGCAGGTGTCACTGACAATAATTATGAGTCTGCAACGGTCATGTACCAGGGACTAGTTTACTACTCGTGTTCTGGTACATGGGTTTAAATAGTCCCATAAGGACATCTGTGAATAAGATTTTTCTTTAAGTGCAGGAATCAAGAGTCAATTTATAAAAACACCCCATTGTAGTAGACCTTATTTAGTGCATGCAAACACAGCCAGTTCTCAGCATGTGCAATAGCAGCATGGGCAAGTGTCCACCTCTGAATACTCAGGGCCATGACATGTGCTTGGCGAGGGTGCGGCAGAACCATTGAGATCAATAGTCAGTGTTCACGGAGGACATTATGTACAGCATGTACATGATTGTACAGGATAGTTTGAAATCAAAGTACCATTTAAGATGTACATGAGTGACAACTGAATTAAACCAGTGACATTTGAGAGGAGCATTGCTCACATTAACAGTTTACATACACCACCTTAGGTAATTGACTTTAGGTGAGCGTTTGGGACCCTTTAATTGGATTTGACAATGTGAGTGCACTGGGTTTGTAGGATAGGAGTGTGGAAATTGAGGAAAAAGTCAAATAGTGTGACAACGTGCTTACCTGCGCATACGCTTCTTCCTCCACTAAAAAACAAACACAACAGTTAGCACACACCCCGCAGGGGATACACGTTATGCAGACGACTAGTGCTTTAAAGGCTCTGCAGCAGAGGGCGAACAAACAGCCAATCTAAATGCAACCCTACACAACGTAGTAAATGTAAACGTCATAATTCGCCATACATGAACCAACAAAAAAGGCACCCTTTAACATTACGTATGTTGACTGGATACCTGCTAACATAGCTAGCCGAAAAGCACGCACCAATGCGGGCCTTCGCTAACAAAACATGCATGCAGATAACTGCTTGGACCCAAACATTTGCACAGGTACAACTACGGTATTGTATAATGAATACTACTAGTTTAACACAGGCTAACCACAAGCTAGGACACGTTAAAACAAAAAGGTAGACGTTGCTAGGGAAATGCCTGGCAGCGGCATTGTTGAGCAATGCGCGGTGCTAACACAAATACAGCATTTCCGACAGCTGGCTTACCTTGGCTCTCATCGTGTGGAGATAAGTCTAAGGAAGAAAGAACAACATGTTATTAAAGACTGCGGATGGCTGTTAGATGGTGCAGATTAAGTTTGGATTCTGTTGAGCCGTTAGCGACATTCGGCACACATACCTCTGAGCGAGGAGAGCAGCCGAAAGAGGATGTGACGGTGGGGCGGGGCGGTATTTATTAGGAAATGGCCATCGTGTTAGGCCACGCCCTCTGCCGTCGCCCGCTGGGAAATGTAGTCCTACGTCTGGACGTCGGACTACATTTACAGTTGCTGGAGCAACGCTGTCCCACGTGTGTGTGTGTGTGTGTGTGTGTGTGTGTGTGTGTGTGTGTGTGTGTGTGTGTGTGTGTGTGTGTGTGTGTGTGTGTGCGCGCGTGCTCTGTTCGCCCGTTTAATTTTAACTCTCTTTTTGTCCTAATGTTTTTGGTTAGTCGTCATTATCGCGTATGGTCTGATCCAGAAACAATAACACACAGATACTCAGCTCGTATTCCAATAGTTTATTCCAGAAAATGAAGATAAAAAGATGCATACTATTGCATTGTTCGAGATGTACCGGTATGTTGGACTTGGTCACACATTCATTTGGCAGTAATCCCATAGTCAGCCCAACGAAAAACCTTTCTTATACATAATAGGTCCACAGTGATACACACACAGTGCCTGTTCATCGCCTAAACAAAATGTACACATTTCAACATGCATCCCATGGTGTTTGTTAAGGGTTGTTTTACACATGAATGTGTCGGTGTCAACAGTGTCATTGAAGAAATACTCAAGTGTTTCCATAAAAACGTAAAGGCTTATGAATGTGCTTGCCATGAGGAAAATCCAGTGTTTTTCTTATGCTTCAAAAAATATAAAATTAAACGTATAAACCAGGAAAATAGACTTTGACCATGAGTAATATATTAAATCTTGATTTAATATATTACTCGTGGACAAAGTCTATTTTCCTGATCATAAGGCTTGAATAAAACATAATTCAAACAAAAAAACAAATGCATCAAAACAGACGGAGGTATAACTGCCCTTTAGTTATTCCTGTGAAGTAACTTATTCACCCATGTTTTCTGTATACATCGAAAAGTCCATAGAAAGTTTAATAGCTAGACCCTGTGACAAGTGATATTTCCAGTTAAACCCTTGCATGACAACACAGCAGCTCTTACCTTTCCACTATACCTTGAAACGTATCAATTATTAGCTGTTAAATTATTGATAAAGGATCAGTGGTTCAGTGATTCGCTTCATATCCAATTTTTCCATTTACAGGTTTACTATCCTTTTACAGCTTTCCATCTACCTAAACAAAATAAACTATATACTGCTGTGGTACAATACACATATTCAAGATGTGACTTTAAAAAAAACATTCAATGGCAATACTAGTATTGTGTTCTTCATGCTGTATTATTATCAATAAATAGAATTGGATTGAATTATGAAGAATTAGTTATCTCAGCTGTTTGAATGGATGTTTTACTGTTTAAAAATGTCAGCCCTTTTAATTTCATTCTAAAAGGCCAAAATGTGTTGGAAGTTTCAGGTGCGAGTACAACTTTTTCTTTTTCAGCATTCCAGACTAAGATGACATTTATGCTTTACATATTTTTTAGTTTTGTTAAAAAAAGAAAAAGAAAACTATGAATAGTTTATTTCTAGATTCAAGTCGTGTATCACAGGTATATGAGCCATCAGATTAGGAAGATTCCTTGCATTGTTCTTTGGGTGTTACGTGGAGATGGATGAATGGATAACTTCTACTCTGCATCCTTCATGTCCTGAGTTGGTTGTCCAGTTGCATTTTCTACAGTTTTGGAGGCCTGAAAAAAAGAGGTGAAAATAAGGAATTATTGTTTAAACTGAAACCAAGACACTTATATTTTCACTAAATTACCTTTTGCTTCTGTTTATTTTAAGATGAGCAAATATATCTTCTGAAATGTATCACTCAGAATGTTACAAGCAAGGAATATGTAAGGAATAAACCATGACGGAGTGTCCCGTTACAAAATACAAGTACGACGGGGGTGTGATGCAGCCGAGGCGAATGATTAGATATTGGTTACTTTCATATATATATATATAAACTTTATTCCGTACCATTAAAAGAGAAAACAAAGAACAAAAAATAATAATAATAACAATGATAATAATAACAACAGTCCGAAATGGAATAGGAAGAAGCAATGCTTATCTAGTCCTATCCCTATTTTAACACTTAATGATTTCAATTGTAGAAAAAAACAAAAATAAAAAAAACCATTTTTAGGCTTGTAAATTAATCAATTTCAGTCTAATACATGTATGTAATATATATATATCTATGGTATAATCAAACAAAAACTTTTGCCATTAGCAAGTGGCACATTCACCTTCTTCGCTTCTATACCTTGTAAAAATATATTTTTTGTACATCTTTTTAAATTCTATTACATTTATACTCCGTTTAATTTTTTCCTCGAGACCATTCCACAACACGACACCACAAATCGAAATACACATACTTTTAATATTAGTCCGAGCATAATGCTGTTTCATATTTAATTCCCCTCTTAAGTTGTAGCCCCCCTCTCTCTCTGTGAACAGTCTTTGTATGTTACCAGGAAGCTGTTTATTTTTTGCTTTATACATTATTTGTGCGGTCTTAAATTCTACCAGATCTCTGAACTTTAAGGCATGCACTTTTAAAAATAGTATATTGGTGTGATCACGATATCCTACATTGTTAACTATCCTTATGGCTCTTTTTTGTAGTATGCATATTGATTGTGTATTGGTTTTGTAGGTGTTGCCCCATACTTCTACACAGTAATTCAGATATGGCAAAACAAGTGAACAATACAAATTATACAATGCTCTCTCATTCAAAATGTGTCTTGCTTTTCCCAGCACTCCGATGCTCCGTGACACTTTTGCCTTAACATATTTGATATGGGGTTTCCAGCAGATTTTGTGGTCTAGAATCACACCCAGAAATTTATTTTCATACACTCGTTCTATATTTATATTATTGATCATCACTTTTACTTGTGTGTTTATTTTACGGTGTCCAAACATCATAAGTTTGGTTTTGTTCAGATTTAATGATAATTTATTCAAGTCAAACCAAGATTTTAATTTACTCATTTCTACTGTGACCACCTCTAAAAGCTGCTGCAGATTTTCCCCAGAACAGAAAATATTGGTGTCATCTGCAAATAATACAAATTTTAATATTCTTGACACCTTACATATATCATTGATGTATAATATAAATAATTTGGGACCCAATACTGACCCCTGTGGCACTCCACAACTAATTTCTAAACATGTTGATTTCTTGTCGCCTATCTGTACAAATTGATGTCTATTACTAATGTAGCTTTTCATCCAGTTGAGTACAACCCCTCTGATACCATACTTTTCCAGTTTATTGATTAATAAGTGATGATCTATTGTATCAAATGCTTTTTTTAAATCTATAAATACTCCTACTGCATACTTCTTGTTATCTATAGAACTGGTAATTTCTTCAGTTAACTCAATTAATGCCATCGATGTAGTTCTGTTTGATCTGAATCCATACTGACAATCAGCTAACAATTTATGCTTCTCAATGAAATTATCCAACCTGCTGGCAAAGAGTTTTTCCAATATTTTAGAGAACTGAGAGAGTAAAGACACCGGCCTGTAATTAGTGAATTGATTTCTGTCTCCAGCTTTGTATAGTGGAATAACTTTAGCAGTTTTCATTTTACCTGGAAACACACCTGTTTTGAAAGACAAATTACAAATATAAGTGAAGGGTTTTGCAATGGCTTCAATTACTTTCTTGATTACAGCCATATCAATGTTATTCCAGTCTGTAGACCTTTTATTCTTACATTTGCTAACAGTGTCAATAATCTCCTTTTCAGTAACAGCTTTCAAAAACATTGAGCTTGGATTGCTATCTAAGAAATCCTCAACCTTTCCCCCTCCCTCTTCTGGCTGTGGATTGTTGATTTCTTCTGCCAGTTTCGGTCCCACACTTACAAAAAAGTTGTTGAACCCCGTAGCCACATCATTCAGATTGCTTACAATCTTATCATTATCCATAAAATATTGAGGGTAACTTATATTTGTTGATTTATTCCTAATAATATTATTTAATACATTCCATATGCTCTTAATATTATTTTTATTACTGTCTAATATTTTATTATAATAATCCTTCTTAGATATCCTCATAATATTAGTTAACTTATTTCTATATAATTTGTATTTATTTTCTGCTTCTATAGTTCTAGATTTTATGAATACTCTATATAAGGTATTCTTTTTTTTGCATGCATTTTGTATTCCCTTTGTCATCCATGGCTTGTCTATATATTTTTGCTTCTTGTTGTATTCTTTTAAAGGACAGTGTTGATCATATAATGATTTAAATATTATCAAAAATGTTTCATAAGCTTTATCAGTATCATTTTCTTCATACACATTTTTCCAGTTTTGTGTTAGTAATTCATTTCTAAAATTATTTATAGATTCTTCTGTTCTTACTCTCCTATATCTAATCATGTTATCATCACTATATTTCACACCATCTAGGGATGGGCGATATGGCCTAAAATCCATATCACGATATACATTGCAGCCTCTTGCAATAACGATACATATCACGATATATAAATTATAATAAAACCATTTCAGAACAGGTTACATAGACCCTAAGGAAAGCCAAACTGCTAAATGTATTGTGAATTAGGTAAATACATCCAGTATTAGGCATGGCTAGAAAAGTATTCCAAGTGTAGTGCACAGATGCTTCAAATGAAAACATAAAAGTGCAAAATGGAAGCACAATAATTTTTTTAAATAAAGAAAATCCTTCCAGTATACATATATAGTGTTGTGCTGTAGCCTATAGACAAAGTCAGTTATAAACGACAACGATTTGTGGCCGTGTTCGATCGGGAGGGTGTTTTTATTTTGAAAAGTAACCGGATGCTCTATGGCTTTTACTATTTCACTTCCTGGCCGGTCGATCTGTTCAGCAACGGCTCGCGTCAAAAATAGAATGCTACGGAATGATAGCGCTGCGGCGCGGCGCGCCGCTCCTGGGACGCTGCGTGGCAGCGATCAGCAGCGGTGACCGCGGCGCAGCCGTTCTGCGGCGCTTACGTCAGGCACATATACGTAAACTAAAGAAAATGTTTTCTCGTTTTCTTGCACCGGTCTTTTTCACGAGTTCTAGCGGCTCCGTTTCGCCTTCAGCCATGTTTACCAGATGACGCGTTGCAGCCCGTCGTTCTAAATGTCGCGGGTCACGGGAAGATCAACATGCGTTATCACGATAGAGCATAGAATTAAAATCTCTATTGTGGGCCATTTTTTATCGTTTATATCGTATATCGTTTATATCGCGCATTACTAACACCATCACAATCATACGTTACAAAAACTGGCAAATGATCACTGATATCATTCAATAGTAACCCTGTAGTGCCGAGAGACAGGAGTCGGAGGCGGAGTATCCAGAATGGGACTTTATTGAAGCTTAGCCAACAGCAGCAACATGGACAGAGTAAAACCGTATCACCGAACTCTAAACTAAAACCGGAAGTCCCGGTTCCTTAACAGTCCGAGTGGAAACACACACCCCCACCCTATAGTTCTGTAGGTGAATTATGTCAACCACCACACAAGCCCTCCCAGAATTCACCCATAGTCAAAGTCCTCACGACGAGGAGGGGCGACGACCCGACCCCGACGCGTGCGGGCGACAGGGGCCGAGGAGGAGGGAGCCGCAGGCACGGCGGTGTCGTCCACCACCCCGGAGGTCGAGGGGGTCAACGAGGCCCAGGGCGCATCAACAGGTGGTGAGGGGCGGGCCATAGGAGGGCGGGCCATAGGAGGACGGCCCCGCCGCGGGGGCTGTGCCACTTCGACCGGCCTGGACATATCCACGCAAGCAGGTTTCAACCTATCCACCGATACAGTCTCAGGCTTACCCCCAATGTCTACCACCAGGCTCTTGCCGCTGCGGCATACAACCCTGAACGGGCCATCATAAGGGGGGCGAAGGGGGCCGCGGTGAGCGTCGTGGCGAACGAAAACAAAATCCGCCGAGTGAAGGTCGGGGGGCACCCGGAACTCGTGGGCGCCGTGCCGTGACATGGGAACGGGTGCGAACACCTTGGCGGCTTCCAGCAGGGAGGAACGTCGCCTGGTCGGCGACCAGGGAACCGAGGCGTCCGGAATGAAATCCCCGGGCACCCGTAGGGTCTGACCGTAGACCAGCTCCGCCGACGAGGACTGCAGGTCCTCCTTAGGGGCGCACCGAAGGCCAAGCAACACCCATGGGAGCCTATCCACCCAGTCGCCGTCCCTCAAGCTGGCGCGCAGGGCCGCCTTCATGGAACGGTGGAAACGCTCGCACAAGCCGTTAGCTTGGGGGTGATAAGCGGTCGTGCGGTGCAGGTTGACCCCCAACCCCTCAGCCACTGCATTCCACAGCTCCGAAGTAAACTGAGAGCCACGGTCTGAGGAGAGGTCGGAAGGGGTTCCAAAGCGCGCAACCCACGTGCCGATGAAGGCTCGGGCCACGTCAGAAGCCGCCGTCGAGGAGAGCGGAACGGCTTCAGGCCAGCGGGTCGTCCTGTCGACCATCGTGAACAGGTAAGTAAACCCGTGAGAGGAGGGAAGAGGACCAACCAGGTCAACATTGACATGATCGAACCTCCTCTCGGGAATGTATAATATAAATAATTTGGGACCCAATACTGACCCCTGTGGCACTCCACAACTAATTTCTAAACATGTTGATTTCTTGTCGCCTATCTGTACAAATTGATGTCTATTACTAATGTAGCTTTTCATCCAGTTGAGTACAACCCCTCTGATACCATACTTTTCCAGTTTATTGATTAATAAGTGATGATCTATTGTATCAAATGCTTTTTTTAAATCTATAAATACTCCTACTGCATACTTCTTGTTATCTATAGAACTGGTAATTTCTTCAGTTAACTCAATTAATGCCATCGATGTAGTTCTGTTTGATCTGAATCCATACTGACAATCAGCTAACAATTTATGCTTCTCAATGAAATTATCCAACCTGCTGGCAAAGAGTTTTTCCAATATTTTAGAGAACTGAGAGAGTAAAGACACCGGCCTGTAATTAGTGAATTGATTTCTGTCTCCAGCTTTGTATAGTGGAATAACTTTAGCAGTTTTCATTTTACCTGGAAACACACCTGTTTTGAAAGACAAATTACAAATATAAGTGAAGGGTTTTGCAATGGCTTCAATTACTTTCTTGATTACAGCCATATCAATGTTATTCCAGTCTGTAGACCTTTTATTCTTACATTTGCTAACAGTGTCAATAATCTCCTTTTCAGTAACAGCTTTCAAAAACATTGAGCTTGGATTGCTATCTAAGAAATCCTCAACCTTTCCCCCTCCCTCTTCTGGCTGTGGATTGTTGATTTCTTCTGCCAGTTTCGGTCCCACACTTACAAAAAAGTTGTTGAACCCCGTAGCCACATCATTCAGATTGCTTACAATCTTATCATTATCCATAAAATATTGAGGGTAACTTATATTTGTTGATTTATTCCTAATAATATTATTTAATACATTCCATATGCTCTTAATATTATTTTTATTACTGTCTAATATTTTATTATAATAATCCTTCTTAGATATCCTCATAATATTAGTTAACTTATTTCTATATAATTTGTATTTATTTTCTGCTTCTATAGTTCTAGATTTTATGAATACTCTATATAAGGTATTCTTTTTTTTGCATGCATTTTGTATTCCCTTTGTCATCCATGGCTTGTCTATATATTTTTGCTTCTTGTTGTATTCTTTTAAAGGACAGTGTTGATCATATAATGATTTAAATATTATCAAAAATGTTTCATAAGCTTTATCAGTATCATTTTCTTCATACACATTTTTCCAGTTTTGTGTTAGTAATTCATTTCTAAAATTATTTATAGATTCTTCTGTTCTTACTCTCCTATATCTAATCATGTTATCATCACTATATTTCACACCATCTAGGGATGGGCGATATGGCCTAAAATCCATATCACGATATACATTGCAGCCTCTTGCAATAACGATACATATCACGATATATAAATTATAATAAAACCATTTCAGAACAGGTTACATAGACCCTAAGGAAAGCCAAACTGCTAAATGTATTGTGAATTAGGTAAATACATCCAGTATTAGGCATGGCTAGAAAAGTATTCCAAGTGTAGTGCACAGATGCTTCAAATGAAAACATAAAAGTGCAAAATGGAAGCACAATAATTTTTTTAAATAAAGAAAATCCTTCCAGTATACATATATAGTGTTGTGCTGTAGCCTATAGACAAAGTCAGTTATAAACGACAACGATTTGTGGCCGTGTTCGATCGGGAGGGTGTTTTTATTTTGAAAAGTAACCGGATGCTCTATGGCTTTTACTATTTCACTTCCTGGCCGGTCGATCTGTTCAGCAACGGCTCGCGTCAAAAATAGAATGCTACGGAATGATAGCGCTGCGACGCGGCGCGCCGCTCCTGGGACGCTGCGTGGCAGCGATCAGCAGCGGTGACCGCGGCGCAGCCGTTCTGCGGCGCTTACGTCAGGCACATATACGTAAACTAAAGAAAATGTTTTCTCGTTTTCTTGCACCGGTCTTTTTCACGAGTTCTAGCGGCTCCGTTTCGCCTTCAGCCATGTTTACCAGATGACGCGTTGCAGCCCGTCGTTCTAAATGTCGCGGGTCACGGGAAGATCAACATGCGTTATCACGATAGAGCATAGAATTAAAATCTCTATTGTGGGCCATTTTTTATCGTTTATATCGTATATCGTTTATATCGCGCATTACTAACACCATCACAATCATACGTTACAAAAACTGGCAAATGATCACTGATATCATTCAATAGTAACCCTGTAGTGCCGAGAGACAGGAGTCGGAGGCGGAGTATCCAGAATGGGACTTTATTGAAGCTTAGCCAACAGCAGCAACATGGACAGAGTAAAACCGTATCACCGAACTCTAAACTAAAACCGGAAGTCCCGGTTCCTTAACAGTCCGAGTGGAAACACACACCCCCACCCTATAGTTCTGTAGGTGAATTATGTCAACCACCACACAAGCCCTCCCAGAATTCACCCATAGTCAAAGTCCTCACGACGAGGAGGGGCGACGACCCGACCCCGACGCGTGCGGGCGACAGGGGCCGAGGAGGAGGGAGCCGCAGGCACGGCGGTGTCGTCCACCACCCCGGAGGTCGAGGGGGTCAACGAGGCCCAGGGCGCATCAACAGGTGGTGAGGGGCGGGCCATAGGAGGACGGCCCCGCCGCGGGGGCTGTGCCACTTCGACCGGCCTGGACATATCCACGCAAGCAGGTTTCAACCTATCCACCGATACAGTCTCAGGCTTACCCCCAATGTCTACCACCAGGCTCTTGCCGCTGCGGCATACAACCCTGAACGGGCCATCATAAGGGGGGCGAAGGGGGCCGCGGTGAGCGTCGTGGCGAACGAAAACAAAATCCGCCGAGTGAAGGTCGGGGGGCACCCGGAACTCGTGGGCGCCGTGCCGTGACATGGGAACGGGTGCGAACACCTTGGCGGCTTCCAGCAGGGAGGAACGTCGCCTGGTCGGCGACCAGGGAACCGAGGCGTCCGGAATGAAATCCCCGGGCACCCGTAGGGTCTGACCGTAGACCAGCTCCGCCGACGAGGACTGCAGGTCCTCCTTAGGGGCGCACCGAAGGCCAAGCAACACCCATGGGAGCCTATCCACCCAGTCGCCGTCCCTCAAGCTGGCGCGCAGGGCCGCCTTCATGGAACGGTGGAAACGCTCGCACAAGCCGTTAGCTTGGGGGTGATAAGCGGTCGTGCGGTGCAGGTTGACCCCCAACCCCTCAGCCACTGCATTCCACAGCTCCGAAGTAAACTGAGAGCCACGGTCTGAGGAGAGGTCGGAAGGGGTTCCAAAGCGCGCAACCCACGTGCCGATGAAGGCTCGGGCCACGTCAGAAGCCGCCGTCGAGGAGAGCGGAACGGCTTCAGGCCAGCGGGTCGTCCTGTCGACCATCGTGAACAGGTAAGTAAACCCGTGAGAGGAGGGAAGAGGACCAACCAGGTCAACATTGACATGATCGAACCTCCTCTCGGGAACGGCGAACTCCTCAAAGGGTGCCTTAACATGGCGGTGCACCTTGGACCGCTGGCAGGCTACGCACAAGCCGACCCAAGCCCTCACATCCTTCTTAAGTCCTTGCCACACAAACTTCTGTGACACCAACTTCACGGACGGCTTTCCGCCGGGGTGGGAAAGTCCATGTAATGCTTCAAAAACAGGCCGGCGCCAGTTCGTAGGGACAAGAGGTCGAGGCTGACCTGTGGAAACATCGCACCATAACCTCACGCCCGAGCTGCCAACCGCGACCTCCTCTAGGCGCAAACCGGTATCCGACGCCTTAAGGGACCCCGTGGTCGGATACCTGGTCTGCACTCATGCGGACGTAATCGAGGCCCAGATGGACGGCCCCGACGACCGCTCTGGAGAGGCAGTCTGCGACCACGTTGGACTTGCCGGCGATGTGTCGGATGTCTGTGGTGTACTCAGAGATGTAGGCAAGCTGGCGCTGCTGGCGGGCGGACCATGGTTCAGCCACCTTGGACATGCAGAACGTGAGCGGCTTGTGGTCCACAAAAGCGGCAAACTCCCGGCCTTCCAGGAGAAACCGGAAATGGCGGATCGCCAGCCAGAGGCCAAGAAGTTCCCTATCAAACGCGCTATACTTGCGCTCCCTGGTGGTCAACTGCCGACTGAAAAAGGCGAGCGGTTGCCAGGCACCATCGACCCATTGTTCGTGCACCGCGCCAACGGCATAGTCAGACTGGGGGCCTTGTGTGACGGATGTGCCAACATGGCGGCTCGGCTCAGGGCGGTCTTTGTGGCCTCGAAAGCGATCTCCCTCTCAGCCGTCCAATCAACAGTTTGGCCAGGAGACTTTTCCTTAAGGGCCTCGTACAGCGGGCGCATGATGTGAGCTGCCCGGTGGATGAACCGGTGATAAAAGGTCACCATCCCCAAGAATTCCCGGAGCGCCCGGGCCGTGTGCGGGCGGGGAAAAGCAGAAACCGCCTCCACCTTCGAGGCGAGTGGGGCAGCCCCGTCTTTATTGATGAGATGTCCAAGGAAATGGATGGAGGGCAACCCGAACAGGCACTTCGCCGGGTTGATAATTAGGCCGTGTTGGTCGAGCCTTATGAAAAGGTCTCGGAGATGCGCCCGGTGCTCTTCTTCAGAGGAGCTGGCGACCAGGATGTCGTCCAAGTAAACAAAAATGAAGGGCATCTCCCTGAGCACCGAATCCATCAGCCGCTGGAAGGTCTGAGCGGCGTTTCTCAGACCAAACGGCATCCGCAGGAACTCGAACAACCCGAACGGCGTGACCACCGCCGTCTTGGGAACGTCCGAGGGATGCACCGGCACCTGGTGGTAGCCGCGCACCAGGTCCACCTTCGAAAAGACGCGCTTGCCCGCCAGGTGCGCTGAGAAATCCTGGATGTGCGGGATCGGGTAGCGGTCGGGTGTGGTAGCGTCGTTAAGGCGGCGGTAGTCTCCACAAGGTCGCCACCCGCCGTCTGGCTTGGGGACGATGTGGAGAGGTGAGGCCCAAGGACTGTCTGAGCGGCGGATAATGCCCAGACGCTCCATGTTGGCGAACTCGGACCTAGCCACTTTCAGCCTGTCAGGGTTAAGCCGTCGGGCCCTAGCATAGACGGGCGGGCCCTTAGTGTCTATATGATGTTCCACCCCATGTTTGGCAGTGGCAGCGGAAAAGGTAGGTCGGGTTAAACCGGGGAACTCACCGAGAAGGCGCTGGTAGCCGTCACTTTCTGCGAGCGAGCTGGAAAGCCCGCCGTACGTTGCCTCACCCCGGACACACGCGAATGACGCAAACGTCACTGCATCCACTAGACGGCTGTTTTTAACATCCACGAGCAAGCCATGTGCACAAAGGAAATCTGCACCGAGGAGGGAAAAGGAGATGTCGGCTGTGACGAAATCCCAACTAAACCGCCGGCCCCCGAAACATAGGTTCACAGTCCTTGTGCCATACGTGCGGATAGGGGTGTCGTTGGCGGACTTCAAATGCGGGCCGTGTCCACCGGCCGCGGTGTCGTCTATCGTAGCTGGCAGGACGCTCCTCTGAGCCCCCGTATCGCAAAGAAACTCGCGCCCAGAAATAGCGTCCCTGATAAACAGCAGCCAGGTCGGAGTGCTCGCGCCCAGGGCCACTATTGAACGCGAGCCTTGACGTTTCCCGCCGGTTTAAAATTGCACGGGGACCTGCACCTCTTCGCCTTCACGCCAAAACGCGTGTGAAAATAACACATACCCGTCCCCCCATCGGTCGCTACCGGGGCTCTGCTGGCTCGTCTGTCACTGTCCGGGGGGTTGAAACTGCGTGTCGGGGCTAGAACCTCGGGGGCGAAACTTCGCGCAGCCAGGAAAAAACGGTCGGCTTCCTCTGCTAACGCGCGCGGCTCGGTAATCCTCGTATTAGCAAGCGCCGTCCGGACCTGTGGCGGCATGTGCCGAAGGAACAGTTCGATGAACAGAAAGTTGGGCTCCTCCGTACCCAGCAGGTTGAGCATCATTTCCATATGCTCGGACGGCTTGCTGTCCCCGAGGCCCCTAATATCCAACAACCGCTGGGCCCGTTCCGAACTTGACAGTTCGAACGTTCTCAGCAGGAAAGCCTTGAGAGCGCCGTACTTGCCCTGGGCCGGGGGGGCTGTGATGAAACCCACGGCCCGGGTCGCGGTGGATCTCCCCAGCGCCGACACGACATGGAAATAGCGTGCGGTGTCGTCGGTGACATCACGGATGGCAAACTGTGCCTCCGTCTGCACGAACCATGCTGTCGGTGCAAACTCCCAAAACTCCGGCAACTTAACAAAAGCGGCGTTGTTAGCCATGTTCGTTCTGGTCCCTGAGACTTCAGCGGGACCTACGTCGGGGTCACCAGTGTAGTGCCGAGAGACAGGAGTCGGAGGCGGAGTATCCAGAATGGGACTTTATTGAAGCTTAGCCAACAGCAGCAACATGGACAGAGTAAAACCGTATCACCGAACTCTAAACTAAAACCGGAAGTCCCGGTTCCTTAACAGTCCGAGTGGAAACACACACCCCCACCCTATAGTTCTGTAGGTGAATTATGTCAACCACCACAACCCGCTCATTATGCTACTGTCCATAATGTTTGTGAATATGTTGTCTATTAGAGTGGCGCAGTGAGATGTTATTCTGCTTGGTTTAGTGATTACTGGAACTAAACTCATACTGAACATTACATCGATAAATTCATCAGTCAGTTTGTGTTTGTTGGGATTTAAGAGATCTAAATTAAAATCTCCACAAATGAACATAATCTTCTGATTTTTCAGATCAAACATTCTTTCCATGCTATTCTTAAATATTTCAATGTTAGAACCAGGTGATCTGTATACACAACTTACAATTACATTTTTCTTTTTTTCCAAGCAGATTTCTACAGTAATACACTCCATCACATCATCAATGGTAGTTGTCAAGTTTTCCACTACTTTATAATTTAATCTTCTATCAACATACAGAGCCACCCCTCCTCCTTTTTTGTTCTCCCTATTTATGTAGTTCAGTTCATATCCATTCAAGTCAAAATCCACACCTTTTTCAGCACTGATCCAGGTCTCAGATATGGCTATCACACTGAATGGTTTGTTTAGATGAGTTAAATATTCTTTGATGTTGTGAAAGTTTGCATATAAACTTCTGCTATTAAAATGAATAATTGACATTCCATGATCTGTTTTTATGTTCATGTTAAATTGACCTTCTGAATAATAATCACAGTTATTGTTTAGATTGTTAAAGAAATTATTTTCAGGGTCAATATCTTGTTCAAAATCATTCAAATCAACAATTCATCAAAACGTCATTGGGTTTTTTATCGACTTAATCAGCTGAAATTTAAATATTCTTCAGCGGCGCTTTGAGCATATTGTTTTTGCATTGTCAAGGATTTGTAGCGCATTAATTCAGAACTGTTAAAAGGCAGCGGTGTCCCGTTATTGAAAAATATTGCACACCCTTGGAATGTCATTAACCAATCAGCATCAAGTATTTAACAATGCTGCAGTATAAGCCTTAATAATTTATTAACTTAAGAACAAAACCTCAGTACTCATACCTTCTTTTTCTTTTTCTTCTGCGTTCTCCGGCTGGCTGAGCTCTGGAGCAAAGTCTAAAGGAACAGTGCATTGTTTAGCATGTAAACTGGATATGCTTTATGATGGGGGCACCAGAGTATGTTGGCACATGTGTGGAACCAAGAGTTGTTCCTATCCTTACCTTCAGCTCTGCATCCTGTACCTCGTACTCCGACTTATAGAGTTCAGCCTCAAATGGTCCGCTGGTGATTCTATGGGGCCCATTGGCCATTAACATCACCGTGAACTTGAACTGAGCCACAAACTCCCCTGACAAACAAAAACAGAGAATGTAGACTAAATGTAATATATGTTCAACACGTATGCCCTGTACATTACCTTAAAGTAAGCAAGCTCACCCTCTTTCTCATTTAGCACACTAAAAGGCTGCAGCAGCTCGTGTTTGGCACACTCGACTACACCAAGACGCGCTTTGGCCTCATCTTCAAGAGCCCTGAGACGAAGAAGAGAAAAAGAAAGAACCTGTTGCCATAATTGTTGCTTAGGAAATTGTCTCATAAGAAATATATGTTTTATTGTTAAATACCTCAAAGTGAAGGGCATGGCATCAAAGCGTCGCTCAACCTCACTGAAAAACATGCGTGAGGTCTTCATCTTCAAACCATACTGCTTATTAGGATCCCTCTTGTATATAGTCGTCCTCTGACCGCCGTCCTTAGCCTGAGCATAAAGAAAGTTCAGACTTAAGGGTTATTCATTGTAAGGGGATGATTCACTGTAGAAAACACACTAAACTCAAGAAAAGGAGATGTTACTGACCTTCCCTTCACCAGTGCTAATTAGCACATCCACGGCATAGACTTCATGTACCTCAAACTCCGCTTTCTCATGGTCCTTCCTGGCAACGAATTTTCAGAGCATCAAATCAAAATGATGTGACAACTTTAAATGGGGGAAATTAAATGGTTTCACAAAGTCACAGGCTGGATACCTTTGCTGGTCTGAGGGGTTTTGAATAATGGTCTTCTCTCCATCTATGACGTGCTGCTTTAGCTGGTGAGACAGCATACCTAAAGAAATACAACATTATACAGAAACTAAAATATATACACATGTGAATAGTCATTACAGTCAGACAGATATAGTAAATTAGCTCTTGTTAAAGTTTTAACAAATATAAGAAGTCTGGGATAAAAGGCTGTAAAATACCTGAGGTAGCTGAGACAGGACCAATGTCATCGTTATTTAATTAAAGTTCCATTTTTAGATAACAACATGAGCTTACCCTCAATGGGTGAGCATTTGAAGGATTGTGCAATCTTGTTCCATGCCTCCGTAACATTGGTGTTCTAAGAGGAATGAAGAGGAAAGTATTTTATTCATGTGAAATGTATTTTAAATTTCTGGCTTCTGTATAACCATTTCTCACAGTTATCACAATTTTCTAAAGTTTTTTTTAGAAATGATGCTATGAAACAAATGTTTCTATAAAACTTCATCATTGTATAAACTCTTTTAACTGTTTTAGTATGCATGTATTATTTAGTTTGTCTAATATTTTAGATATGAAATAAAAGTGATATACAAAATGGGGTTTCTGTGTAAATCAGGAGAGGAGGACCCCACCTGACTTCCAGGTTTAACGAGGCGGAGGGCGGCTTCTGCACAGAGGTGAGCTGCTTTGATTACGTCAGCTTTCCGTCCTGTGATCGGCTTCTCCTGCACAAAAGGGGAGCGCAACAAAATGAGAATTTGATGTGAATTCTACCAAAGAGATGCAATGATTTAATGATGCAAGAAATAAAAAATATTGTTAGGCCATACCTTACTCGCTCCCACAACAAAGCTATGCGCTACATTAGCAATGAAGCCATCGACGTGAACCCCGAGATCTCTGTGGAAAAAAACATTATATAAAAGTAGTGGTGAAAGGAACGCATGGCAAAAAACGGAATCTAGAAATTGCCAATGGCCTAAATTCACAATACACACATTTAACATGAAATTAGAGGTCACATTAACATAATTCAGCATGAATAATGCCCCATTCAGATAGGAAAAGTATTCAAGATTATCAGTTGGTTGGTACAGCACACAAAATATAGCCTGCATGCTAATATATATATAGCGCCATTGGTCATTATCATAAATTGGGCTAACAAGGGGCAAATTGGGTTAACAAGCACAGAGCTTTCTATCTGATTAGGGCTTTAGAGACAATGTCAACAGGTTCACTGTGAATTACAGACCAATACACACAGCGGCAGCAGGGTTAAGGCAACTAGCCAATGGAAATAAAATAAATACAAATCACACTCACACCTACCTTGTACAACAATACACAATATCTCAGACATAATTCATTACTTTATAATATTACTAGATAGATTTACACACACAACAAAAGACAATGAGGGGAACACTCAAGGACAATGACAAGTAGCAAAACAACAAATAAGGTCAGTGTAGGAAAGCATGAATTAAAAAAAACACATAAACCTTCCAACCTCACTTGTTGATTGCTACACAAGGCAAGACAAAAAAAATGACACTTTTGCACTTTGCAAGCAGTACGGCAAAGACCACTCCCAACATATTAAACAACAACCACAACACCAAGGCAACACAATCGCAAAGGGAAGACACACAGAGGCGAGGGGAGCATTACTGTACATCGGAGTGCCTACATTTTGACCAGATCGCCATCTTTAAGTGTGTAGTCAGGGTCACTCTTCAGAGGAGAGAAGTGGCAAACACAGTTATTGACTGAGACGCTGGTGGGAAAGGCAATGCCTGGAAGAGGGGGGGAAAAACAACCACCAGATCTTCATTTAATAGTGACCTTCACAGGTTCTGTGTAAGGTATGCCACCTGGATCCAGTCAAATGGTAGCCCAGCAATGCCACACCTGTCACCCGTCAGTGATTCAAGTCATTTTGTGGTTCATTCGTTCATCTATAACGATTACCGGTAGGCTTTTTCTAGACATTGTCACATCTTCTGAAAGACAACAGCTTTCAATATTAACAAGTCAGATGGGATTTACCTTTCTTCATGTCCTTCTCTTTCTTAAAGACTTTCCCAGTTTCAGCCACCATATATGCATCTCCCTTCTCACAGAGGCCCAGTACAGACACCCCTGCCTGGGCTGCTCCCACCACCACCAGGAGGGCCTCTGTGGGACACATACCAAAAGATGAGTATACAATACACAGAGGAAAGTCACAGCATTTGCTAAAATAACATTTAGCAAATCCACATCCAGATTTTATGATTAAATAATGCTGTTTGCGTTTTCAAGGACGACATTGTTACGCCAATGTTGACACCACTAATAAAGACGCATGTCACCTTGGGGAGTTTCAGGAAACTGGACAACAGCTAGGCGTTGATTAACTGCCATTCTTGCACGAAATCTTCATTCAGTTAAAACTGACCGCTGTTTAGCAGTGTCTGTCAGACCCGTCTGTAACAACACCACTGACGTCTAGAGACGTATCTAGCAGGTATGCCGACGTCCCCCGATTGCTTTTCTACAAAAGTTTGGAGACTTGCACGTCAAAGCACATGGCTACCTCTGTGGAGTGAAACGTTAGCTAGGACGACAGGCCGAGGAGAACAGGTCATCCTCATCCTCAGTCCAACCACGAAAGCCTCCCCCCCATTGAACTCACGATTGGCGATGTCTCCTCCCATTTTGTACTTGGTGACCACCAAGTCATCGGCAACGGTCTGTTCTTGCTCCTCGTCAGACATCCTCGCGTACAATATATCTCATCCGACCTACAAACACAACAAGCCCTCCGTCTTCACCAGCTGCTGCTGCTGCTGCTGCTACCCGGAAGCTCCTCCCACCTGGCGCGTGAGGACAATGACGTCACGTTTCTGCAACCCGCCAAAAACGACCACGGCGCGTGATGAGTCATGAGGTGAGTTGTGTGGAGAACATAGCCTAGCATTGTATTGTATTGCATTGTATTATGAAATCATTTTTTCTAAAAAAAAAAAAAATATTATATATAAAAATATCATCCTTTTTTTAATAAAAATATTATACAAATTATAATATTTAGTTATGGTCTATTGTGTGGCGTCCACCAAGTAGAGCGCCGTTTAGCAGCATAGGCCTAGGTGTCATTTGCACTGGGGACCTTGGGGACATATCCCCCACCATCTTTTGAAATGGCCGATTTTGTCACATTTTAAAAGCATCATTTGTTGGAAAAAGCTACATGAAAAATAGCTTGCACTGAGAAATATTAACTAGCAAATGGGAGGTTTTGGTGCTTTCTACAGTAAATGTGATATTGGCATTGTTTGATTGACATGGTGTTGCAGCCAGGGGCGTAAATATAGACAGTGCAGGCAGTGGGTTTGCACTGGGGCCCATGGGGTGGGGGGCCCGTAAAGAAAGCAGGCAGAGGTAGATCATTTCTCACCGTAATTATCTACTCTGGCATTGTACCATCAGAGTACATTGCCTAAAATCGCATAGATTGGAGATGGTAAAAAAAAAAAAAATTTCATCTGAGCCCTTATGTCCCATCACTTTTCAACACAAAGTGTCACCCTTGTTTGGCAGTATAAACATTTAAACAATGGGTTGTGGTGATTGTAGTTCTCTGAACACTATCCTACATAGGCTATCTTCTTTCATAAGACGTGTTTAGTACAGTGTTTCTTTAAGACATCGTCGTAGGCACTTTCCTCAGCAAGAAACATCTGTTACAAGACAGTTTAAAAAGTGTAAGTATAAAAGTTTTTATTTCAAGATATGTAATATTCAATGTTTATTAAGTGTGTAAACAAAACATATTTTATAGGCCAATATCATTATTGAGAGAGGTTTGAAAACATGGAAATTAAAAGTCCCCCAAAATATTCTGCTATAAACATTTCATTCATTTGTTCATATCATTAAGTAAACACAAATGCTTGTAAAGCTTAAAGCTGGTAATCTGGCCATTTTTTCTTAATATTGGTTCATTCAGTGCCATTTTAGCTCCAAATACTCAAAAGCTCATGTCTGTAAACACCCTATCATGTAACAGAAAATACCAAAAGGTCACAAAATACAAAAGGCTACTGGATTATGATGGCTTCTGATTGTGTACCCCTTCAAGGTCCTTCATGCAATCATTTACTGGAAGACAATGGCTCGCATTCCACCACCTTTCTTCCATGCGTAGTGGTAAACAATGTTCTTATGTACGCACAGCATTTGACTTTAGAAACATCCTGCTATGCCAATAATCAGGATTGTCAAAAGATCTGTCAACCCCACCAGGTTCAACTCCAGCTCGTACTTTAACATAAAGGTCAATGCCCGATGCCTGATGTCCCTCCGTGCCCTTTACAGCACCCTCCTCCTCCCCTTGCAGATTCTGGTACACAGCAAGTTCCTCTGCTCCGAGGGCAGCGAGCGAGTTCATTTCTTCATACTCTTCATAATTGTCACCCCTTCTTGGTCCCTTCCCCTCTTTCCTGTCTTGAAGTGCTTGTCGAAGCTTTGGTTGTCTGTTTGTGTGCTGGTAGTTATCGTCCTCCTGATAGTAGTCATCCTCCTCCACCTCATCCAAGACCTCTCTAGCAATGTTTGGGTGCTCTTGGACCATTGTTCTTGGAGGAACTTCATGTGTTTGTGGGGGGTTGTTTTCTTCTGTTTCACTTCCCCTGATGTCCATGTACTCATATTCAAGAGAGGCCTGGTCTTCTGAAGAGGAGCTGTGGAAGGCATCTTTGTCTTCATTTGAAGTGTGACCTCCCATGTCCTTTATCTGTAGCCAAGAACTGTTGTCCTTGAACTGGCCGCGATGCTTTGCTTGTAGAGATGTTGTCTGTTTGTTCATGTACTCATATTCTTCATCGTCTGGGTCACTCGGGGGTCCCGGTGAGTGAACAATGCACATCCTGTCTTTAAACGGAGTGACCTTGGCCACGAAGAGCAAGGTTTCTGGAAAATGAAATTTGGATAGAATAAGTAGGGATTGATATGGGGAAAAACCTACTTAGTCTGTTTAGATCTCCTTTACAGCATACGTCATCAATTGATTAAAGAAGTTTTGTATCTTGTACTGTGTTAATGATATACACCTCTGTGTACTATCAATTATTAATCTTTTAATTTTGTTAATGTTTCAGCATGGGTAAATACAGGATTAATACAAAAAAAGTTATATATATTCAAACTAGTATTTCATGGCAGCTCTATATACTCACAATCGTTAGTCATAGAATAATGTCAGTTGGAAGATTCTGATATATTGCCATTGAAGAAATGAAATTACCAATATTGATCTCTTTCATGGTATTACCTCTCTTTGGGCTTTCTCCAGGAAGCACATATCCATTCTGGTCTTCCTCATTCTCTATGTCAGGAGATGGAGTTTCTGGTGGGCCACCAGACATGCTGTCTCTCTGTGATAGGTACGCACTGTCCTCGCGCTGGCGTTTTCTTCTTAGGCTTCCTGTCAGTGAGAAGTCCTCGTTTATCTCTAGTTCTGTAATGGTACCCCGACCCTCCGAGCTCTCCGACATAGTCCTTGCAGAGTTCAGCCTGGAGCGAGACTGCCACAGCCCCTGCAAAGAAAACCGAACAAAGCACTTATTTTGTGAAAACGTCTTCATAAATGACATTTGAATGAGATTGCAATTTCTTTCTGTATACTGTATACATTATTACCGAAATTAATATCTAAAATGTCTCACAGTCACATTAGCCAATAGAACTAACCTGTCCTGTGGTGTCAACACCTGGGGTCATGGGCAGGTATCCAGCCACACTTGATGGTGTCACCTTTAGTAGGAAGGAAAGGGCATGTGTGTGTTTATATATATATATATATATATATATATATATATATATATATATATATATATACTGTATATATACTGTATATACTGTATATATAACATATAATAGGCCTTAAACAACAATGCATGGGCAACTCCATTGTGTTTTCTCGAACAAGTTGAAATCCTTACTCTCATGCTGTCCATCCTGGAGAGACGGGAAAGGCTTCTAGACGGAGACATATAGAGAGGGAGTGTGGCCATGCTGTCTTTCAGACCCTCGGCCTCCTGGTCATCCAGCTCTCCATTCAGTCCCTCCAGGTCTGTAGTCCTCTGGAGGTGTTCATCTGGGGCAGAGTCTTGTGCGCTACAGTCCCCCTGTGGCAAAATCACAGAAGTAGAAGAATGTAGATTTACACAATGATGTATATATTGAAGTATGCAATGGTTGATTAAGGTGATGAAACTGGTCTTACCTTGATCACAAGGTACCGGGGTGGGTCTCTGGCCATTCTTGTAAACTCATTGGCCAGCTCTTTGAAGGTTGGACGGACGTTTTCATCAACCATCCAACCTGTAGATAAAAAAGGAGTCCTAAGATTAAATACTTGTTGAGAAGTATTGGCCTTATAAATAATCTCTAAAGGTTTATTATAAACAGCTTCATGACAACCGATGAGAAGGTGTGGGAAGGGACTTACACTTGACCATGACCATGTAGACATCAATAGTACAGATTTGAGGCTGGGACAGGCGCTCCCCTTTCTCCAGCAGATCAGGCACTTCTTGTGGACGCATTGCTGTGTACGGCTCTGCCCCGTAAGACATCATCTCCCATATTGTCACACCTGAATGCAAGTGACAAATACAGTATTCATATTAATGGAATGTAATACCAGCAACTATTAGATTTCAGTTATTTGATTACAATCACCAATGATTCCAACCAACATTTTTGCAATGATATACTATAAATACTTGAAATTATAAATAGTGTTATTATGGTAAAAAAAACTAAACTCACCGTAGCTCCAGACGTCACTCTGATGGGTGTATCTGCGGAACAAGATACTCTCCAAGGCCATCCACTTAATTGGTGTCTGTAAAACATACATTATGATTTTGTGATTCAAATGTTAGCGTTCATTAACCAATGATTATCAAGATGTTTTTCTGAAAATGTGCAAGTGCAAGGTTGCATTTAATTGCATTGCACAGCTACTGCAGGCCTTTTTTCATCAACTTTGACCTGTCTACTAGAGTTGTTAAGTGCTATCTTGGCCTAGCAATAAAGTCATTTATGGGTGGACTACAGACCTTGACTTCGTTATAGAAGTATTTCTTCTCATCTGGGTAAAGCACATCTGCAATGCCGTAGTCGGAGATCTGGACCATATAGTCATTCTTCAGGAGCACATTTCTTGCAGCCAGATTCCTATGGACCATCCTATGTTCTTCCAAGTAGTACATGCCCTGAAATATATACGTGTTACCCGGAATAGTGCAAACATGCCAATATACAAAAATAAATGCACAAGAAGAAATGTTCACCTTTGCAATCTGCACACACCAGTTGAGCAACCTCTGAGGGCTAAGGTGGTTCTTGCGGTGCCTAATGTGCTCCAACAAAGACCCCTGGCTGCTGAGCTGGGTGACTAGTTGTAAACTGGCACCCGGACAGATACCCAAGATTCTGACAACGTTGATATGGTCCAAACTTCCCATGGCCAACATATGCTGCAACAAGCAAAGTAAACTTTGTGATTCATCAGAAAACAAATGTTTGTTGTTTGTTAAAACAGGGTATGGATTTAAGTTGCCTTACATCTGTAATCTCATAGAATGTCTGGCGCCCTGTGCGGTCGTGAATAGTCTTTATCGCAACTGGGAGTTTCACTGTGTCCCCTTCAGGAATCCAAATGCCCTGAATTAAGGGGAATAATACATAATACATAATACTTGTATACTATATATATATATATATATATATATATATATATATATATATATATATATATATATATATATATATATTATTGGATTGACAATTACCTAGAGTTAGTATAGAGGTACGTGTTGATAAAAATGGATTACCTTGTGGACTGTTCCGAACACGCCGTGGCCGAGAATCTTGATCTTGCGTAGATCTGTTGCCTTCAGGATGCGAGCATAAGTTTTTGTCCCTTTTTCACTGGGATCCAATGGTTCAAAACTCTGTCAGAACACAGATTACATGTAAACACAAACATCTGAAGAATAGTCAATAGATAGTTATTCATATATTAGTAGCTATTAGTTATTTATAATAGTTAAATCTGCTTCTCACTGACCTCTCCACTCTCCATGTATCTCCTCATGGCTCGCTTGCGGCGGATGGCAAGACCACGGCGATAAAGAACAGTCAGAACAAAGATGGAGAATCCAACAAATAGGAATGCGATGACTCCCAGCACAATGCCTGTGGTAGTTTGGCTGGACCAAGATAAAAAAAAAACATTTGCATAATGAGCACTTGATTGGATATTATTATTTTTTGCATATCAAATCAAACATTTTAAACTAGAAATACTTAACTTACCCAGAAATTGATCTAGCAGACTCCAAACAATCCCTGATTTTTGGACCGGAGCACCTTTACACAGAGCACAGGAAGAATGGAAAATTAGGGAAAACACACCATGTTTCCCAACAGGTGGGGGATATACTGGAAGAAACACAACTCTACCACAAAGGGGAATTCCTTATAATATAATACAATACAAAGAAATAGAGGCCGTTATGTTGAATTAGATTTGTGCCAAAATGATCAAACAAAACTTCTTACATATCAAACAAAAATAACTTACACTTTCGGCTTTGTGGTTACGCTGCCAGCTATCTTGTTTGCGCTGCCTCACTTTTTGTTTGCAGTTGTGTGTGTGTGTGTGTGTGTACAAAAAAACAACAAAACGTCTAGTACAGCACAGAAAACATATATATATGAGCAATACTTTCACTTCATTAATCTTGTAGGAATCCAGTAAAGTAGTGGGTAATGAATGCCCAGTGCCACTGTTTAGGGTGTCCCAGGGCCATAGGAAGAGGTAAAAGGTAACATGAATTACCCACCTTATTTAGGTAAACATGACTAATTATCCACCTTATTTGAGGCTAAGACTAGGGATGTAATGGCACATACGCATGCTTAAATCTTTTTGACCCACCTCCCAGATCCAGAATCTATACTTCATCTATACCAAACTAATCCATATGCATATTCACTTAAGCTTAGCAATGTAATGGTGTGCAAGTTACTGGGCTATGGATGTTGTTCTATTGATCTCTATTGATGTTAGTATGTTCTTACTTACTAGGTGTGTGACTTACTGGGCTGCGGATAAATTATATTGACTATCTAACAATGCCTTATTTCACCTTTTATTATAGCGGCAGCGCAGCCGCAAAGCCGACAGTGAGGAAGAAGCAGAGGGAACTGTTAGCAAGTTATACGTTTTAATTTTGAGATGACTTTTTTTGCTTCGGTGGGATTTATTCTCTCAAAAGTTTGATATTTAAGAAGTCTTGTTTGATCATTTTGGCACAAATCTAATTCCATACCTTTAATGGGTTACACTGTTATGTACAAAGTGGCCCACATGTGGATGTTGGCTTCCATGCTTACCCCTGGGTACAGTTGATGTGGCAGGGCTCACAGCTGTGTTGTCTGTTGGGGTATTTAAAGATGACTCCCTCCCCTCCCATCAGCCCCATGGGACACGTGGACACACAGTGTGGACCATCCTTATATCTGGCACATGCCACACACTCATTCGCCCCCTGATGAATAGCAGGATCAGTTATATATTAGTGGTGGGCATAGATTAATTTGTTTAATCTAGATTAATCTAACTGTAATCTTGGAATTAATCTAGATTAAAATGGCTCATTTGAATTATGTTGAAGGCATTCATAATGTGTGCGTGCTACACATATTATGAATGGGGGGGGGGGGGGGGCAGTAATGACACCGCGAATACGGACGTTTATCATCTTTTTTTAAATATATAGGGGCCTCGGCCCCTGATTGGCCGAGGCCCCGGGCTGAAGCCCAGGTAAGCCCGTGCATTAAGGTGCCACTGCCCAGACCTACGACCAACGAGGGGGGGGGGGGGTCGCCGGGCAGAGGACGCAGCCGTTCCGCAGCGCAGCCGAAATCCGGTATGGACCCAGCTCCCAACCCAACTTTGAGAATAGATTAACGGCAATAATTTTTTTATCGCGCGATGAGAGTCTCGCGTTATCGCAGCGCGTTAACGCCAATAACGGCCCACCACTAAATATATATATATATACAGTATATATATATATATATATATATATATATATATATATATATATATATATATATATATATATATCACACCACTAGGTGGTAGTATCACAACAGCTTCTTATTATGCCTGACCTTGAGGAACCTGAGTCCATAAAAAATAGCAATTTGAAAGTATCTAACTATAGTATATAGTCTTTGATACTGTAATGTCATTTGTTTAGGGTTGAATGGTTTAAAAACCTACAGGACCAGTGCAGGTTGGCTTCCCCTCCTGGACTTCACACTCGGAATGGCAGGGCATGCATTCTCCTTTAGCGTTAGCAAATTCGCGGCTTGCACTGCATAAAGAAATGCAGAAGATATTAAACATGCTGCACACACTGTAGATAACACAGGGATACAAGGTCTCTGCGTGGGGGCAGGGCAGACATTCTCCAAATATATGAGATTGCGGTTTATAATTGTTATATTGTGAAGATACTGACCCAGTGAGGAACATGCACTGTGGGACACAGGTGCCTCCTATGCTGTAGTTCTTACAGGCAAGACACTGATTTGGCCCAGGACCCCAACATCCATCAGAGGAGCACAAGGGGTCGCAGACATGGCCATCTTTAACTACACATATGAATACCATGCAAGTATTACAAACGGGACTGGATGTCTCAATAAAGTGATCTGTGTTAGCAAAGGTTTAGCATAGCAAACAGAAAGCATCAAGCGTTGGGCTGACACAACAACATTGAATGAGCACTAATATGAGGACACCCCCGCATCCTTCTCTCACCACATTGGCTACGGGCTCTGTTGTCTTTGATGTCAATGTTCTTCGTACGCCGCAGCTGGCGGGAGTTTCCGCTAAAAAGACTTGTCCAGTTGACCTTGTCCTGGTAGCAAAGCTTTGGGTTTCTTGTGATGTAAACACCGCCGTCATTGATTCTTCGCAGGGAACGTAGCCCTAGAGATGTCACCGATGGAATCCTCATCACCAGGAGAGCGTAACCCCTGATGGACAACGCAGAGGTAAAGTCAGAGATGCGTAAGTATGCATTGTGGTAACTTGGTGTGAAACGTAAAGGCACAATAAGACCAATATGGGGGAAAGCTGGGAAGCGGAAATAAATTGCTGTACCTTTTAGTGTTTGATCCTCTACTTGTACAACAGTCGAGGGTATACAACGGGATGAATGACAAGGGGAAGGGTGTGAGAGAGGGATAAGAGACACAAACGAAAATATTAGATTGCTATTAGATGCTCTGGTGGTCTTGTCAGCGGGACAGTTACACACAGAATTTGAACTCAACACGAAAAATAGGTTAGATTGAACAAAATTATGTACCTGTAAAGTGTCCTGCCTTCAATTGTTTGAAGGTTGGCGAAGACAGAAAGGTCGGACATGTTTGCAGGCCATGACTGGATATTAAGAAAATCTGTAAAGAGAGGCGTTGTTTTAAATGTGATGATGAAAGTACTTTTTTTGACAGACATTATAACAAGACAACTGTCAAAGTCACAAAAAAAAGGAATAATACACACCTGTTATTTCTCGGACGGTGCTAAAGATTTTCAGTTTCTCGGGGTCAATGG
Source organism: Merluccius polli (assembly GCA_030340625.1). NCBI lineage: Eukaryota > Metazoa > Chordata > Actinopteri > Gadiformes > Merlucciidae > Merluccius > Merluccius polli. Next base: position 158,752 of record JAOPHQ010002004.1, on the reverse strand, counting down.
CAGGAATATTCTTGTAATCATCCCTTTGCATGGAAAGAAAAATGAGAACATTATTATGAGTATGATTATTATTATGATGAATGATACATGACAGATGAATGGATGATGTATTGTAGCAGATGTACAGCTAGTGTTTTGCGTACCCATTGATCCCAGTCACCAGGAAGCAGAGGCTGCCCTGGATCTTGGTACAGTTCCTAAAGCTGTCAATATTCAGGGCGTCGACGGTCTGCCGGTCTGTCGAGTCGGTTCCGATGCACACTGAGAAGAATGAGAAGGTTTAATGTCAAACTCAGAGGTCGTTGGATTACAGCTTATGATTTGAAATACGGTCAATGAACCACCTTTTGGACAGGGGCCTCCACAGGGCTCACATCTCTTCACTCCTTTTTTCTCCACTTCCATCTTGTCAGAGGGACAGCTGCTTACACAAGAGCTTTCATCCACCACAAAGTTTGCTGTGCAGGGTGACAAAGCAACAATGTTTTCTTTGAATGCAGATACATATATTGTTTCAATCGTAATCCCTGATTTGATGGCATTAGTGCGTGGCCGTGGTCCGTTTGATGGGGGTGTTGTATGTTAAATAAGGGCTGGGCGGTATGGAAAAATGTATTATTACGATAATTATGGATAATTTTACACAATATCGATAAACATCATGATATGCTTATGAATTAAAAATACTATTCTAAACAGTCTAACTGAAGGTCATTAAATTCAAGTATATAGAAATGTAAAGTATGGTATTTGACTAGTTTTCCTAGTCAAATACCATTGATACAATACCATTCAAAGACGATAAACGATAATATGGAATTATTGTCCAGCAAAATGTTAAGTTACATTACAACACTCACGAGGGCACTGGGCAACACAGATGGAGCCATATTGGTACTTGGCACTTGGGTTGGGCTCCAGTTTAAAGGTGTGCTTGTTGTAGATCAAGGTCTGGGGACACTGAGGCACACAGGAGCCTGAGTTGTTGAAGTTCCGGCAAGCCTGGAAACGTCAAGCAACACCAGTTAATACACTCTTGTCACTGTGGTTGACAGTCCTAACAACATCTTGTTTTTATATACGTAAAACTGAAAGTGCAGGAAAGTATGTCTATTGTTTGTCTTAGAGAGAAAGAAAGGTACTGATAAGTCAAGTACATTGTATTTGTATTGCACTTACAGTCTCAAAGGGCTTCACAGGCCACATTATGCGACATTAAAGCCAATCACGGTGTAGTGTTTTTAATTGCAGATTTGTCCATTTGTTCAATCTTTTTGTTCATACTCTCCCTTTTCTCATTGTATTAAAAAGAAGGTCCTGTTTTAATGATTTAGTGTGTATGTGATATTTGCTGCATACGTACAAAGCAGTCGGTATCCAGTGGTCCAAGGCAACCCCCTGCGCATTCTATGTGGCAACACTCACTGGGACTTTTCCCAAAGCATCGGTCGTTGCACTGAGGTGCGCACACAGTCTTGGTGACTGTCGGAGATACGGAGAGGGGGTTAGCTTGCACAGTAACACAGCGCAGAGAGTAGTTGGTAAGAAAAAAACAAAAACAATTACATTTCATGACTTACGGATCTGACATGTGTCATTCCCGGGTCCCCAACACGGAACATCACTGCACGCTTTATGACAGTGCTCTGAAACAACAGGCAACACTTCGACTATCATTCACCATCATTGTATTTGAACGCAAAATGCCCAACAAGTAACCAAAGCCAAACCCTATTCCACTGCTGTCCACTGTCCCATCACTAGCGTCTCAAAGACTTACTCTCTGGCCCGTTGCTGTTGAGGATAATCTCAGATGTGCCGTCCTTCACGATGTCCAACCAGTTGATCTGAGGGGCGAAACTCAGGAACTTATTCTGGATGATCTGAACGCCTCCCTCCAAGATCTCTGTAGAATGATACAAGAAGGAAAAGCACACACGTACGTGCACGCACACACATATACACACACACACGCACACACACACACACGCACACACACACACAGGTATGTTAATGTCATTTTCAATTAGCAAAACAAGCCCCAACCGGCTGCTGATTCACTCTGCCGTTCAGCGGTCACGTGTTGATTGAATGTGCGCAGCATGACACACTGAAGTTCAAGTTACAGTGGCAGTTGAGAACATAGACATTCCAGGAACTTCCCGCCACTACCTCCAGCAGGTACTCTGAGGGTGTGGTGACGCTACGTGGGTGTGAGAGCACCAACAGTAACCAACTATATTATTGAAGCTTTGCTTGCACATGCCCACCACTGTGTCCCGTCCCATTTGTGGCACATTCTTAAAAAGTAACAGGGTGGTTACTTAGTATGGCTGATGTGAGTGACCTTTCATTGACCCCTGACCGGGCAGACAAAGTTGACTGACTGATTACTGCCGACTAATTCATACTTCTCTTTTGGGACATTTGTGACTTTGTGTGAGCATTTGGCCCCAATTTACCTGTGAGGTGCGTGAGGCGCAGCTCCTGTAGTCCATGTTGGCCGTCCTTCTGGTAGTTGACGAGCACAGCCAATGCGAAGCGGTCCTCGAACAGAGTGGTGCCTCTGATGACGCGCAGGTGATCCAGTGGCAGGCGGCTGAACTGGTTCACAGCGATCAGGATGTAGCCTGTCACCTCTCTGATGGACTACAGGAGGCAGCAGAGAAAGGCAAAGATAATGAAGACAGAAAAAGATCATTTAATAGCGATACTGTAATAGGCATGTAAGGTATAATAATGTAACATAATAATGTGATAACAAGTAACTCCAGTGGTTGGCTTTTTTTTGGGGTGGGGAGGGGGTTGTTAATATGACATATCAGAAACATTTATCTTTGTTCACTGTTTATTACATGGAAGTGTGCTTGCAAAATTCCTATTATTTTCAATTTCAGGAACATAAAGGAAGAAGTAGAGCTTGATTGTTGTTGATCGTCGCTATGGTATCAGCGTGTGTGAGAGCACTCACCTGCAGGAAGGAGAAGTCCCTGCCAGGCTCCATCATGGTAATCTCAAGGTTTCCCATGACTATCTCACAGCCAGTGTACATCTCCTTAATGAACTTGTACTGCATGTCTGAACTCCCTGTCATGCTCAGAGCGTTCTGGGTCCCAGAGCATACCGTCACTAGAAAGAAGAAAAAAGTGAAAAAAAGAAAATATATATATTACCTATCATCATAGATACTGTATTAATACTGGAACTCATTAAGCTTATTCTTTGTGTTGACTTTCAACATCAATAAAGATAACAATTCTATATAGTCGTGGTTTTGAATGTATTTCTTTGTGCATTTAAAACAAGTAGAGATCTTTTTTTTTTTTAAACATTGAATTTTGAATTGAACACATTGCATGTGTTAAATAATGTTAAATACATTTGAATAAAATCTAAAGTATGTTGAGGGAACGTGCAGCCGCATTTATAAGTCCCACTTTATGTCGCCATTTCTATGCCACTTTGTTCTGCACACACAATATCAACGAAAGCACTGTAACTGTGTAAAACAAACTAAGGATTGTACGAGTCAAACATACAAGGCCTTGTTTATGGACTGTGAGGAACTGCTTTGCTATTCAAATCTGAGTCCGAATCAGACAGGAAGGAAGAACCCAGGAAGCGAAAATATACCATAGATGTTGAGTGGCCAAGACATGCACATATCAGTAAACAAATGTAGCCTACTTAATACCGATCTGAACCTAATCGCAATTTTAAATGAATAGCACTATATATAAATGCATCAGTCCACCTACATTTAAAATATATCGCACACATCATACTATCAGATCAGGCTGAATAAGGTACAACATTATAAAGGAGTCCAGGTCTGTGGGACTGTGATTGTGTTTAACAGTAAGCAATATACAACCATCATTTAGATAAGAGCCACTTTATTGTGTTTTTGAGACACAAGGGTTCAAAGGCCCTGTGCCACAATGGGCATGGATGAACTCAAGAAAATTGACTCTTAAATGGCCCTGGGAAATAAACAAATACTTGAAGCTGGGACTGGATCTGTTGTATGTCATGTCACTGGTGTCGCGCCAATGCGTAGCTATGAGGCAATATCAACTTTCAGCAGCAGTCACCCAGTCAAAGGCCTTCGGATTTAAATAATGGCATTGGCTCAAAGGTGAACCTTTTATCTATTTAGCTCGACAGAGTTCAGCCCTGGGAGTGCTGCTGTGTTATCAGTGGATGGCTTTAGCTGTGGGTTTGAATGGACTGTTGGGAAATGTACTCAAACACCTGCACATTTATAATGAAGCAAGTTCAGGGTGGTTGGCGAGCAGATAATAAAAATACAATATTCTCACGGCAGCACTAGTGCTGCCGATCGGCGTATACGTGGTCGAAGGGGATATGCAAATGTCCAAACAACAGGTCCACACAAACGCACACAAACGCACACAAACATGCACACACCTACAGCATTGTTTGGATGTTAACACATGTTGTAGCTGTGGAGATTTGCAACAGGCTGAGTGGGTTTTTTCTTTTCTCTCAGAGCAACTCTCCGTGTTGGCAGATGGATGACGGGGAATGAAAGAAAGAAAGAGTAGGCTGGAGATACACACACACGTACGCACAAACACACAGGAAAACACACATCTAGACACAAACACACACACATGCACAAGTAACACATCTAGACACCCACAAACCGCACACGCACACACACATACACGCACACGTATATACAATGGCCCTATTATGAACCAGTGCAAAACAAGTGTCTTTTGTAGAACATCACGATTTGTGGCCTATAGCCTCTTCTCCTCATTTTAACTCATATTAACCTCTTTCCCTCTTCTAAGGAGTTATATTTAAGTAAATCAATATTTTGTTTACTCCTTTGTTTTAGTTCTGTACTCCTCATACCCCCCCCACCCCCACACACACACACACACACACACACACACATACACACACACACACACCAGTAATTCGAGGCCCATTCATTTTCTATTGAGTCATAACATAACATCATTTAAAAACCTAACAACCGTCCTTGCCCCGAATATTACAATATTACAGTAAGTGTAACCCAACACATGAATGGAGCATTAGGCTCCGCGAGCGATTCAGGATCGAGTTTAGCTGTCATTTTGGTTCAGCCGAGAGGGACGATAGTGGGGACAGAATGGAGGGAGGAGGGCATAAACATGTTTTCATAAAGGCACAGGAGACGATGACTGAGGTAAACAGAAACTTGGCACAGGCTGGCAAGAGATTACCGCATACCTCACACACACGCTCCAACGTGCACATGCAGACCAACAAAGACACACACCTGAACACCTGTGCTATTTGTTTACTAGCAGAGGGCCACTTGCTCCTAACTCGTAATGGGCCCAATTCAATTGGATGCTTTGTCCCTCGCCTTCTCGTGTGAAGAGATACAACTTGTTCTCAAAGGCGTCCTGAGGAAAGCTCAGGGATTGCTTCACATCACCGTCACCCCACATGCTTTAACAACAGGACTGACGGCATATTTTCGAACGCATCACTTTGGTTGAGCATAAGCTACACTGATAGAAGCCATGATAGCAGAATCCACAAAAAAACAACGAGCACAGTGTTTTTCCAAAACATATTTGAAGACGCAGCCACAGATGATAAACGATAATGATAATGAATAGAATGTATATGTATAAAAGTTATCTATATATCTAAATATCGATCTATATATATATATATATATAGAGAGAGAGAGAGAGAGAGAGAGAGAGAGAGAGAGAGAGAGAGAGAGAGAGAGATTTTAACATGCAAACCTGCCTTGTGTACTTATGACTCACAGATTGATCATGTCACCTGAACCAACGCCGACCGGTTTTAGTACAGTATTCAAGCCCAGCCTCAGGTTTTTATCAGTAATGCTTGGAAAATATGATATAGGATATTGCATATACATGTTATATACAAGTATATGATATTCACTCTGCACATATGTTTATTTCATCACATTTTAATTTTAGTCACAGAATAAAGCCGACACAAGACACACCCCAAAGAGCCATGACCTTTAAGTGTCTATAAGGACCGCAACCTTTTTCATCTCGAGGGTGACTACAAAATATGAATTCACAATTGACACAACAGAAACAATTGCCACCACAAACCAGCAGTATATTATTCCATCATACCCTGTGTTGCAAAAAAAAAAAAAAAAACCCAAGGTAGGACCTAGATGAATTTCACAAGTTGTGAAATTCATGAGTACATGTATACATTATACACAACCCGCTTTGCATTCCAGTACAGCAGTACTACTGAATACTAATACTAATACTGCAGGAAAAAAAGTGCTAACACTTTAGATTAGGGACCACATATTCACCATTAACTAGTTGCTTATACGCACGCATATTTGGCTCTTTATTAGTCATTATCAAGCACATATTAATGCATTATTCTGCATGACCATATTCTACAACTACCAGGCCATTCACTTTAAAATTAGAGTTTTCCCTCAATAACCTCCTAATTACTGCTTATTGATAGTAAGTAGGGAAGGATATATTATATTCCATGTGTTGTATTTCTATTGCATGCATTGGGAACTGAAATTAAAGCCTAATGATGATGATGATGATGATGGTGGTGTTTTTTCTCCACGCCCGCCACCTTATTTACCTAAAGTGACAGGTGACAAGAGCCACATAGCAGAGCCAAAGTTCAGCCAAAGAGTCACTGATTTCAAATCACAGCCAGTTACTGCTGTGTGAGTCACACTTCATTACCCCTATGGATACGGTGTGCTTTTTAGGGGGGGGGGGGGGGGGCACACTAGAAACACGTTACAGGCAGAACATTATGAAAATAGGCTATGATATATATATATATATATATATATATATATATATATAATAGACTATTTTATGAACAAAAAAAAGAAAGATCCAGTGAAAGCTAGATATCTGACACAGACGGGGCAAACATGGGAGAGGTGCAGCTGACTCACAGCAAACAAGTTCTGTATGAGAGGAACCGGCTTTTAACCCACAAGCGACTTGGAGACTGTTTCCCCATAAAATAGGGGGAAAATGTGACAAAAACAAAACCGGTGGAGTGGAGTACATGTGAATTCGTGAGTGTTGTGTGTTATTGAGACGTTTTTAATGACTCGGTATTCACTATTTGGTGTGGTATATTTGGTATAGTATATTTGGTATAGTAGGTATATTTTCAAGCCTTACCTTCTTGCGTCTGCGTGGCGCAGGGTGGGATGAGCCATAGCAGCAGTATGTATAGGATGTGTAGGATGAGTAGCGGTCTGTCGGATGGGCTCATGTCTTATCCAGAACAATGCGGCTCTACGCGAAGTACAACCATGAGTTGGTTATTCGTTTGCCCGATGAAAATCAATGTTGAAAAAAATCATCAATCAAGTTTGGCTCAGCGAGGGTCCATGTCGTCTCTGGTAGTTCCACGAAGTTCTTCAATTTTTCCAGTCAGTATTTTCAGTATCCCAGTATAACTAATAACAATAATAAGAATAATAATGCCCCCCCCCACCCCCCCTTTTTGCTATAATATCATAGGGAGTGTGAGGCTGGACGCGGTGCGGGAGTCTGTGCGTGCGTAAAATCACTACCGCTCACTGATTGGCGCGGAGTTTTCCTCCAATCACGAGTGATGCGTTCAAACTGCGCTGCGCTGTTTGACGAGCTTATCAGTCAGGGCTTGGCCCGCATTTATCTCACTAGGCGATAGTAAAGACTAGAAAGACGCACGCAATGCTACAAAAACATATTGACACATCTATTTCGGATCACAAACCAAAAAAAAAGGCTCAAACAACACAACAACACAGCCACTATTATCCTTTATAACGTTTTAAATTGCGTCTGGATCTCTTAAATGAATTGCCTACCACAGATAACGATAGGTTATTGGGGGTGCCAGCTAAATTGAACAATCAACCGAATTATGTACAGCCCTAATAACCATACAGGTCTGGAGTTTTATGAGAAAACAGTCAGGTAGATAAAGGACACATTGTCTTAAGAAAAAACATATAGAGGGAAATGGGTTCATATTTCAAACGGGGACAAATTATTGGTTAGGTGCATAACAAAAAAAAAAGTTGTTTTTGTCTTTTGTCTCCCTTGGTTTTGTCACTCGAGCTGTTAGACAAACACAGCATGTCCGTAAAAGTGGATGAACCAGCCAGACAGCCCTGGGAAACTGGACCGTCCTGCAGCCCCAGTTTGTTCCCCTGCTCTTGCACAACCTGCCACCCCTATAGCCTACCACCCAGACAGGCCTGGTTCAACCAGACAGTGTTCATCTAGGGCACATATAGGTCTACAGCCACTCATAAAGTCATACACAATTGATTTTCAGACAATGCAATTTGAGTGTTGCCAAATTCAAATAGTTAATATTTCACCCACCTCAAGGAAGTTGTACCATGTCTTCACTTATTGAGCAGTGTTTCAACCAGTTTGTCTTTAACTTTGATGCATATATGATATGTCTATTGGCATAGATAGACAATGCAAAATGAAAACTATGAAAAAGCCATAGAAGTAGTAGACCTATAGCCTATTGATACCTATATCGTGTGTTTCTAATACAAAGCTTTCCATGCAATGTTAATAATATCCTGAATTTTATTCTCAATAGTGTTGTAGCCTGACCCCTTGTGGTGAAAGAGCTACAGCAGACGTAGGCCTACAGTAGTTGTATCAGCAAACTAGTCACCTAATGGTATAAATGTTCACTCAAAGCAGATGAAGACACCATAAAGAAAAGTGGTTTATTTTTCAGTACAGCAGGATTTTGTTTTGTTACATCAAATACATATCTGTCCATGCATCCAGCATTGTCTTCACCATTATCACCATCTTCTCCACTAAATCTACTTGTGGAACAGTACAGAATAAATCAAGAGCTATTTTGATTATCACAGTTTCACATACATCTACATCAATATGTTCACCCCAAAAACAACAAAGTTTCTACATTCAAATATAAATTAACAGTTGTTTTTTTTCTCTCTCCTACCTTGCTGGCTTTGCAGAGGCACAACTGAAATAACCCGACATCCATGACAAATACATGTTAACAGCCATTTATATACTAATCAAATATATGAACTTTCAATAATACAATTAACAACTGTCAAGAGGGATCAATTATTCTCCCCAGATAATAAACCCATAGTGAGCACATGATATATTCCACATTTCACACCAACTTGCACTCAAGTGTGTGCATATTTTTCTGAGCATGAGTGGGCGTGTGAGTGTGAGATGGTGTCTAATCCCTTTGCGTTCATTTACCTTGTGTATATCTGCATGAATATTTTCACACGAGAGCTTAAAAATATGAATATATTTAACGTCATACACAATTGATTTTCAGACAATGCAATTTGAGTGTTGCCAAATTCAAATGGTTAATATTTCACCCACCTCAAGGAAGTTGTACCATGTCTTCAGTTTTATATGCCCGGGGATGAATAGCAGGCCACACACTTGAAGGCTCTACTGGGACTATGTCAACACTTATTGAGCAGTGTTTCAACCAGTTTGTCTTTAACTTTGATGCATATATGATATGTCTATTGGCATAGATAGACAATGCAAAATGAAAACTATGAAAAAGCCATAGAAGTAGTAGACCTATAGCCTATTGATACCTATATCGTGTGTTTCTAATACAAAGCTTTCCATGCAATGTTAATAATATCCTGAATTTTATTCTCAATAGTGTTGTAGCCTGACCCCTTGTGGTGAAAGAGCTACAGCAGACGTAGGCCTACAGTAGTTGTATCAGCAAACTAGTCACCTAATGGTATAAATGTTCACTCAAAGCAGATGAAGACACCATAAAGAAAAGTGGTTTATTTTTCAGTACAGCAGGATTTTGTTTTGTTACATCAAATACATATCTGTCCATGCATCCAGCATTGTCTTCACCATTATCACCATCTTCTCCACTAAATCTACTTGTGGAACAGTACAGAATAAATCAAGAGCTATTTTGATTATCACAGTTTCACATACATCTACATCAATATGTTCACCCCAAAAACAACAAAGTTTCTACATTCAAATATAAATTAACAGTTGTTTTTTTTCTCTCTCCTACCTTGCTGGCTTTGCAGAGGCACAACTGAAATAACCCGACATCCATGACAAATAAATGTTAACAGCCATTTATATACTAATCAAATATATGAACTTTCAATAATACAATTAACAACTGTCAAGAGGGATCAATTATTCTCCCCAGATAATAAACCCATAGTGAGCACATGATATATTCCACATTTCACACCAACTTGCACTCAAGTGTGTGCATATTTTTCTGAGCATGAGTGGGCGTGTGAGTGTGAGATGGTGTCTAATCCCTTTGCGTTCATTTACCTTGTGTATATCTGCATGAATATTTTCACACGAGAGCTTAAAAATATGAATATATTTAACGTCATACACAATTGATTTTCAGACAATGCAATTTGAGTGTTGCCAAATTCAAATGGTTAATATTTCACCCACCTCAAGGAAGTTGTACCATGTCTTCAGTTTTATATGCCCGGGGATGAATAGCAGGCCACACACTTGAAGGCTCTACTGGGACTATGTCAACACTTATTGAGCAGTGTTTCAACCAGTTTGTCTTTAACTTTGATGCATATGTCTATTGGCATAGATAGACAATGCAAAATGAAAACTATGAAAAAGCCATAGAAGTAGTAGACCTATATTGATACCTATATCGTGTGTTTCTAATACAAAGCTTTCCATGCAATGTCAATAATATCCTGAATTTTATTCTCAATAGTGTTGTAGCCTGACCCCTTGTGGTGAAAGAGCTACAGCAGACGTAGGCCTACTGTAGTTGTATCAGCAAACTATTCACCTAATGGTATAAATGTTCACTCAAAGCAGATGAAGACACCATAAAGAAAAGTGGTTTATTTTTCAGTACAGCAAGATTTTGTTTTGTTACATCAAATACATATCTGTCCATGCATCCAGCATTGTCTTCACCATTATCACCATCTTCTCCACTAAATAACAGTATAGAATAAATCAAGAGCTATTTTGATTATCACAGTTTCACATACATCTACATCAATATGTTCACCCCAAAAACAACAAAGTTTCTACATTCAAATATAAATTAACAGTTGTTTTTTTTCTCTCTCTCCTACCTTGCTGGCTTTGCAGAGGCACAACTGAAATAACCCGACATCCATGACAAATAAATGTTAACAGCCATTTATATACTAATCAAATATATGAACTTTCAATAATACAATTAACAATTGTCAAGAGGGATCAATTATTCTCCCCAGATAATAAACCCATAGTGAGCACATGATATAGCTGTATTCCACATTTCACACCAACTTGTCTTGCACTCAAGTGTGTGCGTATTTTTCTGAGCATGAGTGGGCGTGTGAGTGTGAGATGGTGTCTAATCCCTTTGCGTTAATTTACCTTGTGTATATCTGCATGAATATTTTCACACGAGAGCTTAAAAATATGTACGCGTCAGCCTACCTGTGTACAGCACAGGTGTGTGACTTACTGGGCTGCGGATAAATTCTATTGACTATCTAACAATGCCTTATTTCACCTTTTATTATAGCGGCAGCGCAGCCGCAAAGCTGACAGTGAGGAAGAAGCAGAGGGAACTGTTAGCAAGTTATACGTTTTAATTTTGAGATGACTTTTTTGCTTCGGTGGGATTTATTCTCTCAAAAGTTTGATATTGAAGAAGTCTTGTTTGATCATTTTGGCACAAATCTAATTCCATACCTTTAATGGGTTACACTTTTATGTACAAAGTGGCCCACATGTGGATGTTAGCTTTCATGCTTACCCCTGGGTACAGTTGATGTGGCAGGGCTCACAGCTGTGTTGTCTGTTGGGGTATTTAAAGATGACTCCCTCCCCTCCCATCAGCCCCATGGGACACGTGGACACAGTGTGGACCATCCTTATATCTGGCACATGCCACACACTCATTCGCCCCCTGATGAATAGCAGGATCAGTTAGGCAGGCAGAAATACATTTAATAGATTATTATGTTTATTATACAAGTGTGTGTGTGTGTATATATATATATATATATATATATATATATATATATGCAGAAATACATTTAATAGATTATTATGTTTATTATACAAGTGTGTGTGTGTGTATATATATATATATATATATATATATATATATGCACACACACATATATATATATATATATATATATATATATATATATATATATATATATATACGTTAACTCGTTAATAACGCGTTAACTTTGACAGCCTTAATATATATATATATATATATATATATATATATATATATATATATATATATTAAGGCTGTCAAAGTTAACGCGTTATTAACGAGTTAACGCATCATGTTTTAACAGCACACATTTTTTTAACGCGCGATTAACGCTGTGACATTTGAACCTCGGGCCACTCCGTAGCTCGGGAAATCAGGAAGCAATGCACACGAGGTCGATGCCGCAAACAAACTACACAAAACGTTCTCATCCCGACGATTTGTCACGCCCCTAGACGAAGGTCCACTATAAGCGAATGATCGCGCGCGATGTGCCGCCTCCATTCACTTTGTATGGGACGCGAGCAATTCGCTGCGCAAAGCATGCTGGGATTGCTTGCGGCGCGGAGCCAGCTGCGGGGCGGCCTGGCTCCGCTTCTGAATTTGCATAAAGTTGGGAGATTTCAACTTTATGCAAATATTCGCGCAGCGAATCCACGCGGTCACCATTCAGCAAACAGGACGTGGCGCGGGCCGTGAAGTTGATCCCTCTGATTCATTACCACAATGCGGGCGGGAGCTAATTGATCCACCATCTACCGTGAATATCCACTATACGCGAATTATCCGCGTGACATCGCGCCGCCTTGCAGACTCGGTCGCTGGGGGCGTGTTGACTAGTGGATCAATTAGCTCCCGCCCGCATTGTGGTAATGAATCAGAGGGATCAACGTCACGGCCCGCGCCCACGTCCTGTTTGCTGAATGGTGACCGCGTGGATTCGCGCCGCTCATATTTGCATAAAGTTGAAATCTCCCAACTTTATGCAAATCCAGAAGCGGAGCCAGGCCGCCCCGCAGCTGGCTCCGCGCCGCAAGCAATCCCAGCATGCTTTGCGCAGCGAATTGCTCGCGTCCCATAGAAAGTGAATGGAGGCGGCAAATCGCGCGCGATCATTCGCTTATAGTGGATATTGACGGTAATACTGACGCATAAGGTACCCTCCCGCGTCTGTGTGAAACGATCTGGGGGTTCTCATAAACCCGTTCGCGTTGGTAAGAGACGAGCAGAGTGTACAGCGTCCGCTCGGAGAGCAGAGTCTACAGCGTCCGCAGTCTACTGTGAAACAATTCACTCCAAAAAGGGTTAGGGTTAGGGTTAGCGTAATCTATCACCGTGACCGGGTTATTATTGGAGTGAATGGACGCTGTAGACTCTGCTCGTCTCTTACCACCGCGAACGGGTTTATGAGAACCCAGATCGTTTCACACAGACGCGGGAGGGTACCTTTTGCGTAAGTATCAGACGTCTAGGGGCGTGACAAATCGTCGCCATATTACGAGTTGGGATGAGAACGGGCTGAACTACAACCCCGTGAGCAGTAATGGATAAAAAATGGGGGGGGGGCACGCGCGATCGTCACACACCCCGGTCCGACGACCGACGGGGGGGGGGCGCGATCGTAACACACCGCCTCCGGTTAGGACAAATTACTTTTTTTAATTTTTATGACAGTCCTGGGCCGGCCCAACGATGTGCCGGGCAGGGGTGGACTGGCCGTCGGGCATTCACCCATGGTCTGGGTGAATACTCGATTCTGATTGGCTGGCGGGTGTAGGTTAAAAAGTGTTAATGTACACCTAGGAAAGACGTTCGGGTCAAATTGCCTGATGACAGTTAGATTACTGCGCTGGCTCAAACGCTAGATGGTAACCATGGCAACGGAGAGGGAATACTCGATTCTGATTGGCTGCAGGGTGGCCATTAATCCCTGCTATATGCAGAGCTAGCTCTGGCTATATGGACACCTACTAAGTACTTCCAGTCAAATTGTCTGTTCAGCCTTCAAAACGAGAGCTGGTAAATTGTGAAAAATGCATTCAACTGTAATCAGAAAACGCGGTTATATGCTATAGACCCTATAGTATCTGTGGTATAAAGGCTGGGACACATTTCAAATTATAAATATGTACACTTTATGTTGAAAGTATAGACCGTCGCGATTCCCATTGAAACGAATGGCGCGGTGATTAGTCGCCAGGCATTTTTCACAATTTACCAGCTGTCGTTTTGACGACAGTTTTGAGTGTACATTAACACTTTTTAACCTACACCCGCCAGCCAATCAGAATCGAGTATTCACCCAGACCATGGTATAAATAAATAAATAAATAAATAAATAAATATATATACATATATATATATATATATATATATATATATATATATATATATATATATATATATATATATATATATATATACAGTTTATATATATATATATGTGTCACACCACTAGGTGGTAGTATCACAACAGCTTGTTATTATGCCTGACCTTGAGGCAGGGGCGGAGCTTCAGGAGGGGCTGGGTGGCCCGGGTCTCTAGGGGCCCGGCTGTGGATGATTTTTGCGGAACCCCCCCCCCCCCCCCCCCCGTCGACAAACGCGTACCGTAAAGGGCCCGGTCATTTGGCCCGCCCCCCGGCCCGCCTCTGACTTCTTCCGCTACTGCCTTGAGGTCTTTGTATCATAGTCTTTGATACTGTAATGTCATTTGTTTAGGGTTGAATGGTTTAAAAACCTACAGGACCAGTGCAGGTTGGCTTCCCCTCCTGGACTTCACACTCGGAATGGCAGGGCATGCATTCTCCTTTAGCGTTAGCAAATTCGCGGCTTGCACTGCATAAAGAAATGCAGAAGATATTAAACATGCTGCACACACTGTAGATAACACAGGGATACAAGGTCTCTGCGTGGGGGCAGGGCAGACATTCTCCAAATATATGAGATTGCGGTTTATAATTGTTATATTGTGAAGATACTGACCCAGTGAGGAACATGCACTGTGGGACACAGGTGCCTCCTATGCTGTAGTTCTTACAGGCAAGACACTGATTTGGCCCAGGACCCCAACATCCATCAGAGGAGCACAAGGGGTCGCAGACATGGCCATCTTTAACTACACATATGAATACCATGCAAGTATTACAAACGGGACTGGATGTCTCAATAAAGTGATCTGTGTTAGCAAAGGTTTAGCATAGCAAACAGAAAGCATCAAGCGTTGGGCTGACACAACAACATTGAATGAGCACTAATATGAGGACACCACCGCATCCTTCTCTCACCACATTGGCTACGGGCTCTGTTGTCTTTGATGTCAATGTTCTTCGTACGCCGCAGCTGGCGGGAGTTTCCGCTAAAAAGACTTGTCCAGTTGACCTTGTCCTGGTAGCAAAGCTTTGGGTTTCTTGTGATGTAAACACCGCCGTCATTGATTCTTCGCAGGGAACGTAGCCCTAGAGATGTCACCGATGGAATCCTCATCACCAGGAGAGCGTAACCCCTGATGGACAACGCAGAGGTAAAGTCAGAGATGCGTAAGTATGCATTGTGGTAACTTGGTGTGAAACGTAAAGGCACAATAAGACCAATATGGGGAAAAGCTGGGAAGCGGAAATAAATTGCTGTACCTTTTAGTGTTTGATCCTCTACTTGTACAACAGTCGAGGGTATACAACGGGATGAATGACAAGGGGAAGGGTGTGAGAGAGGGATAAGAGACACAAACGAAAATATTAGATTGCTATTAGATGCTCTGGTGGTCTTGTCAGCGGGACAGTTACACACAGAATTTGAACTCAACACGAAAAATAGGTTAGATTGAACAAAAGTATGTACCTGTAAAGTGTCCTGCCTTCAATTGTTTGAAGGTTGGCGAAGACAGAAAGGTCGGACATGTTTGCAGGCCATGACTGGATATTAAGAAAATCTGTAAAGAGAGGCATTGTTTTAAATGTGATGATGAAAGTACTTTTTTTGACAGACATTATAACAAGACAACTGTCAAAGTCACAAAAAAAAGGAATAATACACACCTGTTATTTCTCGGACGGTGCTAAAGATTTTCAGTTTCTCGGGGTCAATGGCAGGAATATTCTTGTAATCATCCCTTTGCATGGAAAGAAAAATGAGAACATTATTATGAGTATGATTATTATTATGATGAAAGATACATGACAGATGAATGGATGATGTATTGTAGCAGATGTACAGCTAGTGTTTTGCGTACCCATTGATCCCAGTCACCAGGAAGCAGAGGCTGCCCTGGATCTTGGTACAGTTCCTAAAGCTGTCAATATTCAGGGCGTCGACGGTCTGCCGGTCTGTCGAGTCGGTTCCGATGCACACTGAGAAGAATGAGAAGGTTTAATGTCAAACTCAGAGGTCGTTGGATTACAGCTTATGATTTGAAATACGGTCAATGAACCACCTTTTGGACAGGGGCCTCCACAGGGCTCACATCTCTTCACTCCTTTTTTCTCCACTTCCATCTTGTCAGAGGGACAGCTGCTTACACAAGAGCTTTCATCCACCACAAAGTTTGCTGTGCAGGGTGACAAAGCAACAATGTTTTCTTTGAATGCAGATACATATGTTGTTTCAATCGTAATCCCTGATTTGATGGCATTAGTGCGTGGCCGTGGTCTGTTTGATGGGGGTGTTGTATGTTAAATAAGGGCTGGGCGGTATGGAAAAATGTATTATTACGATAATTATGGATAATTTTACACAATATCGATAAACATCATGATATGCTTATGAATTAAAAATACTATTCTAAACAGTCTAACTGAGGGTCATTAAATTCAAGTATATAGAAATGTAAAGTATGGTATTTGACTAGTTTTCCTAGTCAAATACCATTGATACAATACCATTCAAAGACGATAAACGATAATATGGAATTATTGTCCAGCAAAATGTTAAGTTACATTACAACACTCACGAGGGCACTGGGCAACACAGATGGAGCCATATTGGTACTTGGCACTTGGGTTGGGCTCCAGTTTAAAGGTGTGCTTGTTGTAGATCAAGGTCTGGGGACACTGAGGCACACAGGAGCCTGAGTTGTTGAAGTTCCGGCAAGCCTGGAAACGTCAAGCAACACCAGTTAATACACTCTTGTCGGACTCACTGTGGTTGACAGTCCTAACAACATCTTGTTTTTATATACGCAAAACTGAAAGTGCAGGAAAGTATGTCTATTGTTTGTCTTAGAGAGAAAGAAAGGTACTGATAAGTCAAGTACATTGTATTTGTATTGCACTTACAGTCTCAAAGGGCTTCACAGGCCACATTATGCGACATTAAAGCCAATCACGGTGTAGTGTTTTTAATTGTAGATTTGTCAATTTGTTCAATCTTTTTGTTCATACTCTCCCTTTTCTTATTGTATTAAAAAGAAGGTCCTGTTTTAATGATTTAGTGTGTATGTGATATTTGCTGCATACGTACAAAGCAGTCGGTATCCAGTGGTCCAAGGCAACCCCCTGCGCATTCTATGTGGCAACACTCACTGGGACTTTTCCCAAAGCATCGGTCGTTGCACTGAGGTGCGCACACAGTCTTGGTGACTGTCAGAGATACGGAGAGGGGGTTAGCTTGCACAGTAACACAGCGCAGAGAGTAGTTGGTAAGAAAAAAACAAAAACAATTACATTTCATGACTTACGGATCTGACATGTGTCATTCCCGGGTCCCCAACACGGAACATCACTGCACGCTTTATGACAGTGCTCTGAAACAACAGGCAACACTTCGACTATCATTCACCATCATTGTATTTGAACGCAAAATGCCCAACAAGTAACCAAAGCCAAACCCTATTCCACTGCTGTCCACTGTCCCATCACTAGCGTCTCAAAGACTTACTCTCTGGCCCGTTGCTGTTGAGGATAATCTCAGATGTGCCGTCCTTCACGATGTCCAACCAGTTGATCTGAGGGGCGAAACTCAGGAACTTATTCTGGATGATCTGAACGCCTCCCTCCAAGATCTCTGTAGAATGATACAAGAATTAAAAGCACACACGTACGTGCACGCACACACATATACACACACACACGCACACACACACACACACGCACACACACACACACACACAGGTATGTTAATGTCATTTTCAATTAGCAAAACAAGCCCCAACCGTCTGCTGATTCACTCTGCCGTTCAGCGGTCACATGTTGATTGAATGTGCGCAGCATGACACACTGAAGTTCAAGTTACAGTGGCAGTTGAGAACATAGACATTCCAGGAACTTCCCGCCACTACCTCCAGCAGGTACTCTGAGGGTGTGGTGACGCTACGTGGGTGTGAGAGCACCAACAGTAACCAACTATATTATTGAAGCTTTGCTTGCACATGCCCACCACTGTGTCCCGTCCCATTTGTGGCACATTCTTAAAAAGTAACAGGGTGGTTACTTAGTATGGCTGATGTGAGTGACCTTTCATTGACCCCTGACCGGGCAGACAAAGTTGACTGACTGATTACTGCTGAAGACATACTAATTCATACTTCTCTTTTGTGGACATTTGTGACTTTGTGTGAGCATTTGGCCCCAATTTACCTGTGAGGTGCGTGAGGCGCAGCTCCTGTAGTCCATGTTGGCCGTCCTTCTGGTAGTTGATGAGCACAGCCAATGCGAAGCGGTC
This sequence comes from Merluccius polli, assembly GCA_030340625.1. NCBI lineage: Eukaryota > Metazoa > Chordata > Actinopteri > Gadiformes > Merlucciidae > Merluccius > Merluccius polli. The sequence goes on along the minus strand of JAOPHQ010002004.1, from coordinate 139,987 downwards.
CTCGAACAGAGTGGTGCCTCTGATGACGCGCAGGTGATCCAGTGGCAGGCGTCTGAACCGGTTCACAGCGATCAGGATGTAGCCTGTCACCTCTCTGATGGACTACAGGAGGCAGCAGAGAAAGGCAAAGATAATGAAGACAGAAAAAGATCATTTAATAGCGATGAAGAAGTGTATAATAACGTAATAGGCATGTAAGGTATAATCATGCAACGTAATAATGTGATAACCATTAACTCCACTGATGCCTGGTTGGCTTTTTTTTTTTGGGGGGGGGGGGGGTTGTTAGTATTACATATCGGAAACATTTAACTTTGTTCACTGTTTATTACATGGAAGTGTGCTTGCAAAATTCCTATTATTTTCAATTTCAGGAACATAAAGGAAGAAGTAGAGCTTGATTGTTGTTGATCGTCGCTATGGTATCAGCGTGTGTGAGAGCACTCACCTGCAGGAAGGAGAAGTCCCTGCCATGCTCCATCATGGTAATCTCAAGGTTTCCCATGACTATCTCACAGCCAGTGTACATCTCCTTAATGAACTTGTACTGCATGTCTGAACTCCCTGTCATGCTCAGAGCGTTCTGGGTCCCAGAGCATACCGTCACTAGAAAGAAGAAAAAAGTGAAAAAAAGAAAATATATATATTACCTATCATCATAGATACTGTATTAATACTGGAACTCATTAAGCTTATTCTTTGTGTTGACTTTCAACATCAATAAAGATAACAATTCTATATAGTCGTGGTTTTGAATGTATTTCTTTGTGCAGTTAAAACAAGTAGAGATCTTTTTTTTTTTTAAACATTGAATTTTGCATTGAACACATTGCATGTGTTAAATAATGTTAAATACATTTGAATAAAATCTAAAGTATGTTGAGGGAACGTGCAGCCGCATTTATAAGTCCCACTTTATGTCGCCATTTCTATGCCACTTTGTTCTGCACACACAATATCAACGAAAGCACTGTAACTGTGTAAAACAAACTAAGGATTGTACGAGTCAAACATACAAGGCCTTGTTTATGGACTGTGAGGAACTGCTTTGCTATTCAAATCTGAGTCCGAATCAGACAGGAAGGAAGAACCCAGGAAGCGAAAATATACCATAGATGTTGAGTGGCCAAGACATGCACATATCAGTAATCAAATGTAGCCTACTTAATACCGATCTGAACCTAATCGCAATTTTAAATGAATAGCACTATATATAAATGCATCAGTCCACCTACATTTAAAATATATCGCACACATCATACAATCAGATCAGGCTGAATAAGGTACAACATTATAAAGGAGTCCAGGTCTGTGGGACTGTGATTGTGTTTAACAGTATATACAACCATCATTTAGATAAGAGCCACTTTATTGTGTTTTTGAGACAGAAGGGTTCAAAGGCCCTGTGCCACAATGGGCATGGATGAACTCAAGAAAATTGACTCTTAAATGGCCCCGGGAAATAAACAAATACTTGAAGCTGGGACTGGATCTGTTGTATGTCATGTCACTGGTGTCACGCCAATGCGTAGCTATGAGGCAATATCAACTTTCAGCAGCAGTCACCCAGTCAAAGGCCTTCGGATATTTGTGGAGTGTGCGTATGTATACAATTGTCTGTTGTATGCACTGTTTAAAATTAGATTCAATACTGACGAGTGAAGGAAAGAGCTGCGTGTGTGTTTTCCTCATCCTCCCGTTACTATTCCCCTTTTTAAGGGCACAACACAAACACACAGGAAAACACATCTAGACACAAACACACACACATGCACAAGTAACACATCAAGACACCCACAAACCGCACACACACATACACGCACTGTATACAATGGCCCTATTATGAACCAGTGCAAAACAAGTGTCTTTTGTAGAACATCACGATTTGTGGCCTATAGCCTCTTCCCCTCATTTTAACTCATAGTAACCTCTTTCCCTCTTCTAAGGAGTTATATTTAAGTAAATCAATATTTTGTTTACTCCTTTGTTTTAGTTCTGTACTCCTCATACCCCCCCCCACACACACACACACACACACCAGTAATTCGAGGCCCATTCATTTTCTATTGAGTCATAACATAACATCATTTAAAAACCTAACAACCGTCCTTGCCCCGAATATTACAGTATTACAGTAAGTGTAACCCAACACATGAATGGAGCATTAGGCTCCGCGAGCGACTCAGGATCGAGTTTAGCTGTCATTTTGGTTCAGCCGAGAGGGACGATAGTGGGGACAGAATGGAGGGAGGAGGGCATAAACATGTTTTCATAAAGGCACAGGAGACGATGACTGAGGTAAACAGAAACTTGGCACAGGCTGGCAAGAGATTATCGCATACCTCTCTCTCACACACACGCTCCAACGTGCACATGCAGACCAACAAAGACACACACCTGAACACCTGTGCTATTTGTTTACTAGCAGAGGGCCACTTGCTCCTAACTCGTAATGGGCCCAATTCAATTGGATGCTTTGTCCCTCGCCTTCTCGTGTGAAGAGATACAACTTGTTCTCAGAGGCGTCCTGAGGAAAGCTCAGGGATTGCTTCACATCACCGTCGCCCCGTATGCTTTAACAACAGGACTGACGTCATATTTTCGAACGCATCACTTTGTTTGAGCATAAGCTACACTGATAGAAGCCATGATAGCAGAATCCACAAAAAAACAACGAGCACAGTGTTTTTCCAAAACATATTTGAAGACGCAGCCACAGATGATAAATGATAATGAATAGAATGTATACCTTATATGTATAAGTTATCTATATATCTAAATATCGATCTATATATATATATATATATATATATATATATAGAGAGAGAGAGAGAGAGAGAGAGAGAGAGAGAGAGAGAGAGAGAGAGAGAGAGAGAGAGATTTTAACATGCAAACCTGCCTTGTGTACTTGTGACTCACAGATTGATCATGTCACCTGAACCAACGCCGACCGGTTTTAGTACAGTATTCAAGCCCAGCCTCAGGTTTTTATCAGTAATGCTTGGAAAATATGATATAGGATATTGCATATACATGTTATATATACAAGTATATGATATTCACTATGCACATATTTGTTTATTTCATCACATTTTAATTTTAGTCACAGAATAAAGCCGACACAAGACACACCCCAAAGAGCCATGACCTTTAAGTGTCTATAAGGACCGCAACCTTTTTCATCTCGTGGGTGACTACAAAATATGAATTCACAATTGACACAACAGAAACAATTGACACCACAAACCAGCAGTATATTATTCCATCATACCCTGTGTTGCAAAAAAACAAGGACCTATGAATTTCACATGTTGTGAAATTCATGAGTATGTATACATTATACACAACCCGCTTTGCATTCCAGTACAGCAGTACTACATACTGAATACTAAATACTGCAGGAAAACACTTTAGATTAGGGACCACATATTCACCATTAACTAGTTCTTTATAAGCACGCATATTGGCTCTTTATTAGTCATTATAAAGCACTTATGAATGCATTATTCTGCATGACCATATTCTACAACTACCAGGCCATTCACTTTAAAATTAGAGTTTTCCCTCAATAACCTCCTAATGACTGCTTATTGATAAGTAGGGAAGGATATATTATATTCCATGTGTTGTATTTCTATTGCATGCGTTGGGAACTGAAATTAAAGCCTAATGATGATGATGATGATGATGATGATGATTGTGTTTTTTCTCCACGCCCGCCACCTTATTTACCTAAAGTGACAGGTGACAAGAGCCACATAGCAGAGCCAAAGTTCAGCCAAAGAGTCACTGATTTCAAATCACAGCCAGTTACTGCTGTGTGAGTCACACTTCATTACCCCTATGGATACGGAGTGCTTTTTATATATATATATATATATATATATATATATATATATATATATATATATATATATATATATATATATATATATATATATATATATATATATATATATATATATAGACTATTATGAACAAAAAAAGAAAGATCCAGTGAGAGCTATCTAACCCTGACACAGACGGGGCAAACATGGGAGAGGTGCAGCTGACTCACAGCAAACAAGTTCTGTATGAGAGGAACCGGCTTTTAACCCACAAGCGACTTGGAGACTGTTTCCCCATAAAATAGGGGGAACATGTGACAAAAACAAAGTCGGTAGAGTGGAGTACATGTGAATTCGTGAGTGTTGGGTGTTATTGAGACGTTTTTAATGACTCGGTATTCACTATTTGGTGTAGTATATTTGGTATAGTATATTTTCAAGCCTTACCTTCTTGCGTCTGCGTGGCGCAGGGTGGGATGAGCCATAGCAGCAGTATGTATAGGATGTGTAGGATGAGTAGCGGTCTGTCGGATGGGCTCATGTCTTATCCAGAACAATGCGGCTCTACGCGAAGTACAACCATGAGTTGGTTATTCGTTTGCCCGATGAAAATCAATGTTGAAAAAAATCATCAATCAAGTTTGGCTCAGCGAGGGTCCATGTCGTCTCTGGTATTTCCACGAAGTTCTTCAATTTTTTCGGTCAGTATTTTCAGTATCCCAGTATAATTATAATAACAATAATAATGCCCCCCCCCGCCCCTTTTTTTCTATAATATCATAGGGAGTGTGAGGCTGGACGCGGTGCGGGAGTCTGTGCGTGCGTAAAATCACTACCGCTCACTGATTGGCGCGGAGTTTTCCATCAATCACGAGTGATGCGTTCAAACTGCGCTGCGCTGTTTGACGAGCTTATCAGTCAGGGCTTGGCCCGCATTTATCTCACTAGGCGATAGTAAAGACTAGAAAGACGACACGCAATGCTACAAAAACATATTGACATCTATTTCGGATCACAAACCCAAAAAAAGGCTCAAACAACACAACACAGCCACTATTATCCTTTATAACGTTTTAAATTGCGTCTGGATCTCTTAAATGAATTGCCTAGGCCTACCACAGATAACGATAGGTTATTGGGGGTGCCAGCTAAATTGAACAATGAACCGAATTATGTACAGCCCTATAATAACCATACAGGTCTGGAGTTTTATGAGAAAACAGTCAGGTAGGCTAGATAACGGACACATTGTCTTAAGAAAAAACATATAGAGGGAAATGGGTTCATATTTCAAACGGGGACAAATTATTGGTTAGGTGCATAACAAAAATAAAATAACTTGTTTTTGTCTTTTGTCTCCCTTGGTTTTGTCACTCGAGCTGTTAGACAAACACAGCATGTCTATTAGGGAGGTGATAGTGTGCACTGGTTCGGGGAGGGTATTCACACTATACAAGATGGGGTATTGATAAGAATGCGCAATGAAGGAGGATAGATGGTTTGAAACTTGTATTCCAGTATTGTTTCAGGTTGTAGGCCTACAGGTTGAAAGTACACTGGTTGAAGGTATAAATTGAGTCTGAAAAGATAAACAAAAATAGGCCTACAAGAATCTAATTCCTCATAAGTAGCCAAATCTACATACAAATAATGTGTTCTATAAACGCATTACTATAACCAATACAAATGTTGACTAATCTGATCACAAATAGCCTACAGGAAATGCACACAACACTGAAAGGCAGGCAACACTACATACGAAATATGCTCATTACATGGTCTGTGTCGCCATCTTATGGCGTAAAGTCGATACTGTGCAATGACGCTTACAACAGATATTTCCTCCACACACGTTCCCCACTAGCCTGGCAAGCCAGACCTACATCAGAAAGATGTAGGGTCTGGCTCAGCTCCATTGGCAGTGTGGGCGGATAAACGGTTGTCTTTCAAGTTCCCTCTGCACGCAATAGGATAGCGCTACAACCAATCAGAGCAACGAAGAAGGTGACGTAGTCAGAGCGACGGCTCTCACTACGTAATTAATCAAAACTCCGAATACATATTTCTTTTCGAGGAAAGACTTCAGTGCCGTTCTTTGTTCTTTTCTCAAATAAAAAGTTAACTTCAAGTCTTGAAGAGTCGCGGCCAAAGCCGAGTCGAAAGACAACCGTTCGCCAGCAGCAGCAGCAGCCATTGTTTACCTAACACGGAACCGTCGCAACTCTGTCGTCATGGTAGCCCGGCTTCCGACTCCGCCCCTCACGCTGTGATTGGTCTGACATACTTGGTGTTTCCAGCACCAAAAAGCCGACGGAGCCGTGCTAGACCTACACTAGCTGCCAAATAAATTTGCTGCCGCTAGGGGGTGTCTAGAGTTCTAGGCTAGTTCATTACGGCAGTCGAACAACAGACGGTAGTTAAATGTAAATATCATGTTAACACATTTAGTATCCGAACAAACTTAGCACTAAGAAGCTTATACTAATGTAACCCCTTTTTCCCCAGTGTGCTAATAATCATACACGGGGGTCACACTAATAAACAGGATCCTAGGTTTCCAGCTGGTGATGGTGAATTTACTGGAGCTTCTGTTTGTCATTTAAGTTAAGAATTGTTAAGTTTTACAATTGGAGATATTAGGGATTGTATGTGACTTATAACCAACTAATGGGTAAAGATGATAAGTTAATAACTAGCGCGGCGCCTCCCCCGAAGAAATACTGTACCACTTTTCCTGGCATAAAATTTAATTCCCCAGAAACTACATACAATAAGATGAGTCATAAATCTTAAACCTCTAGTAACGACAATTCAACACATCAGATTAAATGTAACAAATTGGTGACATTTATTCTTAATTGATGTATGCATAAACAAAGGAAATATGTGAGTATGTGTGTGTGTAGGTCAACTGTAGCAAAATGTGTGTGAATATATGTTATTGAATATGAAATCAAATCAAAAGAAACAACTTGTCACCTTGACTCAGTTTCAGGAGGCTAATATCACAATGAGTGCCCTCTCTAACAAAACATAATCAGCAAACACAGTCCCAGAATAAGTTCAATTCCCAAACAAATAAATAGCAAGCTTGCAATGAAAACGTTGGGGCCCGTTACGTTGCACATAAAAAATCAAAAGATGCCTGGTGACGGCCAACCGACAGAGGTACCGTTCACTCACACGGTTACCGTCCCCAGTAGATGCAGCTGGTCTGCAGTTGAGAGAGAGCAGGAGATCCACGCAGGTGTCTCACGAGTGGCGATGCAGGCGACGAGACGAACAACGGCGAAAACCAACTGCCAACCGCAGGCAGCAGTAGGCAATCCAAAGTCCTTGACGAGCAAGCAAAACAGCTCTCCAAGACGTGGCTCCGGCAGCTTGGTCAGCGCTCCCGCTGCCCCAGTCCAGGATGTTATTGCAATAAAGAAAGTTCAAACTTGATATCTTTGTGCAGTTAGAAAAACTCTGTTCTCAACGTACACAGGATTGGTTAAAACAAAAAATGCCTTCAGACATGTCAGTGAGAAAGAAAGAAAGAAAAATACATCATGTCCAAATAAAAAAACAATGCCTTATGATGATTGCAGTACATTTGGATAAACAAACAGAATATATTGATTCACCATATATTATTAATAAAAGGTTACAAAGCCTTATTTAAATCATTGCTATTTAAAGGGCCTTACACTAATCTATACTACGAGGAAAGGATTGTTAATACGTGTTTTAGCCGAACTAACAATCACATGTGAACTTACTTTTCGGCAATGACTCAGAACACTTGGAATCAGGCTGGATTAGTACAAGCGGCTGAATGACAATGAGATATCAGGTAACTAACTTAAACTTATTTGTCAGAGCGCATGGAAACTGTACGTCTGCTCATCGCTTCAGTCCCGGGGAAAGATGAAGTCTGTGGGGGAACACGAGTTTTGCACATAATGCACCGCGACACATGACTTATCGGGGGAAGTGACCTTACTGGGTGGGGCCACTTCTACAGCCGCCCCCAAATGTGCAGGGCACATTTGCTAACATAGGCCTAACTGGGAGGTCGGGGGTTGGAGACTCATCATCCTCGCCTGATGGGAGGGTGATCAGCATCACCAGCCGGGCGACTGGACGGGTATACACATGTCCTTTAATGTTCACATCAGCCGATCTGATGCACCCATCATTGCTGCAATGAACCCTGGTCACATGTCCAATGGGCCACAGGGCCCGAGGGAGCTGCGGGTCCACCATCAGGACCACAGCTTTCTCGAGGAGCTCAGGAGGTGAAGCCTGCCATTTCTGTCTGGTCTGCAGGCCAGGTAGGTATTCCCTGATGAAACGGGACCAGAAATGGTCCACCAGGACCTGTGAATGCCGCCATCTGCGTCGACTCAGGATCTCGGTGTTGGGGTAGACCACTTGTGGAAGTGCTCCGTCGGGCCGCCCCATGAGCAAGCTGTTTGGGGTCACGGGGTCAATGTCTGCTATGTCAGCAGACACATAACCCAGTGGCTTTGAGTTTAGGATAGCCTCCACTTCTAGTAGAACTGTGAGTAGCACTTCTTCAGGCAGGGATTGGGCCCCCACGCAGGTGTAGAGGGCGGTCTTAACTGAACAAATTTCTCTTTCCCACACTCCGCCGAAGTGTGGGGCTGGAGGTGGGTTAAAGCAGAATTTGATCTGTTGGCGGGCAAGCTGGTTTTGGAGGACTGGTGCCATGCTGGCGAAGGCTTCCCTCAGTTCTCTCTCTCCACCTTTAAAATTCGTCCCTCGGTCCAACCACAGCTTAGCGGGATGTCCTCTTCTGGCGATGAATCGCCTCAGGGCCATCAGGTAGGCATCAGCATCCATATTACTGAGGAGGTCCAAGTGTACAGCCCTGGTGGTTAAACGCCCCAGCGTTTCTCTTGGCATCTGCCTACTTTCACTGACATGGAACCAAAGCACTCTACACCAGTTGAGTGGAAAGCTGGTTTGTGTAGTTGGAGACGGGCGGTGGGGAGGTCAGCCATTTTAGGGATAGCCGGCTGAACTCTCCAGCGCTGGCACTCTGCACAGGTACGCTGGTGTCGGCGGATTTCCTCCTGCCCACAGAGGATCCAGTACGACCGCCGCAGCTCTGCAAAGACCCGCTCCGGGCCAGGATGATGCAGGTCTTTATCGTACCTGCGGATGAGCAGCCGTGTCACTGGATGGGAGGAGTGGAGGACAATAGGGTGCGGTGAAACATCCCCTTGACCCTCAAGTCGTCTGAGTCGCCCCCCCACTCTAATTAGGCCTGTAGCCTTATCCATCTCAGGGGCTAGGGTGAGTAGGCGGCTCCTTGCCAGGACAGGTTTCCCGGCAGTAAGGAGTGAGTAGTCCTCAGGAAATGACTGCTCTTGAGCTCTCTGGAGGGCGGTTACCTCTGCTTGCTGGTACTCAGCTGCACTGGGGGTAGAGCTGAGAGGCTGGATTTCCCGAGCTGTGGCGTCGATGAGGGCTTGCCAGGTCTGGAGCTCTGCGCTGGTCGTCTCAGGCGATGTGGCTGCTACTCCACAGAAGGCGGCCTTGCGGAGCTCTATGTTGTCCTCGGGCGGTTCTGTGTTGGGCCGCTCCAGCCAGGTGTCAGCGCTCTGGAGCAAGAACGGGGGTCCATGTGACCACCGGCTTGGCTCGACAAGGGATTCAAGGGCTTTCCCCCTTGTCAGGTCATCAGCAGGGTTATTCGCTGTATCTACGTAGCGCCAGACAGCTTTCTGTTAACTTGTATTTCAGCTACTCTTGCCCCTACAAACACTTTATAACGACAAGACTGGGAGTGTAACCAGGTTAGCACTGTGGTGGAGTCTGACCACAACACAGTAGAGGCCACTTTCAGAGTGAGCTCTTGCTCGAGGACACAAGCCAGCTGTGCAGCCACAAGAGCGGCACAGAGCTCCAGGCTTGGAATGGAGTGCATGCGCTTGGGAGCTACCCGTGAGCGTGCAAGGATGAATGACAGGTGTATGTGGCAGTCGCCGTCCTCAGTCCTCATGTATGCCACAGCTCCGTAAGCCTGTTCTGATGCGTCTGCGAAGATGTGCAGTTCGCGGGTGACGCCCTCTTGGTTGACGTCCACTGGCACATATGCACGTGGGAAGGCAACGCGAGGCAGGTGCTTGAGCTCGGCCTCCCAGCTGGACCAGGCTTGCAGGAGGTCGGAGGGCAGGTTGGGGTCGTCCCAGCCGCGTTGCTTGTCCCACAGCTTTCGGATGATGAGCTTAGCCCTGGTGGAGAAGGGCAGCAGGTAACCTAGGGGGTCATACTGTGTAGCTACAACTTTATAAATGTTCCTCAAGGTAGGCGTCTCATACACCACTGGCCTGTGTTTGTAGCCTAAGGAGTCTGTCTGCCAGTTCCAGCTGAGGCCAAAGTTTGATTCCAGTGGGTTAGACTTGTCTTGTGCGAGCCACAGGTCTAAGCTCTCTGATCTGGCATCTTGAGGTAGGTGACTCAGAACGCTCGGATCGTTGCAGGCCCACTGACGCAGTTGGAAGCCAGCAGAGGCCAGCAGGTCCCGGAGCCCGTCCACTAGCAGCTTTGCCTCACCGGTTGTGCTTACACTCTGCAGACAGTTGTCGACTTAGAAGCAGTTCTCCACAGAGAATCTCAGGTTGTCACTGGGCTTACTGTAGTCAATGACATGGCGTTGCAGAGCGTAGGTCGCACAGCAGGGGCTGCAGGTGGTGCAGAACGGCAGTACCTGCCACTCGAACACTCTGGGGTAGAGGTGCGCGGATGGCGGTTACAGCCGCGGACTCCGCGGTTAAACCGCGGATCGGGCGGATGACCTTACGAAAAATAATATTTTAATTAAATTCGGGCGGGTGGCGGTTGAACCAATCAAATGAAAAGATATATATAAGTTACATTGTTAAATATTGTTACTTACATCCGATAAAAACGAGCACACTTTTTTTCTCGCGTCAGCAGCGCCCGCGGATGGCGGGCGGGTGCGGTTTTGAAATTGGTCAAAAAACGTTGGTGCGGATGGATGGCGGACGGATGATGAGTTTTGTGATGCGGTTGCGGATACAATAATAGCCCATCCGCGCACCTCTACTCTGGGGGGCTCATCAGCTTTCAGGTCACGCCACAGGAACCTCAGCAGGGGACGATCATCAGGCAGGAGGCGTACCTGGTGAAACATCCCCTTGATGTCTCCACTGACAGCCACAGGCTGTTCACGAAATCTCACCAGGACACCCAGCAAGGAGGCGCCGAGTGCAGGGCCAGGGAGGAGGTACTGGTTCAGCATTTGTCCCAGGTACTGATGAGAGCAATTGAAGACAAGGCATTTTTTTCCATTGTGCGTAACGAGGTGGTGAGGAATGTACCAGCTTTCTCTAGGGGGGCTCTCTTGAGTGACTTCCCTAACCACCCCGGCTTCGATGAGTTTCTGCATTTCTGACTTGTAGGCATCTGCTTGCTCTGGGTTCCTCAGGAGACGCCTCTCTGTGCTGCGTAGCAGAGGCATAACTGACTCCTTGGGTGCGTGCAGCTGTGGCATACCTGTGTGGCGCAGCAGCGGCGTAGCGTACCTGAGCACCCCATCAACATCTGTGCAGATAGTGTTGGCTTCAAGCAGCACGATGGCCTGTTTATCCTGCTTTGATACGTCACCTCTTTCTCCCGCTGATGAGGCAAAGTGTCCACTTTCCACAGTCGCTTGACGTGCTTGAACAACTCATCCGTCAGCGGTGGGCCAGAGGTGAACAGGCATTGTGCAGCGAGAGGTGGCCGCCCCATGAGCTGCATAGGGCCTTGAAGTGTCCACCCAAGCCTGGTGTGGATGGCAGCTGGTCCACCCGGAGGGCCCAGTCTCACGGGTTCGACCGGCTTTATCAGGTGTGGCTGGTCAGAGCCAATGAGGAGGGTTGGCTTTACCTCGTTGAAGGCAGGTAGAGGAAGACCGCGTAGGTGTTTGAATTTTCTTTGCAGGCGGTCGATAGGATGTGTGCTGAGCTAGGCTAAGGCGGCTTGCTGTAAAGGCACCACTTATCTTGCAGCTGACGTGAGGTAAGGCAACAGAGGAGATACGGAATGACACTGTGTGTCCATGGAGCACCTGAATGTCCTGACGCACTGTGCGCAGCGGCAGAGCTTCGGTGGGGCCTCTTATGCCGAGGGACTTGGCTGCAGCTGGGAGCAGCATTGTCCTCTCTGATCCGTCGTCGAGAATTCCAAAGGTATCCAGGGTCTTCTCACCATAGTGCAGGAGCACTGGCACGACCTTCAGCATGACTCTGTGCCCAGTGCCAGGCCTGTCTAGGCACAAAGTGTCGGCGGTGGAGCTTGTCAGGCAGCTCTCTTCCTTAACCGCCGGGTCTTTGTTTGGTCTATCAGCTCTTACGTTTATCTCGTGGAGGGCCAGGAGGTGTTTCCCCTGACAAGTGTTACAGGGTTTCTTTAACGTGCACTGGGCTGCCTGATGTGTTCGTGCGCAGCGCCAGCAGCGCTTGTTAACCTGGATCCACTCTTTGAGCTGATCTTTGGATAGTTTTGCTACGTCACTGCACTGACTGAGATAGTGCTCAGTGCTCTCACATTACGCGCAGTAGGCTTTGGGCTTTGCTGTCTTCTTGGTCACACTCTCCCGGTGTGACTGTGGGGTGGACTCTGAAGCCTGTCCAGCACCATGTAGGACCGTCACTGCCTTCTCGTGACGACCATCACCCTTCGCTTTAGAGTTGTACAACTAAAGGCTGAAGATTTGATGATACGATTTATGTGCAAAATTGATCAAATGTTTATTATACTTGTACATTTAACCCTGTAATGATGCATCTGATAATTGAATAGAGTGTAATATATGACCTTGTCTATAGGTCAGGTTTTAAGGAGACGGGGAAAACCCGGATCATGACAGATGGCGAGCTAAAGGCGTGAGGAGGGATCATATTGAAGGCGACACACATACACACACACACTTCCTGAACTTTTAAGGGAAAAAAAACAGGTACCTGTAACAACCTTTAGTATTAAAGGGCCCCTACGTACAGTTTCATTTAAGTGTGCACACTTTAGGGACACTTTTTGGATACCTTTTGGTTGCTTTTTGTTTACATGTCTTTGTTTTGGTAATATTCTGTATTCTGTGCATTTTTCTACAAAGTAGCCATTGTCTTATTTTACTGTGAAATACACGAGTGGCTACTCAATCTCTAATTTCTGGTCCGAATCATTATTGTTGCTCAACATTGGCTCCTAGCGAATTTAGTTTTCTTCTGATACTGTCTCATTATTAGTTTAATCTATTTATATACTGTAATTCTATTTTATATTCCTAAAATTGGTTACACAATGTTAATAATATCCTGAATTGTTATTCTCAATAGTTATGTTGTAGCCTGACCCCTTGTGGTGAAAGAGCTACAGCAGACGTAGGCCTACTGTAGTTGTATCAGCAAACTAGTCACCTAATGGTATAAATGTTCACTCAAAGCAGATGAAGACACCATAAAGAAAAGTGGTTTATTTTTCAGTACAGCAGGATTTTGTTTTGTTACATCAAATACATACCTGTCCATGCATCCAGCATTGTCTTCACCATTATCACCATCTTCTCCACTAAATAACAGTATAGAATAAATCAAGAGCTATTTTGATTATCACCGTTTCACATACATCTACATCAATATGTTCACCCCAAAAACAACAAAGTTTCTACATTCAAATATAAATTAACAGTTTTTTTGCAAAACAAGATACAAGGAAAGACATATTTGCCTTATCCACCAAAACCAGTCCTTGAAGGGCAACAAAAAATCTATAAAATCCAATACAAACCATAGTAGATGCTGAATTCATATACTGAACCAATTCGCGTGTGAGCTATATAGTATGCTTACAGTAATAAGTTATGCACTATACAATCTATTGTACTTTTATGACACAAATAAATATTTCCATTGAAAGAGTTATGTGGTTATGCTGGTATTAGTGTCTTAGTGTGGACTCCCTGTCCTGTGGATTAGTTGGTGAGTTTCTGGTGTAGTAATTAACGCTGCAATACAACATGTACTCTTCTCCTACCCTGCTGGCTTTACAGAGGCACAACTGAAATAACCCGACATCCATGACAAATAAATGTTAACAGCCATTTATATACTAATCAAATATATGAACTTTCAATAATACAATTAACAACTGTCAAGAGGGATCAATTATTCTCCCCAGATAATAAACCCATAGTGAGCACATGATATAGCTGTATTCCACATTTCACACCAACTTGTACTCGAGTGTGTGCGGATTTTTCTGAGCATGAGTGGGCGTGTGAGTGTGAGATGGTGTCTAATCCCTTTGCGTTCATTTACCTTGTGTATATCTGCATGAATATTTTCACACGAGAGCTTAAAAATATGAATATATTTAACGCGTCGGCCTACCTGTGTACAGCAGCTCAACACCACACAGTTAGCAACAACGATGAACCAAGGCTAGACCACTATGTGTCCTGATAGTTACACACATTTAATATGTATTAAAGGGAAACACATGTCTAAGCAGTCAAGAGAAAACAAAAATCACATTAAAAGTCACTCATGGGAGCAAATATTCTAAAAGCTGCACATTGCAGGGTATGTGGCACTGAGGGAGCAGAGCTGTCTTTTTCCCTATATTTTTTTGGCTTTGGCTGAAGAGTTGTGATTAGGTTGCCAAAAGCATATTACTAAGCACACAGAAATAAACACACACTCACACGTGCATCTGAGTATCAAAGTGCATCACCATTGCCCACCAAATAATGAGCACACAAGCACTGGAGAAATTATAAAGTGACAAAGGTAGCATGTATTGTTCCTCACCATGGCTCTTATAAAAAAAAAAGAGAGAGAAAATAGAGGCAGGAAGAGCAGCTTCATATTAACAGTAGTTAGTGAAAAGGTCGACGTCACACCTGGCTCCTTACAGCTCACTGACAAGAGGTGGACACAGGAAAAACAAGTGTCTGATTGGTTTGTTGATGTTAATGTGTGTATTTGACTTCATAAACAAATATATGATCTTTTGTTTTCCATAAGCACTGCAAAAAACTCAAAATGCCCAATCTCTCAACAAACCTGCCTCATCCTTATTCCACACAACCCCCCCCCCCCCCCCCCTCCAGGCCCCCCCAAAAAAACCTCAAATGTCGACTCCTGCTGGTTCTCCTTGTTAAGACGTTTACTTCTTGTTCTTGAGTTGATTGGCCAGCCAATCAAGACCTTCATAGAGGCCATCACCGCTGGTGGCACAGGTGGCCTGGATATACCAGTTGCGGTGGCGCAGAGAGTGCAAACCTAACTTGTCTGTGATCTCGGCAGCGTTCATGGCGTTTGGTAAGTCCTGTCCAGAGAGGAGAGTTGAATAAGGTTAATGGTATCAATCCGTTGTTCTGCGTCATATGCAAGACTATTGCCTGTCACTGTTGATGAGCAATAATGTTTTCTGACAAACAAAGCACATCATTTGATCTGGATGGAGGGTGGTGGGTGAATGGGATGTGTGTGTATGTGTGTGTGTGTATGTGTTACCTGCTTATTAGCAAAGACGAGGAGCACAGCATCTCTGAGCTCGTCTTCTGCCAGCATCCTCATCAACTCCTCCCTGGCCTCGTTCACACGCTCCCTGTCGTTGCTGTCCACCACAAAGATCAGACCTTTAAGAACAACATAGAGCCGAGTATGTCAGTATGTCAGTCAGAGAGAGTATGGGCATTGGTTATTTGAAGAGAGAGAGAGAGACAGTGAGAGACAGACAGACAGAGAGAGACGGACAGACAGACAGAGCTCACCCTGAGTATTCTGGAAGTAATGTCTCCAGAGGGGGCGGATCTTGTCTTGCCCGCCCACATCCCACACAGTGAAGCTAATGTTTTTGTATTCCACTGTCTCCACATTGAACCCTAGAAAGACAAAACAATTAACAAGGTGTCCACATGTTAACCAAACATACATCTCACCAATGTAGGTCTGTTTTATTAGTCAGTTCACAACATGGGTGCAATCGATAAAAACAGCTGGTTGGCTGTAGTGGGGCTAAACACACTTTTATAGTTTATTATTCACGTACCGATGGTTGGGATTGTAGTGACGATTTCCCCCAGTTTGAGTTTGTACAGGATTGTTGTTTTTCCGGCAGCATCGAGTCCGACCATCAAAATTCTCATCTCCTTCTTCCCTATAAGACTTTTCAGCAAATTCCCAAAAATGTTGCCCATGATTTCGATGAGGTGCTTCCAAAATTCAAATACGAAATTCTTTCCAGCAAGGTTTTGCTTTTCCAATCGACCTGTTGGTAAGAATAAGGAAGAAGGACTAAAAATGGCAAACAATCACAAGTTAGAAGCTTGGAAGCCTAGATTTGGTGACATGGTGTATGCATGCATTTTATTATCATACATTGTATAATTATAATGCTGAAACTGATAAGACCACATATTCCACAACAGTCTTCATTAAGTTAAATTAATGATATAGTCTATATCTTACACCTTCACAGCCATATTCTCAGATCGGCATTAAGAACAATTTCACCATAGACAGGTGAAACCCAAACTAATTTGCCAAAACCACAACAGCAAGGAGAGAGAGAGAGAGAGAGAGAGAGAGAGAGAGAGAGAGAGAGAGAGAGAGAGAGAGAGAGAGAGAGGATCCTGTATGCATACAAATCCCATGTTTGTGCCATGACTCCAGGCTGCAGAGCAATCTGTTCAAAGTCTCCCCCTCTCCAAGGAGAGACAGCCAGATTGACTCTCAGCTCAACATGCAAACTGTCCTACATTAGCAGGCCTATATTGCTCAAATCCAACAAATGCCACGGTCTATTCTTCTGAAACACACAAGTAGGCCTACCATGCAAATGAAATGTAGGCCTATAAGTGTCCATTCACTGTGGTGATAGTGGTGAATACCTTAACGCGGGGGGATTTTAATTAAAAATACATTGTTAAAAACTATTTAAGAAGCTAAACCTTCAGCCTAAAATTGTCCCACCAGCAGAAACTATGTGGCTGAATTGGCATCGGTTCCCTCAGCATGATGCTCTAAGACCTTTCCATGGTCCTGAAAGTGTTAAATCACAGAGATATTATTATACCCGTGTGGTTTTGGGGATGGTTGTTATTGGTCGTTATGGTCATTTTAGAGAGGGCCCATGTCTCACTGAGCTCTGGCGTCAGTCCTGGTTATAATGAACCATTACTGCAGTTAACAGCATTCTCCATCACATGCTTAGCATTATCATTCAGAATATCAATTGATCAGATTAGATTCAGAGATCGGATTATTAATTGGGACACAGTCCACATCGTATCTCTTGATTTGTTCGCAAATAAAATGTGTTGACAGTGCGAGCCCCCCCCCCCCCCCCCCCTCCCCATGTCATGATGTCCACCCGCCTCATCCGCTATTAAGATCAAATGGCATACCACTCCTAATGACGCTCCTGGCCCAAGCCTACTAAAAACACACATCTCAAATGTTACTACTAACTTATACTACTGAGGATTGGTCGTTTTAACCTTTGAGCCACCTAAGCGTTTATTCGAGCGATGGTCACTTACCTTTAGCTGAAATAAGCCGCATACAATGATATCACGATATTTTGCGGATGATGGCGGAGAGGTGAGGTGGATCTCGCGATAGAACGTGTCTGACACGCCCCTTTCACCCAGGCTGCCTTATCATGGGAGGCTGTCCTGAGAGCATGTATTTAACATTAAGGAAAACCATTGTAATTAAGGCTAAAAGTGTTTGACACTACCAAAAGTATGTTGTTGTTGTTGTTGTTGTTGTTGTTTTTTAGGAAATTCATGCACAACAAAAAATGTGTTTATTATCTTGTAATATATCATCTTGTAATTCAGCTCAGCCTTCCCAAGTTGGCCAGCAGACTAGCAGGCTACCAGTATGTGTGTCTATCTAGACTTGCATGGAAATCTGTTTTGACCTGGTTACCGAAGAAAAAAAGGTCGTTCAGAAATGCATATCCAAATTGATATATTTTTGGAATCTGTTTTAGGATGGAGTCAATGACACAAACACTATACTATACACATGGATTTTGTATAGTATAGCCGTATATAGCGTATAGTAATACCTAATATGACATCTTGAACACATATTGGACATCTTTAATACATATTCCTAGCGTCGTACTCTTATGTATATCTGACTCTCATCGTCGGCGCTTTGAAGAACAACGCCCCTACGAGCTCACGAAAGGTAACTGCGAGATTTCCGTTTTCCACCCACCGCGTAAGGCTGAGAGAGGATCCTGAGTTGTACCGTTATCCCGGTCTTTCGCCACGCCATTTCCGTTCTCTCACTTCCTATGAGCTGTGTACGTCAGTTAACAGTCCCCGGAGCGA
Organism: Merluccius polli; assembly: GCA_030340625.1. Classification (NCBI taxonomy): domain Eukaryota; kingdom Metazoa; phylum Chordata; class Actinopteri; order Gadiformes; family Merlucciidae; genus Merluccius; species Merluccius polli. The sequence continues at coordinate 121,786 of JAOPHQ010002004.1, read as the reverse complement.
GAAGAACAACAACGACGAGGACGACGACAATGAGACTAAATAGGGTAGTTTCGACCGATCATTTGACAAAGCAATAACCGAAAAAAAAAACATAACGGAAACGGATATGCTTCTACCGGAAGTTCCGCCCCCTCCCTCGCCAATAACGCTCACGCGGCGCCTCCCGGTTCCAGGCGGGTTTAGGTCGTGAGATGAGAACCGGGGCTGCTGGGGAGGACCGAGGTTACCCGCCACAGCCTATGGGTGCTGCTGGTGAGATGTGTCTCTTCTTGGTCACGTCAAGGCCGTTCGGGTATCGGGATAACGACGTCCGCGGTCAAATACCCGTTATCAGTTAAATATAGCCACACATCAGCGGTTTTTACCTGCGGCGACAAAAAGGCAGCTCCCTTTGAACCCGCCGTCCACCATTGGAGCCAGGCTGTACTTGGTCCACGCGTCAAGGGGGGGGGACGCCGCCGCAGCAGCAGCAGCAGCTGAATAGACACAAGTTGTATGGTCTCGGTTTTGTTTTTGGTTTCTACCACAAGTTAAAATGAAGTCAGGGGTGATTATATTGGTGTTGCTCGCAACCGTGAGTTGCGTGTTAACACAAGAGGAAGACAATGCCGTCGGGGAGCTGTTGGTGGAGACCTTGGTGAGTGGCCTCGGACGGGTTTGTGTGTGTGTGTGACCCTTCGTGTTGCCGCAACATCTGGAAGAAGTTGTGCAGTTGTTTTCTCAACTGTGGTTGATTCATTGAAAAGTAAGTTTTTGACTTTTGTTGTTGTTGTTGTTTTTTAGATTAACCCCGAAACCTGCACGGTGCATTCAGCCATGGGAGACACTTTGCAAATCCACTACACGGTAAGAAATGAAACCCCCAACCGGATTTATTAATTTATTTTTGTATGTGTCTAAGCATATATTTTTCTTTTTTTGCTTAGCTCAACGAATAACGAATAAGTCCTTTGTTTCCAAAAAACTGTCAAAGTGACGACGACCGCTTTGCATGGTCGTCTATGTGGCAGCTGTATGTAAGCCCATATGCATGAGCCGTGCGGGGGAAAAACATCTGGATTATGTACATTTTTTTTGCACATTTGCACACTGATTGCGGACACAGGGCATAGGCAGCAGCTACTTAGTACGTAGTAAAAGCGGATTGTTTGCCCTCTTGTCTTTCGGATTACTTTGTATCCTGGTTGACAAAATGCCTCTTTCACGTGCCAGATTACGAGAGCAACACGTCAGCAGTCTCGCTCTAGTGCTGCATGGTCCAGGGAATAGCCTGCCCCCCCCCCCAAAAAAAAAAGTTTTTACAATGTCTTTTATTTGACCAGAATAGTACTTCTGAACAAATAACATTGTGTCTTAATGTAAAAGTAAGTCAATTGAACATGTTTTTATTTTATTTTATTTAAAAAAAAAAAAAAATGTTGACAGGGTAAACTGATGGACGGCAAGGTGATCGATTCCTCCCTCTCCAGGGACCCCCTTTTTGTGGAGCTGGGAAAGAAGACGGTTATCCCTGGTAATGGATGACATACTGTTGCTTCACCTACTTATAATGTGCACGGATCCAGCCTGCAGGCCTGTTATTTCTTTGCCGAATGACTTTCCTTTTCTGTATTCTGATCAGGTTTGGAGCAAAGCTTGATTGGTGTCTGTGAAGGGTAAGTTAGATATGGTGGTAAAATGCTGAGCACGGTTCGCCGGGTAGTTCATTAAAACAAATCTTTTTCATATCGGAATGGTAATTCAATTTAAAAGTGATGTTTGTTATTCTGTTGTCTTTTATTACATAGACAAAAAATCAAGGCCACTATTCCATCACACCTTGCATATGGCAAAAGAGGATATCCCCCTACCATTCCAGGTACCTAACAAACCTACCCACCCATTAACACACACACACACACACACACACAGCCCACACTGTGACCGGTCATGTCTCATCCTAGGTGATGCGGCTCTAGAGTTTGAAGTGGAGGTCGTGTCCCTGACGCAGCAGACGCCGTGGCAGAAGATGGTGAATGACGTGCTCCCCCTGGTGTGTCTGGCACTGGTTCCTACTCTGTTAGGATTGGTAGGACTATATCTCTATAAAAAGGCCAACGCTCCGTCGCAGAACAAGAAGAAGCCAAAGGATAAAAAGAGCAAGAAGAAGTAACCACCAGGAGCAGCATTATTTAAATAATAAATACAAAAAAATAATGTTGTCTTTTTTCTTTATTTTTAAAATCTTACCTCATAGGACATCCTAAATAACACAGAATAGACTATAGGCGGTCATATACAACCAATCCACCAAGCAAGATTTGTACCTGTTCACCATGTCTTTCCAAGCAGTTCACAGAGTATGTTGAATCACGTGCGCTGCTTCGATGACAGTGTGCTGTTTGCGCTGTCTCTCCGTGCCGGTGGCTAAGGCCAGGGTGGGCTGAGACACTATAAGCAGAGGATTGCGCCTGCGAAGGATTTCATCGCTGACAGAAATACCATCCATGTACTGACGTAGAAGAGCCTGCAGCTGCTGGTTCTCCTGAGTCAGGACATCCTTCTCTTTCTCAAAGCACAGTCGCTCCAGCAGAACCTTGTTGTAGCGTTGCCAGAATCTCGCCAAGTCTGCATAGTCCAGCATCGCCTGAGGGGAAGGGTCATGAAAAAATTGAATTGCTGTTTACCAAACATACTGAGGTTAGCTTAACATGGGGAATCTGAATGACCATCTACCCTGGCTAGTTCCTCAGATGGTGGCTCCATCGCTTTCAGCTTCTCCTGGGTCTGTTCTTCTGTTGTTAAGGAGGATGTGTAAAACGGCAGCACTTTTTCATGCTCCGTTTCAAACTTGCGACACATCTCGGCTCGACGTAAAATCTTCTCTCCCTGCATGCAATTAGACATTACAAATAACAAACGTCCGACAAAAATTTGAATGTGATGAGACTATGTTGAGATTGTATAGGCAATGTTTTGCATAGGTAGATTGGACACCTTGGAAATAATGCCTTGCAGTTGCTTGGCAGCAGCGCTGCTTTGAACAGTGAGGGTGGTCAGTTGTTTTCTGTCCAACGCACGAGCCCGGCTAAGCTGGGTCTTGAGCTGGTGAGTCTGCTGGGTCACGCCCTCTATAGTGGCTCTCAGCTCCTGGGCTGCAGTCTCTGTCTCCTGGCTGGAGTTTGGCTTCAGCCGTAGTGCTGCAATAGATTCCTGAGAATAACCATAATTAAACATACAATATGCACAGGTTGATGTACAGCGTTTACCAGTGGTTTGGCCATTAAGGGGGTCAGGTGACGTGCGCATGTTGGCAGCCATCTTTTGAGATTGTGGTGGAACAAAATAAACTCAAGTGTGCTTATTATTGCCAATATTCAATTAATTGAATATTGTGGTTTGCTTTCAACAAACATCAGGGGGGGGGGGATAGAGTGAAACAGGCAGAAATAAACCCCTTCAACTCACTTGCATCTTATGCAGTTTCTTCATCTGTGTGTCAATCTCTTGGGTTCTGCGTTGGTCACTAATGCGGAGGGACTTCAAGACAGTGCGCTGGTCCTCAGTAACTGCCTGGCCCTCATGGACCTGCCGCAACAAGTGCTCCATTTGGACCTCCAGTGCGTGCTTCTCACCAATGTGCTGTCAGGACACAAAAGAGGCCTTGTATGAGAGCCAGACCATTTGAACCATATCCATAAGTAAATCAACACCTTCAAGCACACATTCTCATGACTCATTGGATATGAGTCATGCTGATACCTTAGTTTTTATTTCATCTCTATTACTCTGGTAATCCTGCTTGGTTTCATTGTCCACTTCGCTACGGTGCTGCTCCATGGCAAAAGTAACATTTTCCAAGTGGGTGCACTCTTGTTGATGCAGTGTTGACATATACTCTCTGAAACATACAATCCGAGCCAAAAGCAGATTATTGCAATGTGAAAATTAAACCAACGACATAGATAAATAATAATAATAATAATATGCACAAACCTCTCAGTGTTGAACTCGGTCCCTAACTCTTGGAGATCATTGTGCCACTGCTGCTGGAAGGATGTGAGCCTGCCTGTGTGCAGGGCTAGCAGGCGGTCCACATAGTGCAGGTGGGAACGCACAGCCTGGCCAAACTGCTGCTCCGCCTCATTCAGATCACTTACCAGACACTACAACAAAGCAAATAGTGAACATTGTTTAACAAAAAAGCATTCAGTCCACACAAATTCTTCAAGATAACTTTTGTTTTAAGTTATGAATCCTTAAATAGTTTAGGCATTCGGGTCACCTTAATGACACTGTCTTTGCGATCGAGCACCCTCTCAAACGTCTGGCTGACTATGTCAACGTCCCTGCACAACTCGGCACAACGTGTCTGGCGAAGAACCGCCCGCCATTGCTGGGTTAATTTGTGGAGATTGACAGCAGTGTTCTTCTCCTCCTTCTGCAATTTATCCTGGTTTTATCAGGGACAAGAATGACATGGCTTCGGAGATTAATCAAAACATCGGGAAATTTGTATAGAAGTCTTAAAATCCAATGTGGGCAGGCTCAGGTGGACCTACCTTGAGAAATTGAGTGAGCATATCTTCTTTTCTTTTGGCCATCGCCTTCTCTGCCTCAGCTCTTTGGTGCAGAAAGAGGATCCTGTCCTCCTCTGTCATGCCAGAGGCCTTGCCCCCAGTGCCCTTCTTTGACCCCTTCTTTGGCATATTCACGGTTTCTCTCTGGCTGATGCTTTATTCCTAGACCTTTGTTTAGTGCGCACATGCAACCTGAAATACAGTATTTGCTATTATGGACACTCATAGCATACATTGGGCCTGCTATTAGGCCTATAGTATAACAAGTATTAGTGTAGTATTGTATTATAGTATTTTATTTTATTTTTTTGCACAAAAGTAAATCAGTAAACATAAAAAATGATTGTTCTTGGCAATAGCATTGACATACAAACTAGAAAAACGTATTTAAGTTAAACGTTTTAATTATTGTATTATGATTATAGTCCCCAGATCAGCCCTAGCTCTATAGCGAACTGAGTGTTGGATACAAAGAAAATACTGTGAGTTTTATTGAGCCAACACTGCCCTCTTTTTTAAATACTAGTTTCTGTTATACTTCTGTTATAATACTTCATAACATATCAAGATTCAAGATTAACTTTATTGTCTCCCAAGAGAGAAATTTGTTCTGGGCCATTTCGCCCATGCTGCAGCCACAACACAGAACAGACCATACAACACAACACGGTAACCCCCAGAACATATCATCACATGCTGCAAAGTGCCATATACTATACGCAACGTAGTGTCCTTATCTCTTGCGATTACATTTGATATCAGCTTAGTTAATCTTTAAAAAAGGTGTAATAATGTAGTGCTGTCCGCCATACCTGTGAGAAAGGAGATTTCTGTCATGCCCTTTTGTGTACAGTTTCCTAGCAACGTCCTGAGCTCCGATTTGGGGCCTTATAAAGTACAAACCGATCATTTTTAATACAGCTTTTTATTTCCACTTACATATTCTTCGTTGTTATATCACAGAACGAATTTTAACGTTTATTTTTCCAAAGTAGAGGCTACGAAATAAAGACATAAAGCGCCTGTTTCGTACTTTCCGGTTGCCCGGATGCTGCATGGTTACCGTTGGGCGGGACATAGTCGGTAACACCGCCCGTGTGAACAGTTCCGACACTCGAAACCAAGCACCCTCTGGGACGTACCAACACGTCCCTCCGCGATACATGTATACGTTTTTATTTTTATTTAGCAAAATTGTACATGTAAACTTATAATTAAAGTGGCTGTGAACATACGTTTGCCCTAATTGGACTACGAAAGTTGTTGTTTTATTGTCCTGGAGGACGGAATAACGGGAATAATATATTTCTCTGGGCACATCGGTCGGTCCTCGCCCCCAGCTCCTCGTACGACATGGTGAGTACTGCGTCGGCATGCTCGTAGCATAGTACCACTATTCGTCGTTTCGCCAAACTAATGTGACATTTCATGAATGTACATGTGCTTTAATTTCATATTAAAATCATAACCGAATAAAAAAGAAATCTCATCCCATTCTCCGATCCGTTTCTAAGAATATTAGCCGCGTATCCACTGTGTGCGTGCTGTTACACTGCGTCCATATATTCACCAACACAGCTGTTCAAAAACACACTTTCGTGGGTATTTGACAGGGACGTTTTTAATACGGGCACAGGTCCTCATCTCTATGTATATAGGGACCACATATTCACCATTAACTAGTTGCTAAGATCGTAATTTATGTACAAAAACTTCCTTACTTAATAAACAGTAATTAGGAGGTTATTAAGGGAACACTCTTAATATTAAAGTGAATGGCCTAGTAGTTGTAGAATATGGTCATGCAGAATAATGCATTCATAAGTGCTTTATAATGACTAATACAGAGCCAATATGCATGCTTATAAGCAACTAGTTAATGGTGAATATGTGGTGAAATGGTGATATATATATATATATATATATATATATATATATATATATATATATATATATATATATATATATATATATATATATATATATATATATATACACCATGTGTGTGTGTGTACCGCAGCCTCTCCATCACGTACTTGCTCCCTCTCACTTGTTGTGGTCCAGACCAAGAAGAGGAGGAACAATGGCCGGGCCAAGAAGGGGCGTGGTCACGTGCAGCACATCCGCTGCACGAACTGCGCGCGCTGCGTCCCCAAGGACAAGGCCATCAAGAAGTTCGTGATCAGGAACATCGTGGAGGCCGCGGCCGTGCGGGACATCTCGGAGGCCTGCGTCTTTGACTGCGAGTACCCGTGTTGTTGACCTGGTCTCGTACGTGACGGTATGCGGTGTTGTCACCGTTGACTCAGCACTTTATTTGGCTCACCGCTGTCTCTTTTCTTTTTCTTTCTCTCTCTCTCCCCCTCCCCTTCCTCTCTCTCCCTCCCTCCCTTCCCCTCTCTCTCTGTACCCCCCTTCTCTCTCCCCCCCCCCCCCCACTTCCCTCCCCTCTCTGCCCCCCCTCTTCCCTCTCTCTCTGTCCCCCTTCTCTCTCCCCCCCCCCCCTTCCCTCCCCTCTCTGCCCCCTCCCTTCCCCTCTCTCTCTGTACCCCCCTTCTCTCTCCCCCCCCCCCCTTCCCTCCCCTCTCTGCCCCCCCTCTTCCCTCTCTCTATGTCCCCCTTCTCTCCCCCCCCCCCCCCCCTTCCCTCCCCTCCTCTATCTCCCTCCCCCCCCATTCTCTCTCTCTCTCTCCCTTCCCCTCCCCTGCAGCCTATGTTTTACCCAAGCTCTACGTTAAGCTGCACTACTGTGTGAGCTGTGCCATCCACAGCAAGGTGGTGAGGAACCGCTCCTGTGAGGCCAGGAAGGACCGGACTCCGCCGCCCAGGTTCAGGCCTACTGTGAGTACAGGGTGTGTGTGTGTGTGAGAAATACTGCCGTTTCGCGTTCTCCAGAGTGTAATCTTGCAAATCTCGCTTGCATTTACCTGCTCTACATGGTAGGCTCATCTCCAGCTGTGGTCTAGTGCTGCTGTGCTGATGTGTGTTTTTTCTTTTTCTTTTAACAGGGCGGTCCACCCAGAGCTCCCCCGATGTAATTGCTGATTGAAAAGATGCTATACATGTAAAATAAATACATACATAAATAAATGTCGTGGTTGTAAAAACTGAAATGTGCTAGTCTCATTGACTTCATACTATGAAACAAGTTTGTCAAAACATTTTTTTTTTTTTGAATGCTTACAGTACAAAACTTACAGTAGTTTTAAGATTGAAACACAGGTAGACTTGCATACGTTTGGATACATTTAAAAAGGCTCTGCAGTTACTTAAAGCAATACAAGAGTATGTACAATGCTTTTTAAGCAGATGGTGAAGTTGCAGGAATGGGGGCCTGAAAATGGACACAATTCGGCGTAAGATCACATACAATTCAACTTCTAAAGCATGGCGAGAACTGAAGCAGCAATACAAAACGTGTTCAGATGTCATCAGTGATACGAGCATTAGAGCAGAACCGCCCAACCTTCAACTGAACACTGGCAGTGGGTTCAACGTGTTGGAAACTCCTCAGTTCAATAGGTTAGGTTAGGATTTGGCCAAATTCAGCCATTGATTATTGTCCTAACTTAGAATTTAAAATTCTAAGGGGTGGGGGGGGAATACAGTGTTTTGCACACACAAAAAATGAAGAAATACATGGTTAACTCCCAAGGCAAAAGGCACAAAAGCAAGGCATACTGAACTAATCTCACTCAAATCACACCTGTTGGCTTAATAGCCACGACAAAAAACGGTTGTATACATAATCAAGCTTCTCATAAATTAACGCATGCAAAATAACTTTAATGAGACGATAATGGGGTTAATTTACATAAGTCACCATCAATTCTGTGAACAAGTGAAACTATATTAAAATATTTCAGTGTTACAAGCAGTCTTGCTGCACAGGGCATAGGCCTAATGGGTTTTAAAAAGTGGGGAACATTTTAAATGAAATCTATTTTATTTAATAAACATTTACAAAATAAAACTATGAAACAATGTTATATGAATTGTATATCCTTCTTGCCCCGCAGGAGTAATAAGAGGTTAACATGTATAATATTGACCGTCAACTTTTTAGGGCTGGTATTACATATGCAAGTTTGGAGAGGAATGAATCAGGAAACTCAACAACTGATGATTCTAACTACACGTTAAACCTGTATATGGGACTCATAGATTCAACTTCTTCCCAAATCCAAGAAAACGTATGTAGTATAAATATTGTAACAAGAAGTTGTTCTTTGGCCAAGTCAAAGTAAAATGTGTTAATAGAAGTGTTGACAGAGTTTCAACTAACCTCCCATTTTATCTTCATTAAAAAATATAATGAATGCCAATTTGAGGTTTAAACAAAAAGCACACATAAACTGGCAGCCTTCCAGACAGGAACACTAAATATAATTCAATTGTTCAACAGTATTGAAAATGCCATTGAACCCAAAAGCTACATTGAATTTCTTTATTTTAAACATCACCTAGATGTGAAATAAAGTAAATTATTGAATTCTACCATCAAATGGTATCTCAATTTGATATTCTATGGCAATAATAAAGCCAAGTTATAGCTTTAGGACAGAAAACTTCTAAATCTCATTTCAACCATATTTCAAATCCAATGCACCTCAAGGCCATCTTAAATGAGCAAGAGCTGCTTCTCCAAAAAGGGAGTTTGAATAAATCCCAAGGTATACTTGAATCTCTCACATCCGTGCAAAACCCCAATCAAAGGTCAATCTTTAAAAAAAACCGTGTGAACTGGGGCAGCTTGTCCACATGATTTAAAACGCATCATCTACAACGTGATAGTATCATTTGTCAAGACATGACATTTAGTATCATGTCCTTCAAATGAGTCGAGGTCAGGGTCATAAAAAGGCACGATACAATCAAATATTTACACTAAAATCACTTTTAAATATACCTAACATAAATAGTTTGGTTTGCTGTTTCATATACCTAGTAAAGTAAGGGGAGATGTTGAGGAATTGCAGTTATTTCATAAAATTCCCTATCTTTGTCAACAAGTCCTCTCTATATTAGTGGCAGTGATGCTCCTCCAATACCTTCACTTAGAAATTGTTTAACTCTGCCTTAAAAAAAAAAAAAAAAAAAAAAAAAAAAAAAAAAAAAAAAAAAAAAATCATACCATCTTTCCTTCGATTTTTTTGAAATGTGCATGTCATAAATGTATTCTTCTATAAAATAGTTTAATATAATTGTATTCCGGCAGTTATCAGTGCAACAAAAGCAAGAAAAATAGATATATCATACATTTCTATCCAACATTCACACAAATAAAAGCCTTTCATTTTCACTTCACACTCATTACATACTCCATCAACGTCTCTCCATCCTTTACAAATACACACACATACAGCTTACCACAGGTAACAAAAAGTGCATTCCTAATTTGACTGGAACCCCTTCAGTCACATCAATTTTCATTAGACAGTGGTTGGACTGAGTTTGGTCTGCACAACAGCTAGAACTACAAAACACAATCTACTGGGCACCGTCAGCAACCCGCTCAGAGAAGTCAAAACTTTTATGAAGTGAAGGAATGAATCTGGAAAAAAGCTCTTAACATACTTTTAAAAAGGGATACAAGTGTTAATTCGATGTATATTGTGAGCTCATTTAAAAAAGAACAGTGACAACATCTTAAGCTATTTTTGCATTATCTCAGTTAAAGTGCAGAAGAGGGAAACTTCTTAGATAAGACATTAAATTACATTAATCAAGCATATATTGTGCCACAGGGTTGAATGCTGGATCAGAAAGCAAAAGGTAAACTATTTTTTTTAGAGCAAGGCACTTCTGAAAATAGAAAAGTGCAATGACTATTCATCTGCAATAATAAAATTCAAAAGTGCATTTTCAGAGATATTCATTGTTCAAAGTGCAATAAGAATGATAGGACCTTGTTTTTAGATTTAAAATAATGGATTTTACCTTTTTTTGTTGTTCGTTTTTAGCCATACCTATCTATAGAGTCAAGTATTTAAAGTGTCTAGAGTCATCCTGACTGTGCACGGCCAGTGTGAAATACTACAACTGCGTTCATTCTTTCCCTCGGTTGCGTTGTGCAGATCAAACTCAGCCAGGTCGTTTTCTCCAAGTAAGAACAGACCTCGGTGATGCAGGGGGACTTCCAAGCCATTCTCACACCATCTCATTCCAGAATGTGCTCTCCACGGACAATGTGCGAAGAAAATTCATAGCGATCCTGACTGCGGTGGCCACAGATATTACACTCAAATGGCTGCCGGAAACCATGGCAGCCCATGTGGATGGTGAACATGACGTGATCCAAGAAGAGCACGCGGCAGTGCTCGCAACGGAAGGAGCGCACAGCCCGCCCGTCTCCGTCCACCACCCTGAAGGCCTCTCTGGAGGTGGAGGAGGGCGCCGTGGGGGAACTCGGGGTCGGGGGGGCGAGAACAGCAGAGTGGGTGCCCGGGTGGCTTCCCTCCTCCCGCTCCTCTTCTTTGGCGTGGCCGGGACTCGGTCTTCCTCTAGCCCTGTGGTGCAGCAGGAGAGCAGGCGGCGGAATGCTGCTGCTGTTGTAGTGGAGGAGGTGATGGTGGTTGTTGTTGTTGTTGTGAAGGTGCGGCACCAGAGCGGCGCTGCCGTACGGCTCGTCGTGCATGCTCTCCGTGTCTGTGGAGTCCTGGCAGCCGTTGCTAGGCGAGGGTGCGTGGCTGCGGCCTGCGGACAGGTCCTCGTGGCCCTCGGCAGCCTCTCTTCCTCCGGCGCCGGCGACCCCGGGTCCGGCCCCCGTACAGTCCAACCGCGGCCCTAACGGAGGAGGTGCGGCTCTGTGTGCAGAGCTGATGACGGGCCTGAGCTCTGACATATGCAAGGGGCGAGACGTAGGAAGCTGCAGTGGTCGCATGGGATGGTCCGCCATCCCGCCTCCTCCTCCACCACTTCCTGGTGCAGCAGCATAGTCTCCGCTCAAACCAGTGAAATGTGGCTGCTCCAGTTCCCCTGGATGCATTTCCCCGTCTTTGTCAAAAGCAGCATTGAGCTCGTAGGGTGCGTCCGCCATGTTGAGGCGCATGTGCTTCTGTCCTGAAATATATATATTTTTAAAAGACACTTCACCATAAAAGCATCTGGCACAAGATGTTTGTATGAAGCTTACTTGTAGACCACTTGTATGTAACAAAAACAGTATACATTGAACAGAGCACACACAGACACTAACCAATTTGAAAATCCCAATGCAATTTTTTTAACATACACAGCGGTTTAATTTCACTACCATATTACGCATAGAGCTTTCTGCATTTTTGCCTTGAAACACTTAACTGTGCAAAAAAATAAAAAATAATAATAATATATATATATATATACATAGGACATCAGGTTCAATGTCACTGCTTTCCAATTCCATAGCCAACTGTGCCTCTGTACCGTTTCTTATGATGAGATCAAGTATCAAAGACTACACTGAGAGTGGAATAGCCATTATTGCTGAGTGCGACACTTACATCGAGCACCATGACCTGTAAGGCCAGTGGGATTCCTGGTCACCTCAACTACTTCACATCTTTGTATGTTAATTGCTCACCTACAAATCTCTGTGGTGTAGATCTCTTTCGTTTGGTGATGCTATTAGTGAGCCGATCGATGAATGCAATCTTGCCAGAGGAAGGTTGCAGTAGAGAGTCGGGTATGAACTCGAGCTCTCTCATCTCCTCTCCTGTAAGCGGAATGACATTATTCTAATGTAGATTCTGAAAATGTGGTATGAATTCCACCCTGTGTCTCAAGTGTGAGACGTTTCTTAGCTAATGTTCAAAGTGAGCCAATGACCAGGTTTCTACTTGTAGTGACACAAGAGTAAAAGCCCTAAACTACCCGATATCATGCTCTGGCTTCTTGTGGTTGGTCAGCTTGGATTTTTAACTCAATGCAAAGTGTGTTATAAATAAATGTATACTTATTATTTCTCACCAAGCCATGGTAGAGACATTTTGTCTCAAAATGTCCCCTGCTGTTAGTTCTTTGTTTGGCCAGCTAAAAGCAGTTTTTTATAAGTGCTTCTATCTCTTTAAATATTTCTGAAATCTACAGGTCAGTGTAGATTTCATTTTGTATATTTCGTATGTTGAATGTCAGCCCTGTTGTCCAATTCAGCTCATTTCTAGGCATCCCAAGTTTGGCACATTAGCACAGTCCATTGGGAGACTGATAATTGTCCGTCTATTGTGGACTGTCTTGTCAGTTACTGTGGACTACATGTCTGGTGTTCAAAGCACAATTTACCTGCAATCTGAGCACTGGTTGGGTGCTGCGTTTCCAGGCTCTGCAGATAGCTGTGGCAGCGCTCCCGATGCTCCTCCAAGGTGCTCTGCTGCTTGTAACTGCGGCCACAGTAACTACACTTGTATGGCTTCCCTACAGTTGGGGAGGAAACTGGCGACAAATAGGGAGAGCTGCATTATTATTAAAGAAACAGAATCATCAAACTTTAGAGGCAAAACCACATCATGTGCCAATGTACTAATGTTCTGGTGAAAAGAATATTGGGAGTACAATACATGGCTATTTGAGTTGATTTGAATGAGCTAAATGAACTAAAAAGAAACATACATGTACAGGTCTTTCCCATGTTAAACCAAACTTAAGTTATTAGAAACCATGAATTATGAATGAACGAAAACTGAAGAAACATTTTTATAGTTTTGAGCCATAGGATTATTAGCGGTTGCGTTAACTGCATACAAGTAGCTCTCCCTGGCACTTGGACCATAGACATGGCTGATGGTAAGAATAATGTGGTATAGTTTTGTACAATGTGAAGTAAGGCCTATAACAAATTCATGAGGTGATTCAAATGAAGTTGAGACTGAAGTGGACCGACAGAGGTCATGTGCATGTATGAACGTGTTCAAATCCCTCTCACCCGAATGAGTGCGAAGGTGGCCAGTGAGTGCATCTCTTCTACGACAGGCATAACTGCAGAAGGGACATTTAAAGGGCTTCTCTCCCGAGTGCAACTTAATGTGTCGAAGAAGGTTTCCTTTCTGAGTGAACGAGGCGCCGCACTGATTACACTGGAAGGGTCGCTCACCTTTGAGTAGATCAAAGAACAACAGAGAGTTTGCGTGGGGTACTTTTTTTTCTAAACATCATCAAGAGGGTATTTCTGCAGGATTCACTGACACAACACTCACTCTCAGCGCACAACCACTCTCACCACACTGTGATTTTAACCACGTCAATCAAGAGGTAGTTAGGAGTTCATAAAAGTAATAATCTCGAAGATTTTCATGTAAATACATGTCTGTTAAGTCACCATCTAACGCCGAATGAGGTAACACAATTGTGATTGAGCCTATGGCCCAATGACGAAAGCCCTTGCATTTGCAGTATTATGAATGTTGCGAACTGGGTGTCGGTGGGGCACACCTGCAATTACCTATTATCGCCATAGGTGGCGCCAAAGAGAACAAAACGGAAATCTTCGAGATTGCCACTTTAAGAAGATTTTCATGTAAATAATTGTCTGTTAAGTCACTATCTATCGCCTAATGAGGTATGGAACGACAATGGTGATTGAGCCTAGGGCCCACTGATGAAAGCCTTTGCATTTGCAGTATTATGAATGTTATGAACACACCTGCAATTACGTTTATGGCCATAGGTGTCGCCAAAAAGAACAAAATGGAAATCTCAAGATTGCCACTTTAAGTTAATTTGTCTTTGTTGCACAGATTCAAAATGCTAGCTAAAACTAGTTAGCCTTGCCAAGCAGATGACTTGTTCTACCAGTTCAATGTGATTTCATGTCAGATTGCATGTCCTAAATTATAGTTTTGTTCATTAAGTTTCTTGTAGAATAGAATGAACAACAACTGAAGCCTTGATGGCTGATGTTTTTCCCTTTCCTCACCCGGCAGATTGGATCATCTTCTTAATGTTGGATTCTTAGAAGCCTAACTCCTAACTAGCCTCAAGGACAGTTTCATGGTTCATTTTAGAAAAGGCCCTTTGTATTTCCTGTTTTATAATACATACAAACTAATTGACTGCAGCACACATACAGTACTTTCATTCACTGGCAGAAAAGTGAATGGATAGGATATTGTTTAGGCTATTAGGACTCTAGGCCAAACGAACAGGAGTTGAGTTGAAGACTCTTTTGGGGATTGAATAGTTAATTCATAATAACGATTGATTTGTACAATGAAAAACAAAAAAACACACCAATTCAATCATTCAACTCTATATTTTGTAGAATCCCTCTGCAGAGTATGCTTTTCATTTTGTGTAGCAAAAGCAAGAACATTCAAGCCAGTTACCTGTGTGGCTGCGTTTGTGCACCATGAGGACGTTCGGCCCGATGCAGATCATGCCGCAGATGTCGCACTTGAGCTTCCCGTTGGGAAGTCTGGTGGCTCCGGCCGTCATGGCATCAGCATTGTTTAGCTCCCTGTAGCCTCCTCCAACATCAGCCCCCTGATCCGGACCCCCCTCCTCGCCGTGATCCCCTCGATCCTCCTCGGTGCCGTGGCCTGGCTCATCGTCACTGTACAGCTCCACTTTAATGGAGTTGGCTAGGGGGGGATAATGTTCAATGTCTTGAATAATGTTCAAGACGTTGTTGTGAAAATTGTTGTGAATATTACACAAGATGGTATACATTTGGATGCATCACCGTTTGATCAAAACAATAAACAGTTTCTTATGATTAGGATTTGATTTTAAACTGACCACTAAGGGAGCGACTAGGAGAGGTCTGCTGGCTGTTGGGAGTACTTGCTGTTGGACCTCCCAGCGCCCCAGTAAACTCTCGCTCCACTGAAGATTCACCACTTGCTGCACCTAAAAGAAGATGTTTTTTTTTTAACATTGACATCAGTGGCAATTTCTAGTATTAGTACTAGCCACTAAATAAACTGCCATTCCCACCTTTTAGATGCATACCTGATATATAGGACGAGCCATTGCAGTCATCTACATCCATACTCAAACGAGCTAAATATTAAAATAACAGAATTACTGTTGGTCAATAGGCAAATATACAACCAATTTGTCCCCTTGACCCTCTCTTTAGCTTTCTTTGTAGAAACAAAAGCACCATATTTGGAAAAACGAGATTTGCAGATGATTATAACTTTGAACCCCCAGAGTATATACAAATCCCTAACTTTGAAACCCCAGGGAATAGGGAAACAGACACATGAAAGTCGTCACGCTTTAGATCTAGATATTGACATATAGTTGATTAGCTACGTTGTAAAACGCTCTTTGCTGCATTTACTAAAACAATATTTAAAAATATCATCAAGTTAGAAATTGATTAAAGCTAGCATCAAGGATGCTAATCAATGTTAGCTAGCAAACTTGATTTACTTGCCAATCTATAGTGAAGCAATTCTGTCACTACAACATGAATTAGCCAACTGTCCTCGAAATGTCTACTTTACCTAATAATGCCACAGCGCTACTAAACGGAGTAATGTTTACCAGACAGGAACGTTTGCTAACGCCAACATTAGCAGCGGTAGATCAGCTGGACCCGCTGCTGTGCCACCATGGGCTCATGGAGCATTACAGTCTATAGCTTAACTAACACATACAGTAAAGACAGTTCACAACATATATCCACGTTGGACCGACATGGATCAAATGTTAACGTTAAATTACTGACTGTTGGAGTTCATGAAATGTGTCCAGCGTCTCCTCTCGCCCTCCGATGGGTGATGTTAAGCTAGTTTTCGAGCCATTAGATGCAATTTCACTCCAACTTTAGCAAACAAAAGACCAAACAGCGGAGCATTGCTAGTGGCTTACTCTAAACCGCTATCCGACTAAATGATGATGTGATGCGATCGACGTTAACTTTTAACGTCAATGCGAGAGTAAACGTCTTATCTGGCTATGGTTAAGCTAGCCATCAGCACCACAATGTTTCTCAGACGGTTGCTATGGCAGCCACCCCCTCCCATGATGCTAACTCCGTTAGCAGCACGCCGAGGCTAGCCTGCTAACACACGGGGACCGGCGGAAACACACACTGGCGTTGTTTACTGTGGTACAATACTGTGGTAATCTCGACATTATGCACATACATTACCTTCTGATGGCGCCGTTCCGGCCGTTTCTAGTGATATTTTCATGAAGGCCTACTTGTGTTTGGTTGTTCCGTATGAGGACAACATGTCCCGGCAGCTATTGGTTCAATTGTTAAATAATTTCCGTCCACCATGTTTTTTCCCAATGGGAAAAAGTGTACATTATACGTTCTTTGTGACTTTTCAAGACAGATTGACCAGATAATAAAACGCATGGCATAACGACTTTATAGAAAGATATTGAATTGAATTAGATATTGTAGATATTGGTTGAATGAAAATATATATTAAAATATATGAATACAAACATGTAAATAATAATGTTCTATTCATATGAATACAGGCAATCAAATCAATGACTGTCACAATAATACCAAGTTGAGCAATGGCAGTTGTTTGGCATATTGCCACAAATCATTAAATATGCTAATTACAAGGGCATGATTGTAGAGCCTCAGACTGATAGGCTACTTCACTTTAGCAGATTATTTACCATAACTTTACACATTTCAGCTAAATCTCTGTGAGACATACTTTGACATACTGTCAAAACAGTTTACAGCAAGAACACACATTAGTTCACTCCTCTCTCTCTTATTTTGTGGATGGAAAGAGGACATTATTTTCCCATTCTTATGTGCACAAGCATGATTTTCTTGATGTTTTTTATGTCACATCATAAAATGTCACACATTTTTAGAATTCAAAAGCAAAGAAACGCCTGTTTGATAAGGCATGCTGGCAGGACCAGGCACCTTGTGAATGTCTTGTAGTCGTTCTCCCACCCTGGACTTCATTACAATCAGATGTGAGAGTGGAAGGAAAGTGTCCTTATGTGGTGGGTTTTGAGTGTATTTGTGGCAGGGAACAACACAAGAGACATGTAATTCGATCAATACTAATGACATTGGGGTCTGTCCAGGCCTTTCTCCAAAATCTCCAAAAACATTGTTAGCCTATAATTCAGGAGGAGATTCGACAGAGTGCAAGTTTTGCTCCTTCCCTAAGCTTTCTCAAGCAATTCTCAGGATAGTGGCCTACAGCACTCCATTAATGTATGTCAATGTGAATGAATAGCTGTCCAATGTCCTCCTTGGAGATCCATTCATTGACATTCATGTTGACATGGCTTGGAAAATGATTTCAACATGTGACAATTAAGAATAATATAAGATGGCAGCTATTAAAAAAACAGGTATCTAGGGTTAAATGGTTTAATTATTTAAGAAAAAAATATAAAATCATAAAATCATCTAAGCACTGAATTAATTGTTATATTGTTATTGACAGATTGGCCATGAATTCAAAAAACCGATGGAGCGGGATAAAGTTGCATTTTGGTCATTGTTGCACCTCTGTGAGTAGAGGAGGTTATTTAAAATAGCCTTTGTTGGGCTTACTTTTGTGTCACACAAACAATAGGTCTTCTGGATGAAGCCAGAAGCCCTGGATAACAATAAGTCAAACTGCTTCCCTAGGAGAAGGGTGGACTTGGCTCCTTGCTTATCTTTTCATCTAGGTTGGAGATTTCATTCCTGGCATCTTCATTAGCCCTGGCCAAAGTATTTAATCGTGAGACCAGATACAGATAAACATTTTATACATATATATTTATTTATATACAACATAATAGCTAATGCTATTTTACAATGTCTTTATATATATATATATATATATATATATATATATATATATATATATATATATATATATATATATACACACAAAATTGTATCTAATTCTGATTTACAATGTATTCATGGAATGGTCCACTAAATCACCAGCAAGACATCTGACAACAAATAATTAGCCTATTGAACAATAACAAATCGTACTATAGAAGCACTGAACTTTATTTCATACTGCAATAAAAGGTCTACAACTGTTAAAGGTGTTTTTTGTTTTTTCCTTCATCATTAAAATACAACACTATCTTCCATTTGATTGAGATCAAATGTGTTAAGACAGCCTAATACATCGTTTTAGTGGCGAATCAATTATATTGCTTTCCAAAATAAATTGCAATCATATAAAGCCAAAAACTTGAGTGCAAACATCTACCTCCGTTTTTAATTTGGACTACTACTAAATTCATTTTTAACCATTGTTTGGACGCACGGCGGGTGACCTCTGCCATGTCTGACGTATCTTCTAGTTTTACGACGGTGTGCTTACACAATGTCAGTTTCCGTTAAGCGAATGCGGTGAATAAGCTCGGTTCGTCTGCACATTCAGTACAAACACACATATCTGTGGCGGCCCGGATTGACGACCTGTCGCGTGGAAACGTAGTGATTGTCGGTAGTAATTGGAGGGCGGACGGCGACACGAGGAGCTGCCAGCTGTAGCGGATCGGAGGAGATTTCCCCTCTGAGGCCCAGTGGAGTAAAACTCGAGCAACGGCTGTAAAAGTTTGTTGTTGTCACGTGACGTAAGACGAATGTGGCGATAAAGTTTTATTTTCGCATTCAGCCCCAGCGGAAAACAACACTTTTAAACTCCACTCACAACCCGTTGAACACAATGCCTCAACCAAAATACCGAAAAATTGCTGTGCTAGGTTACAGATCTGTAGGTGAGTGTCCACAAGATTGTGCATGGCTAACTTTAGCTAATGCTAGCTAGCTGGCTAACGAGTAATGAGTGTCCTTACGACACGAGTAAGGCTAGCTAACTTGTGTTGACTTCTGCTGGCTTTTATCTCAACATCCAACACAAGCTGTCCTATTTACGTCGTTAGGTCGCCATATGTTATCCTCTTTGGAGATGACTCCGTTCAAAGTCGACCTAAAACGAGATGAATCTTGCCATGTGGGTGTTTCAGATATTAGCTTTTGAAAGTCGAAGACGTGCTAAACAATGTGTGCTGAGATTGTACATGGACCTGTGAAGAACACTTACAACGTTACAACTCCCAAATCATAAAACTGTCATGTGGCCCATTTTGTACTCGACTAAATTGATGTGATGTTCATTCTCGAAGTAATGCAATGCAATTCATAATCGTGATAAACTGTTGGTAGAGACCTCTTGCAGACAGTATTGTACGTTTTGTGTGTTCGCCCTGCACAGGCAAATCATCTCTCACAATACAGTTTGTGGAAGGACAATTCGTGGACTCCTATGACCCCACTATCGAAAACAGTAGGTCATCTTCTTTAGTAGTTTATAAGCTATTGTGTGTGTGTGTGTGCATTATGTTTAACAATTGTATTATGTCTCTCAGCCTTCAACAAAATGGTTTCTGTCAATTCCCAAGACTTCAATCTTCAGCTGGTTGATACAGCTGGACAAGTAAGATGTTGAGTCTTTTAAAGTTATTAGATGAATAGACATTGGAATGATCTCTATACAGTTAATGACCCACAACAAAAATGGTAAAATATAAGATGTGGATAAAGGCTTAAAAGTAAATTGAATTAGTAATCTCAACTCCATTGTGGGTTAATCTCAAGTTGCTTGTGTGATATATTTTTTATAGCTGTTGTTCTCTTTTGATTCAGGATGAGTATTCAATTTTCCCCCAGTCCCACTCAATGGACATCCATGGTTATGTTCTCGTCTATGCAGTGACCTCATCGAAAAGGTGAGTAGATTGTGATTTTGCATGCAATGTCACGTATTGTATACATACGTATACAATACGTATTTACGTATGTATACAATATGTATACGTACACTGTACATTTTGTACAGTGCACTTAATGTACTGTACAAAATGTACAGCTGCCACAATAATATTTTTTTGTAACTTTTCTTGAGGGGTGGTATGGACCATATCATTGATGTTAATTAATTACATGATGATTTATTACATGATGTTTTGATCTTCATCTTTACAGTTTTGAAGTTGTGCAGGTTCTACATGACAAGTTACTAGATATGGTTGGAAAAATACAGTAAGTCTACTGGTTTCATCAAAGCATTTTGTGAGTAATGTGTTTTTGCTTTTACAATCTTTTTTTTGTATTTGACTTTTTTTTTGTAATTTATTTTAGGGTTCCTACCGTTCTTGTAGGAAACAAAAAAGATCTCCACATGGAAAGGTAATACTGTTGAGAAAGCTTGATGTGTAATGATTGTTTTGCTTCTCATTAAAAAAATGTTTATACTATGAAGATATTATTATTATTATTATTATTATTATTAGTGAAAATCAACTTGACAATGTATCACATTCAGAATTTGTACTAGTCATGTATGGGCATGTATAAACCTAGATTACATTCTGCCTCATGACCTTTTTCAACTGGATTTTCTTCCCTCTGTATTCCTCCTGCCATTTTAATTATTTTGAAAAAAAATACATAAAACATAAATTGAAAGGAAATGTTCAATTTAAAGTAATGATACGGATACCATAATTAAGTACACTTAGAGTTTATATTATTATAATGTAGACTCTGTTTATATCGTAGACACTGTCGTTAAAATCCTCAGTCTTTTATTCCTCACAGAGTGATCAAGCCAGAGGAAGGCAAGAAGCTAGCGGATTCATGGGGTGCTGCATTTATGGAATCCTCAGCCAAGGAGAATGAGGTATCATGGCTTTACATAGTTTTTACATATGTCTTCAGTTGGGATATATTAGTAGCCCTTCATTTAATCAACATTGTGACGATCACTACTGACAACCAGACCAAGATGAAACATGTAGAGAAAGAGAACTAGCCCTTATTTTGAGGCATGTGCCCATTTGTAGGCACTCTTGGTGGATTGTGTTTCATCAATTAATCAATTATGACTCAAAGAGAATACTAAATACTAACATTCTAAGATATGTGGTGGTCTTCAGGTTGAGTTATAATTGACAATGCCAATAATGAACAATATGTTATTAAAACCGCCACACACTGACTTGGGACGTCTACAGGTGCATTTCTTTTGTGTGACCCAAGCCCTGTACTCTGTTGCCAACGTAGACTGCAGTGGAGGTTTTCAAGCGGATCATTTTGGAGATGGAGAGAGCCGACGGAAACGTGCCCTCAGAGGAGAAAAAGTGTGCTGTGATGTAAAGGTGTCTCACAACGACATTGGATGACTCGTATGCTGAAGACAGGTGGCACAACCTCACCAGCTTGCCCACCCTCACCTCCCTGGCATCAAGGAGCTGCAGTGGCATTTTTTTTCCCGGACTCATCCTAACAGCAGATTGATTTATATACAGGCAGCCAGTGGCTCAGACAACTGACGAATGAGCTTATCAATTGTAACTATAGGGAAAGATTTCTATGAGCAAGATGAAAAATATTGTTTTTGAATGAAGTGTTTTCCTTCATTAAGGATTTCTATATTTTCATTTTTTAATGTAGGTGATGTAATATAAACTTTGGGCTTAGACAAGATATTGCCAAATTTACTTGCCCAATTCTTTGAGAAAAATCTGATTGGCATATGTCAAGTAGTTAACTGAAATAATGGATGGATGGTTCTTATGAACATGTATTATTCCTGAACTCCCAAACATATAAATAGTATTCCAGCATTGACAAACAACTGTTACAATTGACAGTGCTACAAATGTGTTTTTGGAACACAACTCTAAATTAGACACATTGGTTTATCATGGAATAAGGTTTATTGGAGAAAGAAAAGTTCACTAATGTAAATCATTTTCAATGTACATTTAAAAAAAGTAAACGTTGGGTGCCTTTAGACTAAATTGTAAAATGTGTGTTAATGACAGAAGTCTATTTCTATATTCCTTTATCATAGTTTGATTCTTAAGATCTGTTGCCCCTCCATTTTTCTACAGTTTACTTTTCTTGGTAGACAATAATAAATGTGTTATCTGGTGGATAACCTAATTATAGCATAGGTAAGATCAGTGATGTTTACAAGTTGTGACTATAGAAATAGAATCTTAGAAGCTGGTGTAATTGTTTTGGGTATATTTGAATGATGCGGGTTTGCTTTTTCCCCTCAATATATTTAGTTGGTTATATGCATACAGTATAACATTATACAATTTGTTGAGTAGCAGATTTATTTTAAATAGATTTTTAACAGTGGCTTTTAGAGTATATTGATGGAAATACTCAAGTTTTAAATTTCATAGTGGACACGCATAACAAAACATAGCCATGGTACCATTATGTCCATTTAATGTGTAGATGCAAAATGCAATGAACACTATCAAATACATGAGGCCTTCTAAAGCCTGTGTTTCAAAGTCACACTAGCCTTATAAAGAAAAGTGGCTTTTTTTTCCTTTACATTATTATAGTGTCCTACCCGTAGTGGCTAATTGTTGTTTTGGCTTTTTATTTTGATTTTTTTTATGAGTGCTTCTCGAAGTAGTTGGTTGAGTGTGGCGTTTGAAGAGAAGCTGGTGATGCTGTGTCTTGTGCCTTACAGTTCATACACCTTTCCCACCTAGCCTTGTGAGACCATCCCGATCTCAAGTTCACATACTGTTCCTTTGGGATATATACGGGATATAATATCAGGATGGTCTCACAAGGCTATTTCCCACCTGCTTCCCTTTATGATTCAAGGTGCTCTTCTCTTTCCCCACCCTTCAGTTGACTTGTTCCCATGAGAAAATGAAATGGTGTTGTGTAACTTGGCATCAATGTTCTCAGGTGGGGCAATGTTAATTCAGAACACTTGCTGTAAACAGTTTTGTATATAAATAAATCCTTTACTCCTTTGATGTCATTTTCAATGATTTGTTTAATAAATACATTTTGTAGGGATGCACGATATATCGGCCGATGTTAGTCATTTTTTTAATACATCGGTCCAATGAGCAAAGCTGGTCCGATGTGACCAACCGATGATTATTTTAGTCTAGCTGCTGTTGTGTCAGTGGCGGAAGAAGTACTCAAATGGAAAGTCCTGCACTGAAAATGTCACTTAAGTTAAAGTACAAAGGTATTAGCATCAAAATATACTTAAAGTACCAAAAGTAAAAGTACTCATGCAGAATGGCCCATTTCAGAAAAATATATATTATATTATTGGATTATATTTATTGATGCATTAATGTGTTCATTGCTTTAATGTTGCAGCTTGTAAAGGTGGAGCTCATTTGAATTTATTTATTCATATTTTATATATTACTTTACATACTGCTGGGTAGCTTGTGAATTTCCTCCTGGGGACCAATATAGCCTTATTGATAGGATAATGTAATGTATTTATTGATTATATTTTGTATTGTTAATCTGAATCTGCAAAGTAACTAGTAACTAACGTAAGATAAATTAAGTGGAGTAAAAAGTAGCATTTGCCTCTGAGATGTAGTGGATTAGAAGTATAAAGTAATAGAAAATAGAAATACTCAAGTCAAGTACAAGTACAAGCACCTCAAATTTTTACTTAAGTACAGTAAATGTACTTAGTTACCTTCCAACACTGGTGAGTGTTTTCCTCTCTCGTCTAGCTGACGTTGTTCGTGTGTGTGTGTGTGTGTGTGTGGCTTTTCCAAATGTTTTGGGAATAAAGACAGACAGACACATTCACAGTTGTTGTTGTTGTTTTTTACATGTTTTTCAGTATGTACAAAATGCGATTATCATATAAACGTTTTTTATACAGATCATATCTACATCGGTACATATAGGCTATCGGTCATAACAGCAATATTAATATCGGTATCGGCCAAAATATTCATATCGGTGCATCCCTAAAATTATAATTAAGTATGGGCAAAATGTACACTAAGGGCGGGGGGGGCTTCTGCATACCAAGACAGACAACCGTATTAAAATAATAGCCATATAACATTATCTTCAAAACTTTTTAAATAATATATTAATAATTAATAATATCCCCTGAAAGCGGAACAGCCGCAGAACCCGCCGCTCGAGCGCGCTGTCCACGGGCCTTTTATTTACACAGCGACGCGGAAGTAAGACGAGCCTGCTGCGCTCCTATTGGTCGCGTCCCGGACGACGCGGAAGTAAGACGAGCCTGCTGCGCTCCTATTGGTCGCGTCCCGGACGCTCGCGCTACGTGCAGTGCGTCCGTTGCTAGCCGCAGCGCTAGCTAAAGAGTTGAAGTTTGGAAACCGCTTGAAACAAGATCGGGACGTGTTGCGGTCCTACGTTGAACTCAATCGGGACCAATTGAAGTGTGGGGGGCAAAGGCGCTGGAGGCAACATGGAGTGTGTGAGTCCCCCAACTGTATTTAAACCGAGCTTGATGGCGACTATGTCACTGTAAACATTGTGCAACGTGAAGCGGCCGCTAGCCGCGGTTAGCCACATTTGGAGAAGACACACTATGGGACAACGTCCTCAAACTCACCTAGCCTACTTGCATGCCTAGCCACCACTGTAGTAAACAACACGGACAGCTAAGGGACAGTAGTAAGAGCTAAACTAAAGAGATTACGTTTAATTATTTGAAGGGCACATTTAAACGGCGAGACACTTGAGGTAACTATCTCCCCCAGATGAGGCGCTAGCAGCCAGGTTGAGTCCCAGCTGAGCGGACCGGTTAAAGTTCGCCTGTTGGTGTGTACTGTCAGTGTTGTAACCTGTACAACTTATGAATAAATACCTCCTACTTTGGTCACGTCTCATTGTGATAAGTGGGATTAAGTAGGCTATTGGACGAGTCGTGGCTTTTATTGCGTTATAATTTGATTGTCGTACCTAACTATAGGATCACTTTATCTTTTAGATTCCAGCTCCCCTCGATGATCTGGACAGCAAAAAAGAGCAAGTCGTGGAAGGTATGATTGGTATTATTGGTATTATTTAGACTCCTACTTCACTACATTGCACGTTTTTCTTAAAAGTGTGGGGGTACAACATGTACCTGTTGACGTCGTGACTGTAAAGTCCTTCGCTTCCCTGTGACCTACATTCATAATACACATGTCACTTTATTAACCCTAAATCACTTAATACCTCATCATTGCGTATAACTTGGCTTTTGCACGTTTTTTTAAATGTATATGTACATGTCATTTGGTGGACGCTTTTGTCTGAAGCGTCTTACAATACCGTGAGTGCATACGTGTTAGCGGGACTCGAACCCCTGACCCTGGCAACGTTAATGCCCTGCTCTACCAGTTGAGCTGCTCAGCATTTAGTTTATTTGGCAATTTTTGTTTTACTCTGTAATATACTTTTTGCTTTCTTGTATATTTTTCTCATTTGTAACTTTATTTTTGTCTAGCATATTTTATCTTTCTAGTATATTATGCCCCTGAATTGGTAGTTACCGGTGACTTGTCATAAGAGTCTGACTCTGTGTTGTTCTGTGCATCTAAGACTTGAACTTCTTTTATCCAGACCCAGAGCATAATGTGTACACCCGATTTATGAAGTCTCACCGGTGCTATGACCTGGTACCTACAAGCTCCAAATTGGTGGTGTTTGATACGTCACTTCAAGTGAGTTATTACTTGAATCTCTATTGTATGGATCCTTGTTTTCAGTTGGGTAGTTCATGTAAATTGTTTTTTTTTCAGGTCAAGAAGGCATTTTTTGCACTTGTTTCAAATGGTGTGAGAGCAGCACCTCTGTGGGATAGCAAGAAGCAGTGCTTTGTGGGTAAGGCATTTGCTTGCCTTTTTGTTTTTTCAAAGTTAGACACCTGGGATAACTAATGGTTGACCCATTTGTACTCAATTATTGATGGGTCGGTCCATACTGATCATTTTGCTACCATAATGAGTAAACTTGCTCCAGCCTAATTGCACAAATAAGGTTGCAAAATATTATGTAATGATGTTGAAATTGTGAATTAAAAATGTGAAACATTTTACTGATGATAATGATTTAATTGTCAATGAAGTGCAGGCTATGTTTGGGACTAACTGATGCCAGCTTGCTGAATAATTGACCAAAAATACCTTCAGCTTTCACTTCAAATTATATATGGATATATGCTCTAAAACAAAACGGACACACTTTTTGTTTTAGTTACAAATTGACTTGCATTTCTCTTTATACATGCAGGTATGCTCACTATCACAGACTTCATCAACATATTGCATCGCTACTACAAGTCTCCTTTGGTAAGACTAGGACCACTAAATGGTTTGTTTTGAGTGTTTTACTAATGATGCAATTATGAATAGTAATTTACCTTTTTGGTGTTACATTTTAAGGTCCAGATTTATGAGCTGGAAGAGCACAAAATTGAGACCTGGAGAGGTAAACGTTTTACTCCAAATGATGCATATCTGACCATTTAGTCCAATTGTGGGCATATACAATCATGTTCTTTACTCTATTTACAGAACTGTATCTCCAAGACTCTTTCAAACCTCTTGTCAGCATACCACCCAATGCTAGGTATTTATCTTAATTGATCTATTCTTCATCCTTTTCCCACATGTGACATTTACTGTCTTTTATAACATTCCCTCTTCTCTCCCAGCTTGTATGACGCAGTATCATCTCTGCTGAAGAACAAAATCCACAGGTTGCCGGTGATTGACCCTTTGACAGGCAATACACTTTATATTCTCACACACAAGAGGATCCTGAAGTTCCTCAAGCTTTTTGTGAGTGTTTTTCACAGCCCCCTGTCCAGCTTAGTAGATGACATTTCTTAGCATCTCAGTGTTTGATTGATCACAATAAACTCATGAAGCGTTTATAATTTTTAATCATTATGTGGTCTTCATCTTATGCTTGCTAGATATCGGAGATGCCCATACCAGCTTTCTTAGACAAAACCTTAGAGGAACTGAACATCGGAACGTTCCAGAACATAGCGGTGGTGCGAGCAGACACACCCCTGTACACGGCACTGGGCATCTTTGTTGAGCAGAGAGTATCGGCCCTACCTGTTGTGGACGACAAAGGTATGTGAGGATAAAGGCCACCGTGAAGGCCTCTCTTCTCAGTCAAGGGTCAAGTGTTGTTTGCACTCTATGCTGATGTGCTGTTCCCTTGTCTCCAGGTCGAGTGGTGGACATTTATTCTAAATTTGATGTCATTGTAAGTATTCTATAATGCTATGCCTTTACCATGGCATGATAAACAACCATGTTTGTATTTTTGTATTTTTAATGTAATGTTTAATGAGATTAAACTAAATGCAAGGAAAATCATTTGTGTGTGTATCTAGAAATGCAGAACAGGATATTACAAGGGTGTTCTCAGATATGATTTCTGATAACGTATCACTAAGTCTGACTTCCCCATAATGTATGAGTAAGTCCCACTGGTGCTTGTTGTAAAAAGGTTCATATCAGCAAATCACAAACGAATTCTGCCTCAAAATTTGTAAACATTTCCTGTGAAGCTTAAGCACGTCACATTATGCATTTTAAATAATACATGCATTTAGGTAATTTATAGAATTATTTAAAGATGAACCATCATAGTTTTAATATTACTCCTAATACACTACAAAACTCTACATTACTATTACTTTAGATTATTAAACTGTAGAAACTGCGTAATAATCTACAAAATTTGGTCTGTGGTAAGCTGCTGTGAAGTCAACTATTCTCAAAAAAGAGTGTGGCCATTTTCCCCCTCAGAATCTTGCAGCTGAGAAGACGTACAACAACCTGGATGTGACTGTGACCAAAGCCCTACAGCACCGCTCTCAGTACTTTGAGGGTGTGCTGACCTGCAACAGACATGAGACACTGCAGGCCATCATCAACAGACTGGTAGAGGCGGAGGTGAGCAGACCCCCCCCCCTCCCCCCCCCCCCCCCCCTCCCCTTGTCAGGCAGACATTAGAAAGCATACACTTTATGTCCATTTTTGTGTAAGTGATTCGTGGACTTTCCTCTTGTTCTCTCAGGTGCACAGGTTGGTGGTGGTGGACGAGAAAGAGGTGGTGAGGGGCATAGTCTCCCTCTCTGACATACTACAGGCACTTGTGCTCACTAACAGCGAGGAGGGTAAGGATCTCCATCTCCAGCCATGTTGGATCTATGTTGGCCTCAAATCTTCACTTCTTAATCAAAGCAGTAAACCGAATTGGAGAGTGCCTATAATCAACATCATGAGACATAATTTCTAACTTAGTAACTTAATGTTCCTTTGCAGGGACTTCTTGAAGACTGAAACCAAGGGAACATGTATGGCTCTTGACGTGAGAGGGGAACTACCACAGCACATTGTGTCTATGTTTTAAACATGGGTATTTCTCTCGCTCTCTTTCTATTTACAATTAATTCCATTATCATTTATTATCAATCCAGCAATACTATTTTTCGCAATGACCTGTAGGCTGTTTTTTTTTTTTCTTCTTTTTAATCAAGCTAATTCAGAAGGCACCAAAAACATAGCAACTCAAAATATAACGCACAAGATGTTCAGAATTGCCCAACATCATTTCCCATTTTCACTGCAGGCTGGTGTGATGTAGTGGACCGCATATACTGCTACAACTTGATAAAAACGATCTACTTGTTTTGTGTACCGAGACATAGGCCAGCACATGGAAATCACCAGCACTACCCATTTCAGGTAGCATTTATTGTGTAAATTTGTATGTGGTATAATTCATAGGTGCCCATCTAGCTGGTGCAAGGATCATGTTAAGCACACTTGAGAGAACATGCTTGAACAGCTCCAGCGACATTCTTAGAGGCCTGTCTTGCTTGTCAGCTATGTCTCATTGTACTGATCACATTCTAGTGTG
Organism: Merluccius polli; assembly: GCA_030340625.1. Taxonomy (NCBI): domain Eukaryota; kingdom Metazoa; phylum Chordata; class Actinopteri; order Gadiformes; family Merlucciidae; genus Merluccius; species Merluccius polli. The sequence continues at coordinate 92,578 of JAOPHQ010002004.1, read as the reverse complement.
CAGTCTGACTGCGAGCTTACTTATTTAAAACTCCAGTCCCATGGCAAATCATGTGCTCAAAGTGAAGTCTATTAATTGTGTATGTAGATTTGCCTTTAGATATACTATTTTTCTGATTTATATTTGTGATATCTTTCAATGCACAAACACTGGTTATTTATTTGGTTTTTATGATGTCCCATGTATGTTTAAAACATGACTGAACCAATCTGTGTATATGTATATATATGTATGTATATATGTATATATGTATATATGTGTGTGTATATACATACATACAGTGCAGGTATCATTCTTCCTGTAATGACATCATCTCTGTTGCTGAAGCAGTAAAATAACACTTGGCTTGTATTACTATGTCATAGGCCCAGTGCTGGGAATTAAAGGGATTGTCTGCTCATTGTTTCTTCAGATTTTCTTTCTTTGACTTTACTTGATTTATGATTGAGTCGTAATAGAGTGTCTCATTAACATTAGTGAAATATTAGAAGGTTAAACGGCTGATCATTTAGCTGCACTTCCCCTTGTTAGGTGAATATGTACTCCTGAGCTGGCCTGCCCAGCTGGGATAATAAATAGCTGTCCCTCGGCTATTCTGTTGATGAGTTGGCACTAGTTGTCTTTCCCTCATTTCATTATGGGTTCTGGCCTTCGTGGGCCTGTAGTTATACTGTTTTCTAAATGCTTAGATTCTACATGACGCAGAATGTGAGCTGCTGTACATTGTTACTGTTTTATAGCGCTACACCATTGTATCTTTCTCTCAGCCCTGGGGTGAAAGACTGAAGGGGAAATAAACACACAAGTCAGCACTTGATTCACCTACTTGGGTTTGGCAAAGCTTTAAAGAATGGCATTCAGGGTTATTGTCTTGTTAACGTTCCACACAACCTCAACAGGGATGGCATTTCTTCTGCTAAATGGAGGATGGCTTTGTAGCATTCTACAATTTGAGTTGAATGCTGATTAACTGAAGGTGAAATACAGTTCTATACCGAAGTTATCCCTTCTACAAGATACCTTGCCAAGACAGCAGCAGTATACAATAAGACACCCTCTTGCAATAAACAACCTGATTGTCTTCTCACACATGCTAAGTTTGGTTTAGCTTTAAAGTATATTTTTAACATGGGAATGCTGATCCATGCTAATTGTTTTGACTACTAAAAATACATTTGAAGCAAACACTCCTCCCTTATGTACTGCTCGTGAAACTATTTCAGGAGCAATTAAGAGAAACTGAGAAGATGAACATTTGATATTCAGTTGATATTTCTGTTACAATATGCTTTAATAATGGGTAGAAACCCAGTAAATAGCATAATGAATAATAACCCACCAAAAGATACCAAGGGATGTGTATTGACCATATGAGGAAATGGAAATTAATTGCCAACCCGTAGTACATTTTCATTTTTCATGGAAATTCAAATATGTTCAATACTACAATAATGTAAGTACAATGTCTATTGTAGAGACTTAGATCAATTGTTTTTTGAGTAATATATGAGTAGCATCTCTTCTCATGGCAAGTGTACTTGAAATATTATTTAAAAAGATAAACCACCAAGTTGTTAGGCAAGACATTTTTTTATTTTACACATTTGGGTATTGATAATTTTGACATTTACTAGAACAGGAGAGACAACTCTTAGGGCCCCTTTCCCAGCTAAAACAACTGCATTAGCCACTGACTATACCTCTAAAAATGTGTGCAAAACAAAACACAGTGCAGGTAAAGCATGACATTCTAACATAAATAAATACTAGTTCATGTGAGACACCAATGAGATGATTCAGTAGTAGTTAGGTTTTACAAATAAGGTTACAGTTAGTGCTACACAAACATATTTTCCAAGGACTTGTAAGAAATATCAGATCTTCTTACATCTAATCAAGACTGCTGCATGATTCAGAGTAATACAACCGATAGGCATGGTTTATATAAACAATCTCACCTTTCAGTGATGCAATCTTGAATAAACACTGTGGCCAGTGTTGCAGTATGAGAACTTAGTCAGTCTGTCACCGTCAGATTAGTGTGCACCTTAAAAGTATTTCATAAGAACTCACAGCATGAGGACAGAATATTATAAATAATATGCTAAAGACTTTACATCAGCAGTACCTTTTTCTGTTTACCACAGTGCACCCAAAAAAAAAAAGACATACCAACAGTTTGAACACAGCGAGGTATTTTGTGGTGGATTGGAACTGGAATAACATAAGGATCGATGGATGGACACAAACATGATAAGCAACATAACATTTTTGCAGTGACTAAATGCAGTAGTGTTGGAGGTTGTCACAAAAGTACATTGGTGCATCAATCGATTAAGGAGAGCAACAATACATTTTTCGAGATGAGAGTATCAAAGGATAATCCACCAATTGATCTAAATACCAAAGGACCATCAAATCATAAATTGAATATATATATACATCATCTATGTACAACATGTATGGTTTTGGGTGCCTCAAGCTGAAACACAGGCATGTGCTCAGACAACATAAAGTAAACAGTCTATTTTCTTTAACTTACTGGAGTGTGTTTGGAGTGTGTTAAGTATGGCAAAAAAGCACATCTAATCAGGAGTGGATATTTTCCTACCCTCTCTTCGGGGTAATGTTTATATAGAAACGGTAGGTGGAGAAAGAGTGTCTCTTTAGGGGACACTTTGAAAGACGAGACATATCGTGTCCTTGGCATGGCTATGAGCAGCCAGTGCTATGCTACTATGCGTCTCGCTTTTCCTTGAACTCAAGTCAGCTTTGTTTGATTTATAGTTTTTGGTTTTGACATGTCACAAAAAGCAAGGTTGTGGATCAGAAAGTAGTCTAGTCACCTGAGGATCACAACGATTTATGGCAAAAGGCTCTGGGCACATGATCACAGGTGCGAACGCCGGCAGTGCTTAGACCTGATAAGACCCTAGCGACAGACCTGGGGTCAGCATATACACTGGGAGGCTCCACCGCATTGCACATGCCAACAGGGTAAATAGCTTCCAGTGGAAAACTGTTGCCGGGCAGAACTTGATTATTTAATAAACTATCCAGTGTGTTGCTAATGAACCGTGCGCCTGTATAATGTAGAAGAGATCAAAAGGAACCTATGACAATTACAATGAAGTACACAAGTTGACCTCACTTGATGAGTTAGAGTGAGCTGTTTTAAAAAGGGAGGGGTGGGTGGATTATTAAAAAGAAAATGATATTATTTAAACATCCTGCTATCCATTGCATACCTTTGTAGTCTATTCATGTAAAAGAAAATGTTTGTGGGAGCCTGCAGTCTTGTTAGTAAGAGGCGTAGAGGACAGAGGATGGGACAGGATAGGTGCATTCAGTAGTTTGGCCGGGTAAACGAGGTAGGGCTTCAAGAAACTCCATTTTAAGGGCTTCGGAACTGGCAGGAGTGTTTATCGAGTGAAAATGTACAGAGCCACCGGCTTTCACTTTCTTTCCAAAGGCTCGCCTGTTCTCCGCTACCGCATCCCGTAGGGTGAGCAGGAAGCCGTCCTTCCACCAGATTGTAAGTGATCCTTAGTGCTGTGTTCACGGGGCTCAGACCTTAATGTCTTCCTGAACACTAAGTTGGGACAGGGTCTTTTTGATCCGCAGGGCTGTGAGCCGGGCAGCGCCATTGGAGTACCAACACTCCCTCATGATCTTGCCCATAACGCGCAGGGCCTGGATCCACCATGGGAGATGAAGGAGTTAGAAGAATGGGATACAGGAAGTTTGATATATTAATAAAAAGCAGCACGTGGATCATTTGCAAATGCAGTACAGCTAGAAGTTCAATAAAGACTTTAAAACGGTGGTGAGCCAACAAACCGGCGTCACTGGCGTATTCTAAACCAATCCGTTTAATTTCCATACCTCATAACTCTGCCACCAATTGGGGACGTTGGGTCGAAGTTTTTGGTCACACACCACCTTCCTCATCTCCTCTATGGATGGGTCGGAAGGAACCAGGTCGAAGTAGGGCAGCTGGTACTCCTCGTGGACCCCTGGGGAGACCGAGGCATGGATTAAATCACAAGTGCTTCCCAAAACACCAGTCGCCCACAAACTGGGGATAGAGAACCACTCACCTCCACTGTTACACCGGCGTGCGATCTCCCAGTAGACCAGACCCAGGGCGTAGATATCAGCACATTTGAATGAGTCAAAGTGCATCATGTTGATGCTCTCATCCAGCACCTCCGGAGCCATGTACCTGAGTGACATACAGACAAAGCTCAGTCCAGTGTTGAAAGAACTACTACTTCAGATCTTTTACTTCAGTAAACGTAGTAATACCACTGTAGAAATACTCAAGTTACAAGTAAAACGTCCTGAATTGAAAATGTTACTTGTATTTGTGTATTTATATATTATATATTACTTTACATACAGCTGGTAGCTTGTGAATTTCCTCCTGGGGACCAATAAAGCCTTAGTGATATAATAATATTATTTATTGATTGATTATATTTTGTATTGTTAATCTGAATCTGCAATGTAACTCGTAACTAAAGCGGTCAGATAAATGTAGTCGAGTAAAAAGTACAATATTTACTTCTGAGGTGTAGTGAAATAGAAGTATAACATAGAAGAAAATAGAACAATAATAATAATAATAATAATAATAATAATAATAATAATAATAATAATAATAATAATACTACAGTAAATACAATAATGTACAAGTACCTCTAAAAGACAATAAAGGCCAAGGATTGACTGGTCCTGCTTCTACTAGCAGCCAGTGGAAAGCTACCTCTGACAGTTCTATGCCTCTCGGGTCAGAGATAAATATGCACAGACCTTTTAGTGCCCACTCTCTGATTCGGGGCAATGTCAATTGTGTCTGAACTGGAGTCATGGCGCACTGCCAAACCCAGGTCAGCAATGGCGCAGGTGCAGTTCTTCTTCACCAGGATGTTCTTGGACTTGAGATCTCTGTGAGCGATGCCTGGCTTTCCTATTGAGAAAGACACAACCAGACTGTATTAATACTTATACATATGAATAGTGTCACTTTAGGTCTATCTATCTATTAGGTCTATCAGTAAGTCAGACAAATGGGGTTGTTACCTCGAACCCCTGCTGTTAAAAGGCAACAGTTGTAAAGGTTTAGATTCATTGTTAGCTCTATGCTAAACAATAAGGTATACACTCAACCTTGAGTTCCTAGAATCTCCATGTGCAGATGGGCCAGTCCACTGGCTGCAGACAAGGCCAGTTTAATCATGCCCTCAATGGTGACAGAGTAGCGGTTCAAGTAGTCAAACAGGGAGCCGTATTCGTGGTAGTCCGATACCAACCACAGCTGCGTCCATGTGCCATTATCTTAGCATTGGAGAAAGTGGTGGGAAAAAAAAGAATAATGAATCATCATTAAGAATAAAACTACCAGGTTCATAATGGTAGTCATTGGTGAAATCAAACATAAATTGAGAGTGTATATTGTATGAAGATAGATAGTGTATAGTGTAAATATTGAGATACTACAAGCATAACTACCTTTGTTATCAGCCGCTATGAAGCCCAGGATGTTCTCGTGGCGAAGCATTATTGTCTGGTAGATCTCTGCCTCGCGGAACCAGGACCGCTCCTCTCTGGATGAGAAAATCTTTACTGCCACATCCCCACCCCTCCAGCGGCCCCGCCACACCTCCCCGAAACGCCCCTTCCCGATAATCTCCTGTAGCACGATGGTCCGGGCCACTGTCCGCTGGACAAACAGTGGCAGGCCTGCTCACACAGTAAAGAAACAGGCAGGAAACAAAACAAAATCAGAATCCAGAACCAGAAGCACAATGAGACATGGTACATTAAAGCAGGGTACAAAATTACCTTTTTGAACTTTGTCTTTATACCTGCCTCAGTAGAAAAATCTACAGGCCAAGCATTTGTTTAAATATGTAACCCTGGATTTTTTTACCTGCCAAATGCTAGTGGCAGGTATATTTGAACCCTGCATAAAAAGGCATTGGGTGAACCAAGATCAGATAATATGAAAACAACAAGACCACAGTGAGTCAAATAATAACGATGTGAAGGGCATTCATTCGCATTAAAAGAGCAGATGCGTAGGCCAAATAAATATTAGCGTAGGCCTAGTGAATATTCAAATTCTACCAGCCACTGAATAGATTACCATTGTTTCTTTGGCTGGTGAGTGAAGCCAATCTACCAGCCACTTGCATATTTTACCAGCATTTGGCTGGTGGCAGCTGGTGCTAATTTTTTGCCCTAGATGCTATGCACTGACCTGACCCGGAGCCAGACGTGGACAGATCGTAGATGAGATCCTGCAGCGTCTTGTCCTTGGCCAGGTAGAGGTGGTCGCAGGATGTGTCCTCCACCTCCAGCCTCTGCCTGTGGCTGTAGGCCCTCTGGTGGTACTGGAAGATGAACACGCCCACCATCAGCAGCACGCACAGCAGGAACACCGGCCCGGCAATCACCGCCATCAGCTCCACCGGACCCCATGTCCCCGCTGGCTCCACGCCCGCCTCCAGCCCCTGCCGAGACGTGGCTGAAGAGGAGGAGGAGGAGGAGAGGAAGGTGAGCTGAGAGAATACATGTGTGGAGTACCTGTCATTCACCCACAGGTCTGGACAATGTCATGGACCCCATTTCTTAGGTACTTGAAACAAAGTACTTGTTTTTACATGTAGAGCCTTACATGGTCAGGCACCTGTGTACATCACCAGTAGGTCACTTAGGTCTTCTGACCAGGCCTTACTGGTTGTCCCCAGCACTCGGCTGAAAACTAAAAGTGATCGTGCCTTTAAAGTGGTGGCTCCGACGCCCTTCCTTTAGTCATTCCATCTGCGGTCTCTGTTGATGCCTTTAAAAAGCAGCTGAAGACTCATCAATTCAAACTGACCTTTGTCTTGCCACATGCTTTTTAATGTTTGTAATTTTGCGTGTTTTTAAAGGTCTATTGTTGCTCTATTTTGTTTGTTTCCTTGTACTGTTTTATGGTCTTAATTTTGTTTTTTAACAATGTACTCTGTTGAAGCACTTTGTGACCATGTTCTGTGTTTTTAAGGTCTGTTGCTCGATTTTATTGTTTGTTTCTTTGTACTATTTTATGGTTTTATTTTCTTTAAACAATGTACTTTCACTTTGTGACCATGCTCTGCAAAAGGTACTATACTAAATACACTTTACTTAGTTACTTACTTCTTGTTATCGTGTTACCAGTATTGCTGTTGTTAGTCAACAAGGTCAACAAGGACGCCTGATGTAATCAAGTTTGAATAAACAACACCCACAGCTCTCACCAGAGGGGACTTGGAGGTCAATGCTGTTGCAGTAGTCTGTGTAGCAGCAGTAGATATTGAGCAGGCCCGCTGCACCCAGGCAGAAGAACGGTTGTCCGGGGGGCACCAAGTCAGCTTGGGTGATGCAGGCGCGGACGTGCTGCTCCTGGCCGTCAAGAAAGGAAGTGGAGGTCATGCAGGCCCCATCCGTCTCACACTGAAGGCTGGTCTTTCTGCATGGAATGGTGGTGCAGTTGCACCAGAGAGCTAAGGAGGAGTGACAGATACACAACGATGAGGAGTACGGTATCCTTGAGGTGGTCTAGACAGAAAATATACCCAGTTGCTAAAAATGAATGAACAAAATCATTAAGGCTGCCATACAATAAGACAAACAGGGCTACTAATCTAGATAATTTCTAAATTGTGCACAACAACAACTCCTTGGCCAGTAGAGGGCAATCACACAATAACAAAAATAACTTTCAAAAACCATATACAATCCAAAAACCAGTTCTTAAGCTGTCCCAAGTATCTCTTGACTGGGGGAATAGCTCCGTACACAGAAAACTGCTAAGGGAAGTTGCCAGTCGGCATTAGGCTTCTTGGCGCGGCCCGTGACTTGAGCAACATGAAACCAATAGAAAGATAATTCAATTGATAATTAACAGCCAATCTGTACAGTGCACATTACCAGAGCATGGCAGCCATCTGAACCAAATTATATTGTGCCAGCTATCTTTTGTTGGAGCAGCAACAGTTAAAGCAGTACCAGTACACCTACACATATTCTGCCTGAAACACATTGTTTAAAATCAACAGAGGCAGAAAAATCGAAAATGTGTATGACATACATTTACTTTATCACTTGGACTCCAAGCTACATTTATTTAACCATTGTTCCCAGTGACTCATGACTTTGCCCGGTAAATCAATTGACCAAATCAGTTCAAACAAGCTTTCTGCATACTTCACATGAATTTGAGGAGAGGCAAGTCTATCCAGCTACAGCACTGGCAACCAGCCACGATGACATTAATCAAACTTGGTACATCCAGATATGAACCCATACAAGCAGTGCAAGTGTTCCTCATTCTTACGCTGTGCTGTCAAACAAGCAACACGGACAAGAATTTGAAACAACGTAGGATATATTCAACGTTTCATCCTGTTACACAAAAGGACGCTCTTGTATACAGTAACACAATAACTGAGATACAGATCTACCATAGGCCTATAGGCCTATACATCGGCCTATAATGTATATGTAACCCCCCCTATTTCGGCTCAATGTCAGCAGACTGAAGAGACCACTCAACAACTTCTCTCGGCAACCCTGTGACACATTAGGCCTATACAGAAAGACAACAACAAGACGTGTGAAATGCAAAACATGCATCATTTCACTGGACAGGCCTACCACCTGAGACCTTGCACACGACCCAGATCATGTCCTAAGAAACGTACTGGCGGATGCAATGTGATCAGATGGGTTCACACCTTCCTTAATAAGAAGCATTTTACAACCAAAACACAGCATTACATCATCACGGGACATTACACATCTGGATGGGCCGACAGCTTGGGGGACCGATGGGAGCGATCAAAACAGCCCATAATAAACACGAACGGCTCGCCATACGGGGGAATAGGGTAAGTCCTCTGGTGGGATGCGGATGGTCGCCATGTATGAACAAATAACAACACCGGCATGACACAATAATAACGACGATGATGATGAAGAAGAAGAAGTAGCCTTAGACCCCCATGACCCACCGACGGTGATGTTTGTTGACATACATCACCAAACACGAGTCGGGGTTTTGGTTTTGGCCGGGTTTGAAGCGGGTCCATTAGTTTAACAGGTCGTCCTCCGCGTCGGCCCACGCAGTGAGACGCGGCGGCGCTCCGTGGGGTTAGGGAGCAACCGCTCCGCTAGCTAGCTTGGTTGTTTTTTTTGTTGTATCGCCAAAATGACTTCGCCGACTTGACGAAGGACTTGTATATTAAAAGATATTCAAGAAACACAATTAGAAAACCCACACGATATATGTGACCGTGCGTGGAGGGGAAAAACAGACCGGCGACCTGGTTGTTTTCTAAAGGGGGGCGTCCGAGGCGACTTGTTTACGGTGCGGCTAGCGGAGATAGCCGACGTTAGCTCGGAAACCCCGTGCGCCATATTGTCCCCGACGGTTGAGCAACACGAGATACAAAGAAAGAGGAAGAGACTCACCGGCGCCGGTCCCCCACACGACGGCGTGGACCACGGCGGCCAACAAAACACGCGTATTAGCCATGATCCGCCAATTCCCAATGCATGTCATTAGTCTGTGTTTTTGTGTGTTTCCCCCAGCGGCGGTGTGCTGGCTGTGTGTGTGTGTGTGTGTGTGTGTGTGTGATGACAACCAGGCAGCCACAGTCACACTGCACTGGCTGGGCTTACATGCTCCGCCAGCAGGCAGCAGCAGACTGGCTGCTTCACGGGTCACACCGGGGGAAGAGGCGTTGTCACAGGACCTCAGGAGCTAGGTCATATTCAAAACAGGCAGCTTTAAAAAAAAAAATGTTTTTAATAAAACAAATCTTGTGGGATTTTCTTTGATGTTTTTCAATGTGCTCATTTTATCAGCAATATATATATATATTTTTTTTTTTATTGTGAAAATGAGTTTATATGTATTGTGTGTGAGTGCTTAGCTTTTCTTCCACATGGATTTGACCTTTTTTATTTAGTTTAGTTTATACCAAATTGTTTATTATTATTGTTTATTGCTTTGCTTGGATTATTGGAATGTATTCAGGTAAAACGTGTGTGTGTGTGTGTGTGTGTGTGTGTGTGTGTGTGTGTGTGTGTGTGTGTGTGTGTGTGTGTGTGCATTCATAGCATTTTATCTATGAGAAATTAACATGTTCCTCTATTATGTCATGCCGAGCTGAAACAAGAACTTTGTTTCACCACTATTAGCTTCATTATACTATAATAATACTATTTAATGCACCTTTATTCAAGTTTTCTTTGATAATTTGACAGGACAGAGAGGCTTTAAGCCTACTTGACTTACAAACATAATTTGAAGCAGACAAAAATGCATACAAATAGAGTACAGATTTTGGTGTGGAAAAACTTAAATACAAATAAATAATGAAACCAAATGATATTGGGAAAATACAATCATAGTATACTTACATTGAATAAATCATACCTTCAGCTAAATGAAACTAAAACAGTCTTTATTCTGTCACATATGAAAATAATGGTTCACATTAGACTTCCTTTAACATTTATAAATTCTGTGCAAAATGGATTTTGGTGGCACAGCCTTTACTTCTCAAGGAAACAAAAGTTGCAAAAAACCCTCCTGCATACTATCTGACTTGCAATGATACATTTATTTACGACGTTTCGGTGCTAGACCTTCATCAGGCATTTTGAAGGTCTTGCACTGAAATACATGTTTTGCAACTTTTGTTGCTCGTCCCTATACGCACCTGTCTCATTTAATAGATATGTGAAGTGTTCTTCTGTTCTTCTCAAGGAAACTCATGTTTTGCAAAATAACCATTTGTGTCCATAAAGAAATATTGGCAGTAGCGACAATTACATTTAAAATATACTGTATTGTGCTTTGGTACTGTTTGGATATGACTTAAATACTTTGGCAGTTCATCATAACATGATTTTATTTTACGTTTTATTAAATGTATCTCTTATCCTTTTCCGACTTGTCTTCATCTGATTTCTTCTTCTATTTTTTCCTCTTCTTATACTTCCACGTGGGTGGCCCCAAATAGCCATCTTGGTTCATTGTCTGGTTTTCCCTTTTTGGCGTTGCTTCCCCAGAGCTGCTGACGTTAATGTCGGGGATACAGCAGGAGGGGGACACGCTGTTCCTCCTGGCCAGGCCGCGGGGGAGGAGGGCGTTGACCTTGGTGGAGGCCAGCGACAGGATGCTGCCGCGCCTCTCGCGCTCATCACAACAGGAAATGGAAGGTAGCACTTCCGATTGGCTGCAGGAAGCCTCGGAGGACTCCAAGTTACAGCTGTGACTCACGGCGCTGCTCCTCAGCACCTTGTCTGTGTGTATCTGCACCAGCTCTGGGACAGCCAGGCGCCTCTTGCCCACTTCCGGGGGGCTGCTGGGGCAGAGCGGCTGGCAGCCGGTGGCGATCAGGGGGCTGCGGATGCCACTGGTCATGCGCACCATGAGGTCCAATGCTCCGTCATCCTGCGGTTCCTGTGTGGTTCTGCAGCCGAAGGTGTGCTTGATGCGCCGGGTGATCTTCTCCCTGGCGCCCCTGTCGGACCTGGCTTTAGCCAGGAGCCCCGCCCACTCTGGGGCGTAACTCTCGCAGCACTGCTCGGCTCTGGGCCGCAGCATCAGACGCTGAATTCGCTCTAACGTTTCATGACGTCCAGTTGTCTGTGCCCATTCCTGAGCGCATTTACCCTTAGCGGAGTCCACTGTGTGTATGTCGGCCCCTGCAAAGTAAGAAGGTACAGTGAGAAAGAGGGTGGTGGTGGTGGTGGGGGGGGTTAGAGGTATGAGTAGGTTATTTCATACTTCATACTTTATCATGGCACATACACAAATGGGTCATATTGTAAAACACAACATATCAGTCCATAGAAGAATTGCAATGTGCAGAGATTGAAAATAGCACTTGAAACGGCCAATCTGTCCACCCTACTACTCGGTCTAAGATTAGCGCAGAGAAGGCTTAGGGTCACTAATGTCCTTCCAAATCCCTGACATCACTCCTTCAGTGGGAGCAAGAAGAGCGAGTGGAGACCAGACTACCAGAGTCAAGCAGGGAACGAGGCCAACTCATCACCGTTATATGCGTTGGACAAGTTAGAGGTGGGAACCCTACGTACCGGCCATGATCAGGATGGCCACGATGTCATTGCGGCCTTTCATCGCAGCCTTGATGAGAGCTGTGAACCCTCGGCAATCCTTTATTTCAGTGTCCACACCAGGGTAGTAGTTCAGGAGATACATCACTGTGCTCACATAACCTGCCAAGGAGCAGGAAGTACAGTTCAGAGTTAAAAGGGGCACGTCAGCGGCAGAGTGTTTGACTCCCAGCCGAAAGATTGATCGCCAGTGTCCCCAGCGTACCCGCTCGGTGGGCCGTTAGGCATGGTAAAAGCTGCAGTTGAAGCTGAATTGTCAATTTTGCCTCCATCAAAGGAGACCTCGAAGGGACATACCTGCTTGCGACGAAATCATCAATGCAGTGTTGCCTTCGTTGTCTTGTAAATTGACGTCCAGGTAGGGGCAGTTATGAAGCGCATACACAATCTGCAGATAGCCTTTACGGCATGCCAACATTAAGCCATTCTGTTAAAAAGAGTAAAGAAAACAAACAATGACGAAACGCTACAAAGTAAGCTCTACTTTGGCACTTTGGGTGATATGGCCCAAATCTTCTATCCCGATATCAGTCTTATAATATCTCTATAACGATATATAACATGATATAGCATGTTTTCTAAATAAATAGTCTATATAAAATAACTATATAAAATAACATGGGAAAGCCTATTTTTGTATACTCCTGTGTGAATTAAATACTTGACAAATGAAAAGTATTTTCTTATTTTTTTCATCACTTTACTGTAATGCCGCAGTTAAAACGAGGAAAAGACAACACTTTTGCCATGTCACGATATAATGATATTCAAAATCTAAGACGATATCTCGTCTCATATCACGATAATATCGATATATTGCCCTGCCCTACGCCAAAGTGAAAACCCCTGTAGGCCAACAGTGAACAGCAATGATGTGACTGAATACGACCATTATGCATATATTTACCCATCCATTGATGTCCACCTCCATCACTGCCTCCCTTGTGACCCCGTGCCGGAGGAGCTGGAGGAGCATGCAGGAGTCGTTTCGGGCACACGCTTTATACACTGCCATACCTGTGCACCCCTGTGCTTGCGGCCGCTTGCAGTGGTTGGCCGAGTCAGAGAGAGTTGGGCTCAGGTCGGATGACCCCGGAGCCTGATGGGAGCTCTCTGGTACCTTGGGACCCGGGCCGGAGACCGGGCGGGGGTCTTCAGAGGCCGCAGCCATCTCGGAGACCGAGGACAGTTTGGACTATGGGGTTCTCCGCTGGCTACATCTGCAAGGAGGTAAAATAAAAAACCAGCAACAAAAGTGATGGCTCCGATGACAACATGACATCCCGTCTCTTCTATCTTGTCTATCTGCACTGACAGAGGAGTATAGTCTGTCAGTGCAGATAGACAAGATAGAAGAGACGGGATGTCATGTTGTCATCGGAGCCATCACTTTTTTTGCTGTTTTTTTATTTTATTGTTTAATGAGTTGTATGGGTTGATTTTTTGGACATTTAAAAGTTATAGTTGAAAGTAAAAATGAAAAAAAAAGTTATACTGCCCTTAAAATAAGATGCCACAACATAAAATGGTTTGACATGAGATTGACTAGTGCGCCAACAACAGGGCAAGTCAGCACTTCAACAAACAGTCCGTAACATGAAACCTTCTCAGTGGCAGTGATCTGTGTGTGTGTGTGTGTGTGTGTGTGTGTGTGTGTGTGTGTGTGTCATGCAGTGGATCCCTCTGTGTGGCTTTTACTGTTGACTAACTAGCTCAGCATTCCTAAGCCTTGCTCTATACAGATCTAAATACAGAGAAACTCGTCCAGTAATAACTTCAGTTACAAAGCGTCCTGCCTTGTGTGTTTTGGTTGTGAATCTTCACTTCAGAGAGATGAAGATTCCCATGAAACGTGTGCACAATACAAAAGTTTATAAACATGTTACATAGATATGCATGCTTATTTAAATTACATTTGCCCTAGCATAGAAAATCCTAATTGTGTAGCACTATAAACAAGCAATTTAATTCATGAGTAAATAGCACTGTGTCCATATTGACATGTTCCATACAAATGCTAAATATTTAAAGTGTCATATTATCTGATGAATGGACATACACACAATATACCAACATGTACAATCAAAAAACACACATGTGCACATACCTCAATGGTATCTTCAAAACATTCGACAACTTTCATGTTAGATTTCAGTGTGGGTGCCACTTGTCATTCCCGCCACAGTGTGTAGGCCTACTGTACGTGGCGGCAGGTGGTGTCCGGTATCTCTCTGAGCCTGTAGAGGTGTCTCACTTTGCTTCCTGCTGAGTGGAGGAGGGGAGGAGTGGACTCTGGTGATACTACATTTTCAGCTTACAGTGCTCATCCCGTCTTAAAGAGCTTTCGGAGCAGGATTACTTACTAGTACATCTGATCAATGGTGTCCACATCAACTAATCTGCTGTATATGTTAAAGTTTATAGGTGGGGACATTCACAACCTGATCCCTGATCAATCAAATATGTGGGACACTTTCTATAGACAAAGGACCAAAGGTGCATTTCTCTGCTGGCCCCTGTGTGAAATCAGCCCCGCCTCAGAGGAGATAATTCCAGATAATTGTTTGATTAGACCAAATTAAACGTCAACAAAGGTGAAGACAGTGTAAACAGAAGGAGGTTTTGTCAAACAGGCTTTGTCACTATAGGTGTATATACAACAGGTGTATCTATTTCAATGATAAAACAAACACGTTCATTAGCGGTTTCCACCACAAACACGATTTTTAAATACGGTGAATTAAGTTTGGATTAAATGCAAATAAATGAAAACACCATTTTACTATTTTTATATTTTATTTTATTTTGATTTATTTGGCATAAAGAAACAGCCATGGAAGCAGGAATAAAATGAAAGGAATGCAAGGATTGTGCAGAAGGAAAGGTGGTGCACTTTATTGAGAGTGGTCACTGAGGGACGTGACTGGACCCGCCACAGTGCAGATTGACCCTGCAGCTGCCTGGGGAGACAAAGCCCCAACCACGGGCCAACATCCGGATCCACCCCGAGTCCCTTCACACACACAACAACAACAACAACAACAACACAACTACATTGCTGTACAAAGTCCAGCAACGACATCTACATCTGTGGAGTTAAATCACTGAGAACTGGAGAACCGGTGAGTGTGTGTGTGTCTGTGTGCCTGTGTGCCTGTGTGTGTGTGTGTGTGTGTGTGTGTGTGTGTGTGTGTGTGTGTGTGTGTGTGTGTGTGTGTGCGTGCATGCGTGCGCATGTGTGGTTGTGTGTGTGTGTGTGTGGATGAGGGATGAGTGAAACATGTTTAACTGACTAAGTGCCGGGAGCGACACCCATTTTTCTTAAAGGTGGCTAAGTCAATATGAAAGACACCACCTGTGGTCAGGGACAATAAAAAAGGGCAAGAAGTGAAGAATGCAGAATGAATTCACAAGCAAAGGCAAGAGAGACGAGCGAGCGGCTGTTGGGATTCATGGTGGAGAGAATGACTTTCTTTGGAGCCCGAAACCAACATTGGGTAAGTAGTAGAAAAATATATGATATATGTTGACTGGTAAATATATGGTTTTATGTTTTGCTATGATGCATACATATTTGAATTGCTTAATGGAGTCATA
This sequence comes from Merluccius polli, assembly GCA_030340625.1. Classification (NCBI taxonomy): domain Eukaryota; kingdom Metazoa; phylum Chordata; class Actinopteri; order Gadiformes; family Merlucciidae; genus Merluccius; species Merluccius polli. Next base: position 76,798 of record JAOPHQ010002004.1, on the reverse strand, counting down.
TATCAGGCCTAAATATAAACAAGTAAGTTAGTCAAAATGTAACATTTGGGGCAGTTTGGCCCCCAACCTTGTGCATTCTGACCTTGGATTTTTTTTAATGCTGCAAAGCGGTTTTTCAAAATGGTTGACTATTTACTGCTTATCATTTGCTGAACATAAATATGGGTTGGCTGTGAGCAAGAAATGTGAAATGCTTCAAAATTTGAGATATGAGCAAAATTGCTGATGATTTGACGACCTTCACTAAATAAATCTTGCCATGGGATTGACCCCCCAAAAAATGAATTTAAAACAAATAGCACTTTATGAAGATAGTGCTTTATTATTCCCAGATGGGATTGCATTATCTCCTCCGTTCCGCGGAGCTGCTCTGTGCCTCCGAGAGACATTCCTCAGATGAGATAAAAAGCCCCTCACACTGGGGAAGCACACAAGAGCCAAAACGTGGAGAATAGATAATTAGATAAGTAAAGTGTTTAAACTGGAATAATATCTCCAAATACTTCATAGCCTCATAGTTTTAATGTAAGGGCCGTGGTGGGTCCCAACGCACAGAACCATGTCTATGGACCCGCTCACCTCCACTCAGCAGCAGCCTCACGGTCCTCCCTGTGTTGAAGGGTCCAGAACCGGGGAAGAAGGATGACGGTGTGATGGAGGGAGCGGACAGCTGGACCGCAGGGACGGGGCTGGGGAGAACCAGGAGGACCAGTGATATCACAGGACTCAGAGGTACCGCATGCAAATACAACGAACTGGGAGGACTACTGGACCGAAGGGGGGGGGGGGGGGGCAGAATCTCCTTCATTATCGAGGTGCACTACCTATGCTGTCCATAGTGGGGCGCTGTAGGGTTATAAGCTGCAGCAATTTAATGGCGAGCAGGCATGCAGACCAGAGCAGCAGGTAAGTAAGAGGGCTGGCGTCATGTAATCTCCTCTTACCCCCAGAGCAGAATGCACTGATGCTTGTTTTTTTTAAATGATCATGGCCATTCACATGGACGACAACATGTGGGACAAAAGCAAGTGACACAATTTTGTTGGTTATCCAAAAGCCAACAAGTGAGGTAGACAACAATCAAAGCATATGTAGGCTATTGTATAAAAAGTGCTGCACAAGCAAGTTTCTAAAAGAAACAACAACAACTGGACTGAGGTGGAGAGAGTAACTATAGGAACCAGAACGGGTTAGAAGATGATAAATGAAATATGAGCTCTTTTCCAAAACACATTAAACACCAAATTTAAAAAAATGAGTTTATTATGCCATTTTGCTGTGCACTGAACCTATTCACTGCTCCATCAACATTTCATACCAAATCACTATATTTCCTTGTTTAAAATGTACTGCAAGATGCCGTTTCTAACCAAAACATGTGTGGGTCTAGGTAAAAGAATGTGTTTTCCTGAAAACTCTCAAAATGGATTTAATGCGTTTTGGAAAAGAGCTCTTATGTTTATTTTGACTTGCACGTGAATGATGCACATGCAGACAAAACACTCCCCTGCCTTGTAGTGACACCGTGGCTTTGCTCGGCTCAACATTAAATGATGGGCTTATGAGGGGCTTAAGTAGATGACCAAGAGCAGTTTTATATTTTTACAACCATAATCTCCTGAAGTGCAGAGAGCTGGGTTATTTATTCATTTTTTTATCCTTCCATGTATGCGGATTTGTCACATAACCTGGACACATCAAAGAGATATTCCTCACTCACACATTGTTTCACTTTACTAAGTTTGTGTTCTTGGTTGTGTGTTTATTCACAAATCATGTGTTTATTCTCCTGGGAGAGCTCTCTACCAGGACATATGTGCCCTGAAGATCATCCCAGTGAGGTAATCATGACTGGATGATCTCATCATTCTTAGTTTTCAGATGACATCATCCTGCCTTTTACCTTGTATACCTAACGCAGCTTTAAAAAAGTACAAAAGAAATAGATACATGCAGAGAGACAGACAGATAGATAGATAGATAAACCCATATATATATATATATATATATATATATATATATATATATATATATATATATATATATATATATATATATATATACATAAGAGAGAGAGACATAGATAGATAGATATATAGATACAATAGATAACAAAAATAGCCAAAAAGCGAGATGGAAATGGGAGGGGCCAGAAATAAGAGGAGGTGGGTGAGACTAGCCTGGCAGCCCTCCAGCTCCATCCCCTCCTTCTCAGTGGTCCCATCCCCTCCCCTTTCCCCTGCCTCTACGTCGACCCCACTCTCTCTCTCTCTCTCTCTCTCTCTCTGTCTCTCTCTCTCTCTCTCTCTCTCTCTCTCTCTCTCTCTCTCTCTCTCTCTGTTTCTGCTCCCTCCAGAAATCTCTGTCCACTATCTGACCACACAGCGAGCGTCAGAAGCCGTGCCTCTACAGCCTTTTTGTGATTCTGTTTTCCGTTCTTCTTCTTCTTTTACTTTTTTCCCCATCGGCTTATCTTCGAGGCATGGGGACCCTCTCAGTGTCGGGACTCTGGCTGAACTCGTTGGGCTGGGGGTTAACTTTCTGAGGTCGAAGCTGTGGAGTTTGTATCCTATACTATTGCTGCCCTCCCCCCCCCCCCTTCCCCTTCCCCTTCTCTCCTGCCGGGATCACTGCAAGGGGAGACCTCTTCTGAGCGGGCCGTCGGCGGCGGGAGTGCGTGGGGTGGGGGGTGGGTAGGTGTGTGTGGCGGCGGCGGCGGCGCTGCAATCTTTTTTGGTGTGTGTGAGCGTGTGCGTGCGTCCCCCGTGACATGTTGAGTTAGTCCTGAGACGAGCATGAGTGGATTACCATGAAGGGGGGTCACCAGAAACAAGGCTGCGGGTGTCAACACCTGTTCAGAAAAGTGCTCTCCAAATGTGGCTGCTGTTACGTGTTACGAGTCCGAGGTATGTCAAGCGTCCGTCCGATTAGGACCACTTTATGCAGTATGCGAGTCGATGAGTGTGTGTGGAATATGTTAACCCGAATGTCTTTGTTCATGAAGAGCGTCGCTTGTTTACTGTTGCTATGCGCATGGCATGATGAAGTGGATATGAGTGGATGAAAAAGTACAGAGGAGTCCTCTTGTAGTCCGCTTCACACCTTATGGGTTGTGATTGCCCCCCCCCCCCCTGTAACCCAGACAAAAGTCAACTCTGCATCCTCTGTTTTCTTTCATGTAGTCACATCTTTAATGTGGTTCTGTGGGCTGAAGAGGTTTATTGTTTAAAGAGGCGGGTGTTGTTAATACTTTACAATGGACTGCATATTTGCACGTCGTTTTGTAAACAGTAGGCTACAACTTATCATAATATAAAATGTACACCACTGCCCTTCCCATTGTCAAATACACCAAGCGGGTATGCGTTCAATAGAAATTTGACCGCTTGACTGACAATATATTTTGCAATATTAATGCAGTGTCTTCAAGTTGGTGGATAGAAAGAGAAATTATATACATTAACAACCAAAGACCACAACTTAATATTAATGTAAACATGTAACAAAGAGTCTTATCTTAATATATACACGATTTGGTTCAGGGCCCAGAAACAGCAACGCCACATGATCTGTTCCCCGGTCCAAACAGACAGTCACGTCAAAGACAGACTCACATCTGGAAGTTTGTCTCAGAATTTGCTTCACTTAGATCATTGAAGCATGGAAACGCTCTAGTCACTGAGTCATGCTCCCTGCATTCCTTTCCCCAAAAAGCTGAACAGACCCCCCCCCCCCCCCCCCCAGACACACACACACACACACACACACACACACAACCACACACACACACCACCTCTCCACTCACAAACACAAACACACACACAGACACACAAACACACACCACCTCTCCACTCACAAACACAAACACACACCACCTCTCCACACACAGACAGACAGACAGACAGACACACACACACACACACACACACACACACACACACACACACACACACACACACACACACACACACACACACACACACACAACCACACACACACACACCACCTCTCCACACAAAGACAGACAGACAGACAGACACACACACACACACACACACACACAACCACACACACACACCACCTCTCCACACACAGACAGACAGACAGACAGACACACACACACACACACACACACACACACACACACACACACACACACCACCTTTTCACACACACACACACACACACACACACACACACACACACACACACACACACACACACACACACACACACACACACACACACATCTCTGCCCAAACCTTTAAATCCTCTATTGTTCCAGTTGTTCAGCTGGTGATTATAGCACAGCGCTGTGCTGCGGGCTGCGGGCAGCGAGAGACGCAGGCCCTGCAAATAGAGTGCGTGTGAAAGGTGTAAATGAAAGCGGCGTTGTGTTGGTGACTGATTTTCAATGCTGTTTTTAAACATTGTGTATAAATAGGAGATCTCTCTGACGCGTCCTGGTAATGAGTCCTATTTTTAAATTCCTCCTGAGCGATGAGCTCCATTTGGTTACTGTCTGTGAACCATGCGTGTGCTTTCTCCAGACTATGCGTCTATTTTCTGCACTCGCAATGGGGAGCACATAGAGGGGAGGCCCACAGGGTTTTGTGTTATGGTTATGGTCGTGTTCGTCTAGAAGAACATGGTTCTGGAATATTCCATCCATTCCTTTCCTCATGCACTACTCCTGTGTGTAGGGCTGAACGATATCATAAAAAAAATCATATTGCGATGATATTGGCAGACATTTTGATTGCACTATGATTCACTATTAGTGGGCATGATCATGTTCACATCACAATTTTCATTTTCACTGAGAAACCTATTCAAATCAGGGCATCTCTGCAGCATTGCAGTACTTCATTTATAATGATGTTATAAATCTACATTTACATTTGACCCTGCAATTTGGATATTGCACTTGGCAATATTGCGATTTCGATAATATTTCCATTAAATGCCCCTTGTCTTGTGTCCACTCCCTGCTCGGCCCTCCCTGTCTCCATTTGGCGCATTAGTCCGTAGCTGTTTATGAATACACAGTGAAGTGGTCACTGGAGAAAGCCCTACTCATAGTTCCTCCAGGGACTCTCACTGCCTCATCGCTCATAAATCACGCTAGGACACTAACCCTCTGTGACGGCCCGCATTAGCCCACCAAGCGTGGGCGTGTGTGTGTGTGTGTGTGTGTTTGTGATGTCATCACAGCTAGCATGTGAAGAAGTCAATCTGTGAAAAGGAGATGATGGTAGAGATATCTTTGACCGGGTTGGTCAGTGTGTAACGTGTCTAGTGAAATATGTGGCTTAATAGATAGCCTATGTTCACCAATTGTTGGTGAAGATGCATGAGTTAGGCCGGGAATATGAGGGCATATATACTGTAAATCAGCGGTGATTGTGTAGTCTTTTCGGTTTTCTAACTGTCGTATTGTCAGGATTATATGGATAACAACTAACTCATATTGTCATTTTCCATTACAAGTCGTTTGTAGAATTACACCCTATGTTCATGGAGTGCAACGAGTTAATTGTTGAGATGACTCTTTTCAAAGGTTGGCAGTTTTCTGTTATTAAAAATAGTTTGGAATGCGCGGTATTCCCTTGGAAAAACATTTCAACAGGAAGTAAAATGTCATCCGAGCCAAAAGGCCGTGACTTTATTTCAATGGTGCTTATCAAACGGCTCGCGTGAGCTATGAACCGACACACTAGCATGAACCCCACCAACCGAACTCAACGCACATATATCTCCGTGAAGCACAAACATGAAAACATGCACAGAGTGGGCTTTTTGTGTTCTCATGGTTAGACCCACAGTGATGCAGCAGGCCGGTTGGGCTATTTGAAGGAGTGTTCCCACTGCATCTAAATATGTCCCGCTGCGGCAGACCATGTAAGGGGTTAAGGGTTGGGAGTAGTGTGAGATCACAGTGCCCTAAGGGTTTCGTTGCTTAGTTCACTTCCTCGTCACTTTACCTGCGTTATGAAAAAATATCGAAACCGGCTGAACAATTACCTTCTCATGCTCTAAACACAATACTAGACTCTAAAAGAGGAACCTGTGTGTGTGTGTGTGCCTGTTTGTGTATGTATGTGTACACACGCGCACACACACACACACACACACACACACACACACACACACACACACACACACAGGGCATATGTGTCCTTGCCACAGTAAGTTGAGGACGTCATTAATTCTGCAGAAGCTGATCCCTGACCAGAATGGTGGAGTCCATCCAACCCTGTGTGCGTGTGTGTGTGTGCGCGCGTGCGCGCGCGCGTGTGTGTGTGTGTGTGTGCATGTGTGCGTGTGTAACCTACCACATTGGCACATGAAATGACACAAGCACAACTCCCACACTGCTCATCTGCAGCAGATGAGCAGTTTCCATCTCCTGTCTCCTATCATATTATCAGGTTGAGGAAAAAAAGGACAACATTTAGTTGACAACATGTTTATCACAAACATAATCTCGCTCTCACACACACACACACACACACACACACACACACACACACACACACACACACACACACACACACACCAGTGAGCCGGTATACTGCTGACACCACAGGATCCAGATGTGGCCTGGCGGGAGCAGGCTCCATTACATAAGTACCTCAAACAAACACTGAGATGATCAGCTACCATCTGACCTGCTGCCGCCGTCCCCAACACCATTAGACCCCATTAAGTCACTTCAAAGGAAATGTGTGTGTGTGTGTGTGTGTTTGTGTGTGTGTCCGTGTCCATGCCTGTGTGTCTGCTTCCATGTCTGTGTATCTGTATCCGTGTATCCGTGTGTGTGTGTGTGTCTGTGTGTGTGTGTGTGTGCGCATGCATGTGGATCTGTCGTGTGTCCGTTTGTGTGTGTGTGTGTGTGTGTGTGTGTGTGGAAAAAACTGCATCACCACTGCATCATCGAAAGAGCGTCTGTTGTGTACCTTTCTCCACCTCACTGATCGCTAAAGATGGCTTTAGGTGTTAAAAGCATATTCTTCATTAAGAGGGGAGAAGCCAACGCAGATGAGACGGTTGTCCTGGCGATGATGGACGCGTGTGTTTGCTCATCGTTGGATGTCAGCACAAATATAATGGTTTTCTATTTCTATGGAACGGGATGGAAAATGACTGCTGCTGCTGCTGCTGCAGATTGTCGATGGCCCAATTTGGCGGTGGATGACTGTAGGGGGGGAGGAAAAAGGATTTTGTTTCCTCGGGTTAGAGTTAAAATTCACAGTGGAACATGACTTAATAGGGTTAGAGAGAAGATGTGTAAAGGACATGTACATGTACCGCAGAGTCCCCCCCCCAGAGCCCAACGCGACCTTAAACCCTGTCGCTATGCGTTCTGTCTCTCTGTGTTTGTCTCGCGCCTATAGAACGCCGCTGTGCTTTTATCCTCAGAGCTCTTAGGCGGCCATCGTTTGATTATGTCTGCGTTATTGACAACGATGTTTCTCTTCGCTCCATCTCAGTGGTCCACCCCCCTAGTGACACCCCTCAGCCATCCACACCTCCACCACCCACCCCTACCACTACTCCTCCACCCTTACCTCTCCACTCCCTTAACCCCCCCCCCCCCCCCCCCCCCCCCTCCCAGCACCACCACCACCACCACCACCACTCTAACTCCCCACCTCCACCTCCACCCTCACCCACCACTCCTCCACCCTCACCTCTCCACCCCCCCCTCCTCTCTAGGCTGTAATCCTCTTGATGCCGTGCCCATGTTTCCATCACAGAGATGAATTTTGTCCCGCAGCAGGACAGCAGCATGGCACACTGAGCAATCGCATACATTAGGAGTGTTGTTTTTTTTAATCCGGTGGGACTGAACCGTTTGACGCGTCAAAGTGCGGTAACTCATACCACCGCGATCGGGTCGACAGTCGCTTTACAGTGCAGATCTCCTTACGTTTGAGCCAAGCTACCGGAAAGTTGGGTCTAACGTTGTAAAGAAACGGCCCAACTGTCAAGTCGAGGTCTCCACAAAGACCTAAATTTCCAACATATGTGCCCGGGTCTCTCGGGCTTACGGGAGGTTATTGTGGTTATTATGATTACAGCTTGCATAAAATGTGCTGACAAGGAACTCCCCCCCCCCCCCCCCCCCCCCCCCCCGGGAAGATTTACAAGATGTCACAGCGCTGTTTCCTGTAGGATTCAGTTTCTTCGTGATCAGCAGTGTAGACTGAGAAGTTAATGGTAGGGTACTCACTTGAAACATCGTGGATGAGCTTGTGTGACCAGAATTTCGTCTGCACCACACACTTTTGTATATTTGCCATTTCTGGCCTTGAAGAGACCGGGACAGGACAAAACTAAAGGTTCATTTGTGAGTTTCATAATGGCCGTGCTGTTGGAGCACACACATCCAGGAAGTGTTTGACTTGCTGTGTTGCCGACCGGACTCTTGTACCATTGGATTCATTATCCAACACTAAACTTTGGCAGTGGAACCCGCAGACATAACTGTTTGTTTCCACATCAGCAGGGCACCTTTGATTTTGCTCTTTTTTTGGTTGCTTTTGCTAAATCCAACTGTACAAGAGCTACTTACTGTCGTTACTGTTGGGATCATTAAAATCTCTCTCTCTCTCTCTCTCTCTCTCTCTCTCTCTCTCTCTCTCCACCATCAGAGCCAGGCAGGCTGACAGGCAATGGGGAGGGCAGTGCTAGTGCCTCTGTGGGCTCCATGGCTCACCAGGCCTCGGGTAGCTCCAGCGCCAGCTCCCTACCCTCGCTGGGGGGGACCCGGCGTCCGGTCAGCGCCCTCAAGAAGTGGCTCACCAACCCTGTCCGCAAGCTGAGCTACGACCGGGGAGGAGGAGGAGGAGGAGGAGGCGGAGGCGGAGGAGGAGGAGGAGGAGGAGGAGGAGGAGGAGGAGGACTGGGGAAGAGTGACAAGCAGACGTCTAGCTTCGATGGGAAGCCGCCTCCAGCTCTTCACCAGGGGCCAGACGGGCCCCTGGAGAGGCCCGGGAGTTACACGATCCTCCCCTCCACAGAGAGTGACACGGTGAGAACCAGAGAAACCCCTTTTTGAAACCACCATACCCACTAAAATGTAAATATATACTTTTTCTCACCTCAATGTTCTGAAGTGACTACCAGGAGTAAAACCGGAATACATTTAAGGGGTGTGTTACGTATGACTGCTGTATGTGTGTGCCATTCGTATTTGGTTGTAATAGACTCTTTATTTTGTGTAACGTGTACAGGAATGGCATGATGGTCTGTTGAGTCCCACAGGTCCCGGTCCGTCCCGTCTGCCCAGCTCTCCAAGCTACCTGTGTGACCATCCTCAGGACACAGGAGACACACACAGTCTGGTACGCCGTCTGGTCCTGCTTTCCTTCTTTCATCTCGTTCTTTCGTTCTTTCTTTCTTTCTTATCCTCAGTTGTGTTGTTTGCGTAATGCCGTTCAGTGGAGTCGGCCAACACATGTCGGACATATTCCACACAACGTTTAAATTAAGAGCTAGGTATTTTACTCGGCTTATGGGGATTTTTTCCGGAATTTGGGGAACAATTTCGACATACCGAGGTGAAATCCATCTCAGGAGGTAATCAACTTCTGTTAAAATGCATACGGCAGAGATAACTCCCCGAGTGTTACAACAGCTCATAATGAAGTATTCACACTCGCCATTGATGCTGATTGTCCACGCTGACAAACGTGCGCTCTAAAAAGCTCTGTGTTGTGTAATCAATCCCTTTCCAGACAGCATCTGGAAGTGATCACACTGCCAAGAAGTCAAACAGGCTGGCTGAAAACAGGGTCAGTACTGGGGGAGTACTGGGGGGGGGGGGGGGGGGGGGGGGGGGACACTAAACGTGGAACATGTGATATAGAGGTCTGACTGGTGGAAGGCACTCACAAACATCACGTAAAACTGCGATGTTAAAACGTTATTATCTATCAGCACAGCAAGGCTAGGGGCACATACCCGCTTTCCACCAACGTGAACCGAGTTCTGGAGCCGGGCTGGTGCAGGTTCTAGTTCTGGTGCTGGTTCTGGTTCTAGTTCTGGTTCTGGTTCTGGTTCTAGTTCTGGTCCTAGTTCTGGTGCTGGTTCTGGTGCTGGTTCTGTTTCTGGTTCTGGCGCTGGTTCTGGTGCTGGTTCTAGTTCTGGTTCTATTTCTGGTGCTGGTTCTGGTTCTGGTTGTAGTTCTGGTGCTGGTTCTAGTTCTGGTTCTAGTTCTGGTGCTGGTTCTAGTTCTGGTCCTAGTCCCGGTACTTGTTCGCAAGTTGGGTTCAACCTGCGAACCTTCCGAGCACCTGTTGGCTTCTCCACAGGCTCGAGAGCCGCGTCGTTACGTCACTGTATATGTCTCCGTTTTCCCCAGAAACGCGAGCGCCAACTTCAACCGCGATAACAACAACAACAACAACAACAGCGGACTTTTACACGTCCCTTTACAGATGTTGCTCCTGGCTTGGCTCTCACATTGGCATCCAAACACGAATCCGGTAACACATTTTTGCGCTGCTCGTCTTGATTGCCGTGGACGGCGAGTACGATACCTGAAACCGGCTGTTCATAGGTTCACCCTAACTGGGTTTCATAAGACAATAATAAACACACGCCGACGTAAGCGTAAGCATAGAGTCGGTGCCGCTCTGGAACCGGTTCTCTCCTGGCCGGGAGCCGGTTCTTCGGCCGTCCAAACGCAAAGAACCGGCTCTCAAACTGCCACGGTGGAAAAGGGGTAACAGAGGCTGTGTCGATCTCTTTGGGTCATTAGCATCTGGGATTAGCATATCAATGCGCCGCGTATCATTATTGGCTCAGCCTATTTGTTACATTGCAAATGATGCTCGCGCTGAAAAAGCTCTCCCTCACGAGGGAAAGCAATGGTGAAAACGGTGCTCTGCTCCAAAGTTGTGCACATACAGAAGACCGTCTGTAGCGAAAGCACATTTTGAAATGGCGGCGGGTCCTAAAAAACCCCCCCCCTATAAAATAGACTTCAATATACATCAGTGCATCGACATGCTTCGCTGTTTGACTTCATCCGTCCGCCATGCCGCTCTCCCTGCTTTCTCAGCGATACTCCATGTGTACGTGCTCATTGCTATAGGGTTACTTGGGATTTGGAGCGGCTATACCGGCTAGGCTGCAAAAAAAAAGGGGGGGGGGGGGGATAAACAAAATATTTCCTTAATGGTTGTCTCTTGAGCAATAAACCCGCGACTTCTTTCCTCTTTCCCTTCTGGTCCGCGGCGGTCTGCATTGTGGTTTTGGGAGACGACGATGAGTCATTATTAACATGTCTGGCTGTCAGGCTTCACTGAGCCCGGTGGTCAGACAGCGATGTTAAACTTAAGCCCTGTGCTGTCCAACTCGGGGGGCCTTCAGAGGGCCGGTCTGGACGCTTCTTCCTCCCACGTCGACGGTGGGACCCCAGGTTTCCACCGCCGCAGTTCTTTTATACAGTGACGGCGTCTATGTGTATAACGAAAATGCCTTCGTATGATTCACCCCGCAGGCTTGTGTTTGTTTCCTTCGTCGTTTTCAGCAGGGCGGCCAATCCCGCGGCGTTATTCTTCCAGATGAGAGCAGCTTGATCGATGACTCAAGCAGCCAGTGGTCAGCCTCGTTGGACAGCGAAGAGGACAGGAAGATTGCCTTGGAGAAAAGCATGTAGGTGCTCCTCTTCGCTTGAACTCCACGTGAACTGGCAATTCCTTGCGTATGATAAACTATGATGGATCCGCATTAGGCTGTGGATGCTCACGCACGATGTATCACCTCATATCTCTCCCTCTCCCTCTCCCTCTCTCTCATCAGTTATGTGCTGATGGAGCTCGTGGAGACAGAGAAGTTATATGTGGAGGATCTGGGACTCATTGTAGAGGTGAGTTGCAGCACATTCTTTAAATGATGCGCATTCTGGAATTTGCCTAAGAATTAGAAGTTAATCGTACTTTGTGCGTGTGTGTACGTGTGTCTGTGTGTGTGTGTGTGTATGCGGATCTGTGTGTGTGTGTGTGTGTGTGTGTGTGTCTACGTGCACAGGGCTACATGGGCACTATGGCCAACCAGGGCGTTCCTGAGGACATGAAGGGGAAGGACAAGATCGTGTTTGGAAACATCCAACAGATCTATGACTGGCACAAGGAGTGAGTTCCACACATTCCTCCTTCTCTCTTATCTGTCCCACACACTCTGTCTCGCCAAGAAAGTGTAATGTACTTAATGTGTGTGTGTGTGTGTATGCGTGCGTGCTGTGTGTATGTGTGCGTACACGGGTGTGTATGTGTGTGTATGTGTGTGTGTGTGTGCGTGTGTGTGTGTACGGACGGTTGTCTCCCACAGCTACCTTTTGGGAGAGTTGGAGAAATGTGCCGACGAACCCGATAGGCTGGCCAACCTCTTCATTAAGCATGTGAGTCCGGCCCCTCCGTGACACGTCCGTCCGTGAGTGGGAGAGTGTGCGCACGGAAAGATTTCTTTTTTTTTTGTTGCCGTTTTTATCTGTATTTCCAGTTCTGACAAGAGTAACCTCTGTATAAAACCCGGTCTCCTCGCCCAGCTGCCTTGCAGATGTGTGTGTTGCAGGAGGCCAAATCGGAAAAGATCTGACTTTTATTGAATGGAAGACCTCGTGCTAAGCGTGCTAAGTCAGCGTGAAAGTCATGCATCGCAGACAGCTGGCCGGTGCGCTACGTCTACAAGATATAAGTGAACAACATTACCGCATCATTACCCCCCCCCCCCCCTCTCTCTCTCTCTCTCTCTCTCTCTCTCTTTCCATGTGCCGTGTTCAGGAGCGTCGCCTTCACATGTATGTGGTGTACTGCCAGAACAAGCCCAAGTCGGAGCACATCGTCTCGGAGTACATCGAGACCTACTTTGAGGTGAGCGCCGCCGCAGTAGGAAGCAGACCGCCTTCGACACATTTCAATCTTCTTCTTCTTCTTCTTTAGCCTTCTCTGCCGTCTAATTTCTCTTCAGTGTTTTGACTGTTACCGATGGCTTCTCTCTCGTCGATTCAGGAGCTCAGGCAGCAGTTGGGCCACAGGCTGCAGCTCAACGACCTCCTCATCAAACCTGTGCAAAGGATAATGAAATATCAGCTCCTGCTCAAAGTATGTGTGTGGTTATCGATTACTGTAACATATAACCACACCAAACCAAAAACCAATGTGTGTGTGAGTGGGTGTGTGGGTGTGTGCGTGTACAAGTGCGTGTGTGGGTGTTTGTGTGTGGATGTGCTGGACTGTGAATGTCTCCAGTATCCATGGTAACCTGGGTATGCTATTCATTAGTACCTAACCTGAACCGAGCGTCTCCCTGATTGTTGCTCCCAGGACTTCCTGAAGTACTACAACAAAGCAGGAAGGGACATTGTTGACTTAGAGGTAAGAGATCCTGAACATTTATCCTGTTATTGTTCAGTATTACACACCATGTGGTCTCAATAACGCGGAAGGTCGCCCGGGGTATCAAAGGTTTGGTCGTCGACGACACTTGTATACACGTGTATATCGATACCATATTTACGGTCTCCTCGCTTTTCCTCAGAGAGCGGTGGAGGTGATGTGTGTTGTGCCCAAGCGATGTAACGACATGATGAATGTGGGCAGGCTCCGAGGGTTCGAGGTGAGAAAGCCTGAATCGGTTAACGACAAACCTGTTTCCGTTTGTTCCTTTCTTCCTCCTTTAGTCCTCAGAAACAAACAAATTACAGTTTTTTTTATGAATCTGTAACTGAAAACACTATCACTGTTTTAGGGGAAAATAACAGCTCAGGGGAAGCTGCTCCAGCAGGACACTTTTTCGGTTAGTGAGCAGGAAAACAACATCCTGTCCAGAGGCAGGGAGAGGCGGGTCTTCCTGTTTGAGCAGCTGGTTATCTTCAGTGAACCAATCGACAAGAAGAAGGGCTTCTCTTTGCCGGGGTACACTTTTAAAACCAGCATCAAGGTGCAAACAACTTTATTTTGTGTATGTGTTAGCTATAGCTCGGCATTCAAAGCATGCAATGCATAGCCTAGTGTGATATATGGGGTTGCAACATCAGGAATGTTAAGGAGGATTGTGTGGGTTTAACATAAAGTGTTTCTGGTATTAGAGTAGTATTTTGTAGTAGTAGTGAAAAGATAAGCAGTCAGTGGGAGTTGGTGTTCCAGAAAGTGTGTTTTTTTAAATAAAGTTTTCCATATGGCCACCACACTGTAATGCAGGTCTGTTGCCTGGGTGTGGGGAAGTGTTTTTTTAAAATAACGTTTGAATACGGCCACTATGCTGTGATGCAGGTCAGTTGCCTGGGCATGCAGAATTATTCTTTTTTTAAAAATAAAGTTTTAATACGTCACCACCGCACTGTGCACATGCAGGTCAGTTGCCTGGGCATGCAGAATTATTATTTTTTTAAATAAAGTTTTAATACGTCACCACCGCACTGTGCACATGCAGGTCAGTTGCCTGGGCGTAGAGAGGCACGGGGAGGAGGACCCGCGGGTGCTGGTCTTGACCTCGCGGCGGACGGACGGCAGCGTGGCTCGCTTCATCATGCAGGCGTCGTCCCCCGAGAAGCAGCAAGCCTGGCTCAGCGATGTGGTTCAGATCCTGGAGTCCCAGAGGAACTTCCTCAATGGTATGACCCGGGTTCACAACAAAACAATGATAATATGAACAATCGGGGGTGGGGGGGGGGGGGGGGGGGGTGGATGGGGGATTGAATTCAGAACCTTTCAGGCTGGAAGTCAAATCCCTGAACCACATACCTACCTACATCCCCATTAATGGTCCATGAATGATTTATGTCTCTTGATATAACGCTATCCATCACAAAGTCATCTTTCCCCTCCGTCTCTCCCACTCACAGCCCTGCAGTCTCCCATCGAGTACCAGCGCAGGGAGAGCAAGTCCAACAGCCTCGGCCGAGCCATGAGGTCCCCGGACGCCGGCGTGGCCCCCGGCCTGCGGCCGCACTCCTCCGCCTCCATGGACAGGAACCACCTGCCCTCCCTGCGCTTCTACAACACCTCCATGCCCTCGCTGAACCAGGCCTCCGAGGCCACCAGGAAGGTCAGCGTCAAACCACAACACACGACACCCCTGGCACTCTCATGGCCAAAATGGCATAGGAGCATAGGAGCATTGGAATTGGTTTTTTTTGGTCATTGTTTAGTGATTCGTCATGAAATGATTCGTCATGTCGCTGTGTTTGAAACTGCCACAGCGTTTCTCATGTGAAACGTGGCACAACAAAGTTTTCGTTAGCCTAGGTTACGGTGTATTTACGTTGATTTGGGGTTTTACAGTACTACTACTGCTCTCTTGAGTCCTCTCAATATGTATCACCAGCAAAACAACCCCATGATGCATTCTGATGTACAAGCCCTATATATATTTATTTATTTCACTTTCTCCTTTTGTGTTTCTTCTATCTGGCTGTCTGTGTGTCTGTCTGTCTGTCTGTGTGTGTGTGTCTCTCTCTCTATCTCTCTCTCTCCTTATCTCCCTCCTAAGATCTCAGCCCCCAGTTGTCTGTCAGAGCGTCCGGCCAGACATCCACTGTCCCCCCCTCATAGGGCCGGTTTATGCCCAGAGATGAACCCGGGGGGCCATGGGCTCTCTAACGGCCTGTCCACCCTCGTCCAGCACAGCATGCAGGTACTCGGCTCGCTGCGGATCATTAACAACATTTCTCAACTCTTTCAGCTGTGTGATTTGACAGAATAATAGACAGTCGATCATTACACGTTATGTTATAGCTTAGTGTATTGCGAACAGGGCAACTAATATTACAAATACAGGTACGACTTGTACTACTAGTACTACGAATACTAGGGGTAGGAGTGTCTAGTAGTGGCTTTGGTGTTTGACTCCCAGCCAAGAGGTTCTGGGTTTGTGGCTTCGGATAAAAGCTAAAATGGTTGAACAGTACTCGATAGGACTACAACTACTACTACTACTACTACTACTACTACTACTACTTGCAATGGCGTTGAAATGCGATGAAGCGAAAACACCAACTGTTGCTTAACTGTTCAGAAAGACCACAGTGCTCCTGTTAAACCCTGGTTTGATATCACCATAACTCCGGGCCAACGGCCGAGGCCCGGTTGCCGTAGCCATGAATAATGAGGAGGAAACACCTTTGGAAGTACTCTTTGTTCGCAAAATATCCTGTTGTTTCTGGGGGGGTGGGGTTTACCAACATGGTGGAGCCAATCTTTAGCCGAGTGTGGACACAGAGTGAGTCAGATGAACCCAGGCGGAGGGGAATCGGGACTAGCCCAGATGACCTGCTGCCATTCTATCTTATTTACCCAGGCGCCCCTGATCAGAAGGAAATGGTTTTGGGTCACGGTGCTCTTATTAAACGTACCGTTATCGGCCTCACGTCCTCTGCTCCGTCTGACCTTGGTTCCCGCCCGGCAGCCAATCAGGATGGACTTTCAACACGGTGTCCGTCTCAGCTCTCCTTGATGTGTCCCTCAGTTTGCAGGATTTAGCATTGGTGTGTGTGCACCCTAGCAATCCTTTAGCCGTTCTCATTTTGTATTGAACAGCATTCTGAACCGCATACTTTGACCATGTGGTATGTAGTTTACTCTTGCGGGCCCAACATTTAAATGTGTGAGCTGACCGTGTTATAGAATCATGTCATTTAACAAACAGCTGTTTTTGTTGACATCATTTTCTATCATCATCTTTAGGCAATGACCTGCAGCTCGGATGAGACCCCAGTGTGCGAGGACCCTCCTGCAGGGCCAAGCCTCGGTCAGCTGACAGAGGGCGACCAATAATGCGCACAAGGTGGCTTGTGAATACATTTTAATATTGTATAGTCATCCGACCGGGGGATGGTAGCAGTGTTGTTTCTATTACTCCTCCTATGAACAATCATTCTGTCAGTGGGTCTTTTGTCAACCTCTTTTGTAGGCAGTGTCTCTTCAAACCGGCATATAACACTAGGGTGGAGATTGGTATTGGTATTGTTGCCCTTCAACCTTTGATCATGTGTCACACACACACACACACACACACTCAAATGCCTGTCTATGTACTGTGTATATATCACATATTTTTTTTCTTTCTCGAATTCATATACTGTTATGAGGAACCATGCACATTTATACTGTGTATGTTTTATTCAGCGAATGCAGTGATAAGACAGATATATATATATATATATATATATATATATATATATATATATATATATATATATATATATATATATATATATATATATATACATATATATATATATATATATATATATATAGGCCTATATCGGCTCACCTTTGCAATGCACCTTTGCATTGCAGAGCCTCCTATGCTGCTTGCTTTGTCCACATCGCCATGGTTGTGTGTCATGTGGTGACGCCCTCATGCGTCAAACTTTGAAAGATTTACTGTACAGTCAGGCCAAACGGTGGGAATACAAGTGCATTTGTGCACACGGTCGCACACCCTATACATTTGCAATGGATAGGAGTTCCCCTTTATATGAGGAACTATTTTAGTCTGGCCATTGTTACAGTATTATCTGACGAAAGCACACTTGCACCCTCAGGACAAAGCAGGGTCGAATAGCAGCGGAGAGGGGGCAAGAGAATGGGCTTTGGAAAATGGGGCTCATTTCTCACTGTCGTCTTGAATGTAAATAATGTTCCTCGGGATCCTAGCAACAACAAGCGTGTGTTTCATGACTTTACGGTGTTCTTCTTATAAAACAAAACAAGGAAATAAAAAAACTACAAAAGATGAGGAACAGAGAGAGGGGAGTCTTTTGTGTACGCCGCCAAAAACAGCTTTCTCCTTCACTGAAAGATCACCCGCAAGGTAACAGAGAGGAGGTATATTTGTGGCATAAGAAGAAACAATTTTGATGTCAACATCAAAAATAGCTTATTTTAATCAGATTGTAATTCTCGTGGAGATGGGAAACATTTTCTCCTGGATACTGTTATCGTCTGCGTGTACTAGGGGAGGAGCTGTAGGGTTGAGGGTGCTGACTGTGCTCTGAGTGGCCTGTCTGCAGTGTGATGAATGATGGCACCAAGATATCATAGACAGGCAAAGCTGCAGATGCTATCAGACACATCTTCATTTGCTTGTATGTGGTGACCTCTAGTGTCAACATTTGATAAATCATGTTATATTATGCAAAAACAACTAACACACTGTTAATACAAAATATAGGCCTACACAATACAAGATGTATATTATAAATATGAATATGATTACTATATATATATATATATATATACACACACACAACATACCAAGATGTATATTATAAATATGAATATGATTACTATATATATATATATATAAATATATATATATATATATATATATATATATATATATATACACACACACAACATACCAAGATGTATATTATATATATGAATATGATTACTATATATATATATATATATATATATATATATATATATATATATATATATATATATATATATATACACACACACAACATACTATTTTGGAGGACAGGGTTACTCCCCTGTGGTTGTCACGCCCCTGTTGTTGTCAAGCATGGTAAAAATAAATATACTGCCACAAAACAATAGGACTCGATGTTAAGAGATTTTAATATGACGAACACTGACAATTATAAGGAGTAACAATGAGGCAGGTCTCAGGGTACAGTTCATATTATTCATTCAAGGGTGAAGCAGGCAAAATACATGCCCTCAACACGAAAATGTTTGATTGAGCCTAGATCCTGCTAAAGAAACCCCACCTCATCGACCGTTTGGACATTAAATCATACAATCTACAAATGTAAATGTGTAGCTAAAGTTAGGTTTTGGCCCTCCCACAAAGCTGACAACACATGGCATTGCTACAGAAATAAAGTCAGATTAAAATACCATAACAAATAGTTAGCTTCAAAATATTTCTTCAAAAATAAATATACATACATGAATAACAAGTCAGTTGAATCACCTTTTAATCAGATTTTTTTTAACAGATTTTGTTTGTTTAGAAAACACACAAAAGGACATGGACCAGTAGCAATAGGTATAAAACAGGTTTCTCTGGTGAGTGTTGCCAGCCACACCGTAACCACCCTCTCTTACATCATCCCCCTCGGCTTCATTCTGTCCAAAGTCCAACCTTCTGAAATCCTTTATCTCACTAATGCATTACACCATGTATTCAATCCCATACGCCCTTCCTGTGTTTATTGAAATGTTTGTTTTCTGTTTTTGTTTTTTGTTCTTTTTTTAAAATGAATAATTAAATACATGCACCTTGTTCGAGCCACATTTCTCTTTTCGCAAAAACATACAGACACGCAAATCACCCGCCGGTGGCATTTCAGTGGCGTGCAGAGGGACAGAGCCACTCCTCTTCATAGAGGTTGAAGAAACCGTAGAGGGACGCACGACAAGGACAGTGTGAAGGTTGCTTCAGATCAGGTGACACTTTGGGTTGCACTGCTTCCACACATCTCCTCCTCCATCCAAAACCCACTCAGAAAACACTAAGGATTCTGGGTAATAGGCAACAGAACCTTAACACAAAATATTATAATAATAATAATAATAATAATAATAATAATAATACGATTTATGGGTTATAGCAGGCAGCAGAACCTCAACACAAAATATAAGAAGAAGAAGCAGAAGAAGCAGAAGAAGCAGAAGAAGAAGAAGAAGAAGAAGAAGAAGAAGAAGAAGAAGAAGAAGAAGAAGAAGAAGAAGAAGAAGGATGGGTTATAGGCAGCAGAACCCAAAAAACAATAATAAATAATAATAATAATAATAATAATAATAATAATAAAACTCCTTGGGCCATCAGTTTAGCTTTTGGCACGTCCAGTGTTGGAGCCAGGAAACCACCCATTAAAAGTGTGTGTCAGCGCTGTCCTAAATTGGCATTTGGGAGAAAGAAAGGGCATCGATGCACCACCATATGAACAGGATTGTCACTTAATTGGAAGCGTCTCTGGTCCTTACGAATAGTTAAGTCTCCATTCTTGAACATCGCTTCTATTACTTCACCCACTTCGCTCTTTCTAGTGCAACTCGAAGGAAAGAGACGTGATTCACACATTCTCTTCAATGTCGTAGAAAGGCTGAGCTTTCTCAGATTCTACCACACAATATCCACCGGTGTTTAGCTTTGCTTTTTTTTGTTTGGTTGTTTTTTTTTTAGAAAAAGACCTTGGTCTTCATTAAATACTGACTCAGGACCATTTAGCCACATGAGACTTGAGGCACAAAATGCTAATTCCAACAATAAATAAATAAATAAATAACATTTTAAATATTGAGTTATGTTAAGAATGTAAGACTCACAATTAAAGATATGTGTAAACAAAATGACATGGTTAAACGTACCAATATTTGTTTTACATATTCTTTTTGTTTCCCTCAATCTGCATTTCCTAATAAGTAGGAAGGTCTTTTAAAGGACTGTTATGCTATTTTTAAAGCAGTGTCCTCATGCCTGATAAGGGCAAAACTAAGGAAACTGCTCTGATCGCACAATTGACTATTGGCAAGGGGCGGGGGGTGGGGGGGGTGTGAGGGGTGAATTCTGATCCAACAGCACCCACTAAAACTTCTTTGGCAACTCAGGAAGCGCTGCGGTCTTGAAGGATGGATGACGAAGCGACGTGGGCGAGGTGGAGAAGGGGACTAATTGTGGGTCAAGCACTGAAAGCGGTTCTTGAAGAACAACAGGCCATTTTTTGTGTGTGTGGCATCCGAGGACGCGGGAGGGTAGCGGAACTTGCCGTACGTCTTGTCGCTCTCTGATTGGCTGACCCAGGGAAGTTTGATCTTGGTGGCGTGATTGACGACGACATCATCACAGGAGCCCACGTGGAGGGAACCGAGGCCGTCAATAAAGAACTCTACACACAAAAAAAAAATGATGATGCTAGATACAAATAAGCTGATTCAAATGTGTCCCATGTAACCCTTTCACTGCAGCAATTACTTTTGTTCAAAAATTAAGGAAATCTCGAGCGTCTAAAGAATAAAACCCATCCACCCATAGCTCAGCAACCCACCGACATTTTCTCTAAATCAATTTGGCTTGCGGAGAAAAAACAAACAAAAGTAAAGTAATTGCATCAGTGAGAGAGTTACATAGTGCAGGTATAATGGCCAACCAGTAGTGAATGTTCAGTTTAGCATAAGACTCCTATAAGTGTCATTAGCTGGACTCACCCAGGTGAGCTACCCTGGCCAGGCGTGGGTCAAAGCCCACCTGCTGGACCTTTTCGGTGCGAGCCAGGAAGAAGTTGATGACCCCATCGGTGACCACACAGTTGGGGAAGCCCTGGATGACGTGGTGAAACCCCCTCCTCAAGTGCAAGCAGTCGCCGTCCTCCTCCCCGGGCTCAATGGATATGGTTTGTCTGTAGGTGGCCGTATAGCCGGTGACCTCCCGCACCGCGCCCCCCACCTAAACCCCAAGCACACACCGTCACGCCATCAACACAGCCCCTCAAAGTCCAAAGGGATTGCCTTTTTGTTGCACCTTATCACCAGTCGTATTCATTTGCCTGTTCAACAAAGCAGACTAACTGACTGTCACTCCAATCTAATCCCAGAGGATTCAATCCGATTATTTCCATGTTTGGTTCGGCTAATTATGTCCCAGTACATAGACAGGCATTATAATATATGTAACATCATATGCCCATTTGGTTCTCCGAACCGTCCCTGGAGCCCTTTGAGCTATACAAACAAAACATACTTGACTCACTTACCCATTTTAGACTCTGAAAGCCATTTCCTGTGTGGTCTTTAAATGGCACACTTTGACTGTGATTGAAGCAACACACAGTCCACCACCATAAACAAACAAGCATAAATAAACTTGCTTGCTAGCAAGCTAGGAAGCAAGATGGAGAGTTCATAAAGGGTCATTCTAGCGTAGTGAGGTTGTTTGATTCCCTCACCAGGTCAAGAGTGGTTCGCTCCAACACGTCCACCAGCTTCTCCAGCTTGGTGTTGGAGGTGAAGATGAAGTCATCGTCCACCCACAGCACATACTTGGTGGTCACTTGGGATACGGCCAGGTTTCGTCCCGCGAACCAACCCTTAAACGCGCAACGCTGATAACGTTAATGGCTCACTGCTCAAACCACATAGACAGACATGTATTTGTACACGCATTCATGCATTATCCATTGTGCTTTTTTATAATGCAGCAATGCCACTGTACCTTTCCAAAAGGCATGATGTAATGTTCAATGTGGGGACCAGAGACTGTTTTAGGGTTTTCGCTGTCGTCAGCGATCACTATTGTCACGGTAGGGTAGTATCTTCTCACGCTGTCGATGAGGTCTTGAAGCTTATCGTACCGCAGGAAGGTTTTGGTAGCTATGGTAACAAGGGCGCTGATGTTGTATTCTACGAGGAGGGCAGAGAACCAAAAAGTCAATACCACAAAAAATGTGATTAAAAAACGTCTCTACTTTTTAGCTATTAATTACCTCCTTTAGGGCCTGTGTTGTAAAGCTTGGGTGTTGCTCCATGACGTATCTTGATAATAAAGACCGCTTGATGTCCTTCTGTTTCAAGTTGCACTACAACAACACAAATTAAAAGTAAACATTTTTCAACAGAATATTAAAGGTCCTATTGATAACATTTTTACGTAGACAAATAATATTTAAAAAAAATAATACATCCACAGAGCTTTTAGAAAGGTGCAGAATAAAAGTATCGCTTTTCCTAAAAAATACGATGATTGTGAATTAACCATATTAAAAATGTTGACGGGTCCAGTTGAATGTTTTGTTTATCTCTGTCTAAGATGTCTGACATTTGGTTCTCGCTTCTAACACGGCTTGTGAGCCAATAGTATAACCATGTTGGTATCATGTGGTATCTATTTTGTCAGCGATCAAGGTTGCCAGTAAGTGTGGAAAAATGGCTGAGGTTGATGGTAAGTGCCTGGCTTTACTCCACACAAAGTAACCTAAATCTATAGCTAATGTATAGCTATATGTTGCAAAAATGAATTCATTACTGTACCATGAAAGATTCATCACTTGACATGACTGAGTCTGTCTGAGTGTCACTCCACTCTACCACGAAAAATGCAGGTTGTGTAACAAACTAGCAACCACTTGAGGGGGTGCTGGTGTTGTGACGTGAATGCAATGGGAGGGGGGAGGGGGGAGGGGGAGTGCGACATCTAGTGGCTGAATGTTATCAATAGCACCTTTAATACATCCAAATGATGATAAAGCCTCACCTGTGTCTGCCGTACTGGGGTGAAAGAGTGTATTGGTGTAGGTGACAAATTGCAGCTGGCGATTCAGGTTGGGTAAAAGATTACTGGATAAGGTCATGTGCATCTCGCCATCACCTTTGACCTTCACCCCCTCGACCTCGGCTGCCACATTCAGTGTTCCCAACATGGCAGTGATGTTCAACTATACGAGATGAATGGTGCCATTGAAAAGAGTTATACTATTGCTTAGAAAAATTTAATTTCACAAAACTTTATTGTTACATTAAAAAGAAAAATCATAAAACTAAATAATATCTAATAGCCTAAACTTACCGAGTAATTTTCTTTATGGGTGTCTTGTAAGGCCAAACCTGAAAAGCAGAAGGGAAGAAAAAACAGTTTGACAACATTTTACTCAGTGTTATTACACTTTCTGTATTTGCGTGGCAGAAAACTCTTCTCTAAGGCTAGTTTAGAAATGCATTTTAAATGTCTTGCTCCTGATAGGCCTTGATTAAATATGACCATATCAAGACAATGAACATGGTTGTTTACCTCACATGTCAAATCAATATTAAATCACATTCGGTAGTTTCTACCTCTCCCTATATAAAGGCATAATAGAAGTCATACACTGAAAAAAAGAACATGTTGGATTAACTTAATTCAATAGTGGACATTGGTTGCACACAGATGTTTTGCATTGGCAGCAACTTGAGTTAAATTAACACAAGTTATTCATGTTCAATAAACCTGTGTATTTTGTGTTGATACAATGTGATTGAAACATGTTTTGATAAAGTAATTTGAGCTCTTGGAACATTTTAATCCTTCACAATTGTATCACTTTATTTCAACACTATTCAATAACTTTTACTCCAATACTATTTGGTTACTTAAATACTACACGTTATTTTCATATTACATGTTAGTATTATATTCTAGTGTCAATTACACCATTTTACAATGGAGGCCTTAAAACAGATCGTATTGTTCTCTGAAGATGGTTGCCTGTAACCACTATAGTAACCTTTCAAAAATAAAATGTCTAATTTCACTGCAATGACAGTAGGTAAAGAATTGAACTGACATTACTGTTCCACTGTAATACAAAGCACTAGTGAACAAGTAATGTCAGTTTTTCAGTGTACCTGGAATGAGGATGGTTTTCAGGGGCCGCACCTCCACGCCTTGGGTGGGGTACTGTAGAGGGTTGTTGGGCTCAGCGATCAGGAGCACGTCTGCAGGGCTTTGAGACCTGATGGGAAGACATGTAAGGAGTGCTCTTTGGCACATCTTTCAGGTAAAAGTACAATTCCTGTGTCCGTCATAATAGTGAAATGGGCAGACGGTGGAGCGGGTTATGCCATGACTGACCTCATCTGGAAGCTCTGGTACTCCTTGGCCCTCCTCTCCTTCATGTCCTCCAGCTCAGAGGCCTTGAAGGCGGTGTGCAGGGAGTGAGCCGACACCCGGGGGAACAAGAGCTGGGAGAAGGGCAGGTTGACACTTGCACTCTTGCCCTCGCAAACACACCCATTACGTGCCAACAGACTGCAGAAACGCCCCCCAGAGACACAAATGAGAGGAAATCAGTTACCGACACTGTCACAATGTGATTGGCTGTGTTCTGTTATGATGACAGAAAAATAAAAGGAGAACGACTGAAAGCGTACCCGGCGACACCTTCCCTCAGGCGATAGGGGATGTTTCCTAATCTGTGGTCCGGTTCTGGGAGTCTGTCCTCCAGGTGCTTATCTAATACAGAGCCAGGATGCTGAGACACATCCACGGTGGTGTAGACCCGCGTGGGCCAGGAATGCAGCAGAGCCAATACCAGAACCACGGACACCAAAATGGCTAGCAACACTGTCTTCCTCAGAGAGCGCATCCTGAATCCTAATGCATGGTGCAAACGGGGAAGCGGGGTTTAAGAGGCGATTGTAACACTGCATTGCATGGGACTTTAAAGGAATTTGTTGAGGAACAAACAGAAGATATACCCGGCTGCCTCTATCCAGTCAGTGAAAGGGCATCCTCTTTAGGCACCTGCATCTTCACAGACCGACCCATGTAGTGCCGCCGAGTCCTTTCTCCATCTGGAAGACACATTTTGTCAATGAACAAAATCACAATTCTGAGTAATTCTGACACACACACACACACACACACACACACACACACACACACACACACACACACACACACACACACACACACACACATATCTATTACATCGTCATCATGAAGCGTAGCCATATAAAAAACAACTATGTATGTCGACTCATACAATATGCTACATGAGCTGCTAATAAAGCATGCATTACGGTAAATCAAAAGGCGGTCCAGCGTCGCCATGACGACTCTATTGGTTCACTGCTGCAGCTCCATGCACACAGAAGACATGTTGACTTCATGCTCGGACCCAAAGTTTCACTCGTTAGCCCATTTGATGCATGCATGACCACTACACCACTTAGTTATTTATTGTGTTTTAAGAATAATTGAGCATTTTTACTTTAAACCAGAACATGAGTTATCATACCTTTCATAACCCTTTCTTTATATGTGTAAGGTTTACAGGCCCGATCTGTTTAACAAATAGGATGCTGAAAGATTACAATGGCAGCATATGCGCAGATCTAGCAACCGTAGCACTTAAGTCTACATATAACTATACAGCCATAAGGTCTGTCTTCTCGCCCTGTAACTACCTCGAGATGCGGCTGGCGCTACGCCGACAACAATGGAGCTCGTCTGGTTCATCCTCGGATATCGCGTCCGCTCATTGCGCAATAGGCGCACTACTACAGCCCATCCTACCAACATGCATTTCACCCGGACAAATAGGCCTACAAAAAAAAATGTTGTACTTGGTCTGTACAATGATGAACCCCAAGCGATGGAGATGTAGAGGACATGGCCAGCGGTCGCTATGCCAGGCGGTGAGGATCTCCCTGCCCCCTATAGCCCACCTATCCATCCTCATTCAATCTCCCCATCTGCGACTTATTCAATGTCTACCGTGATATTGACGCACAACTATACATTATAGCATGCAGGCTAGGCCTCCTATATACCTGACATTTTAACAAACCATACGCTCACTAACATCAAAATCAATTAATTAGCCTCGAGTGAAAATGTGGGCCTATTGGCTATTTAAGGCTCCTCGTCGAGATAGATTATCTGGACGACTGAAAGCCAGAAACAAGCTCGTCTGAAAATCACGTTTTAAATACATCTCCGGACAGGCCTATCGCTAAGCAAACCTCTATGAGGCGCTTACCTTAATTATAAGACGCCCAACGTGTTTCCTTTTCAGCAATCGCCTTCCCTGTACTCGCTCTGTCACAGTGTTTTCATCAATACGGATATATATACCTATAGGCTATATATTTTTTTTTAATATGCACAAATAATCTTCATGCGCTGTGGTGGAGATTGACTGCAAGCTATTTCCAATTAGAGATGTGACGTTCGCGAACGAACCGAATCTATTGAACGGCTCTTTAACATGAACGATGGGAACCGAGTCGCAGTGGTGAGCCGTTCATTTTCTTCTTCATTCTTTTTTAAAACATTTTTTTTGATCACTGTCATGCTCACAGCATGCGCCCACAAGCCCCTCCTCCTCCCCTGAGACGGAGAGAGCGTGCAGAGTGCACTCGTGGGGGAATGTTGATATGCAAATTTCACATGTCAGTCAGAAGCGGTGAAAGGGGATTCATGATGAGCAAGTGAAGAGCTTTATTTACACTAAGACACATTGTATACAAAGATCCAAAATAATGATCTCACTGTCAAAGCAGAGCGCACCACCTTGTGGAATGTTTACAATGAATGCAGATCAGACATTAAAATCTAGTCCACACATGTTAAATTAAATTATAATCAATATTTAAAATATATCAAACTCAGATATCCGATGTCTGAATAATTCAGATCCAAATCTTACCCTATCATTCCTCCCAGTGATTATTTCCCAGATACAATGGGTTACCACTAGGCTAGCTTCTTAAAAATAAATTAATATAAATGAGCCAGTCTTTTGAACGGCTCTTTGAAAAGAACGGCTCCTCAAGATCCGGCTCCCTTCAAAGAGCCATAAATCCCATCTCTATTTCCAATGAAGGAAGGCTCAGCAGCGTGCACTCCTCCAGCCCTGGGAAACAGCGGATATGTGGGGGATAGCAGTGTGTGCGTCCGACAAGCAATTAGCCAATCTTTTATAATAAAAAACACACACACACCCACAACCTCGTAGCCGTTCAAACATATTACAAATTATTATTATTTTTTTATTTATTTTTGTTAAAGTCAAACAGACATCACAATGATCGCATGGTGCGCATGCGATTTGTGAGCCTATGGTGTGGACGTGTGTCTGGGAAAGGGTGTGTCTCTGTTCATTAGTATTGATCGGCTACTTCATCCGACACATTGTGTATTTAGTGATAACCCTCATGGCTTCCACTACTAATATAGCTGCCACCGTTTTAATGGCGTGCAAGTAGTATAGCGTTAATATCATTCATTTTGTTGTCCTCCAAGTCATACATGTTGGACAAATTGGTTAGGAAACGCATCAATTTCCTCTGCTATTCCCATCCGAAGTGTATGTTTATTGTGAATATGTTTTTTTGTCCTACATAATGTAGCTAATTGCATTTGTCAACTGGCCAAATTAGTTTATGACACGCCTTATAAAATAAGCCAATCGCTGGCTATTTCGTGTCTGAAAAGCCAGCCGCACTGCTCCGTAGTGATCCGAGACGGGCGGTGTTTATATGTTTACCAAGTCGGTGGGCGGCTGCGCTGAGAACCGCCCGCCCACGCCGTGCCGTGATTGAAATCCGCCGCAACCCGGAAACACAAAGTGATTGACGCAGTAATCAACCAATGAGGTGGACTCGCCGCTATGCCTC
Source organism: Merluccius polli (assembly GCA_030340625.1). Taxonomy (NCBI): domain Eukaryota; kingdom Metazoa; phylum Chordata; class Actinopteri; order Gadiformes; family Merlucciidae; genus Merluccius; species Merluccius polli. The sequence continues at coordinate 48,650 of JAOPHQ010002004.1, read as the reverse complement.
GTCCAATCCACGCCGGCCGTGTCAGTTGCTGTGTTTTTCTTACTGACTGACAGATGTAGCTGTGAGAGAATCATGGCTGCTTCTTTGGGTAGATGGTCTAAAATACTGTACGTGTTTCTACGTATATATCCCTACTGTGTTTTCGGCTTTTTGAACTTAGAGGAGTTAAACGAAATGAAATATGGCATCCAAATTCTTCCCGATCCAGTCATCTTGGGACAGGTGAGAGACTACGACCAAGCTCTGTGTGCTAAAGCTAAGCGTACCTAGCTAACGCTGTCTAGTATCTCTGAGCTGACATGTACTGCTGTTTTTTGGGGATATTTATATTTATGCTACGTGACCCCCAGTGTTATAATCGTCCGATGATGTCCAAGCCTTTCGATAAATAAAACAAATAGTGAACCTGATTCGCGAGCGTCACAGTCAGCTTGGCCATTCAACAGCTGCTACCGTTATGTTTACTTTTAGTGGATTGGTTTTCAAGACGACATGTTTTCATGGCCACTGTGTTAATAACTCGAGGATAACTAGATCACTTTAGTTGTTTTTGTTTTTTTTGGTAAATGTTGTGTGTGTTGGGGTTTTTTGTTAATGTGCAGACCCAGACCGAGGAGGTCATGATGGTCTCCAACAAATACAAGCAGCTGTATGAGTGTCGCCTCCCAGCCCAGGCTGTGCGGTTCCACCAAGACCCGCTATCCGAGCCGGAGTCCCACAGCTACACTGGACCCAGCATCCCAGAGCTGCTCGCACCCATGCACAAAGCTGCATGTTTGGTTAAGGTTGGTTTGATTTCTTTAAAAAAAAATTAAAGTTAATAATGTTATTAAAACTAACACGCAGATAGTGGAGTGTTCTGGTGGACATTTGTATTATTATTCAAATATAGGACCTGACAATCCCAACTGGAAATATGCTAAACATATTATCATCTCAATCTCTGGACACATCAGTGTTCACAATTGTGAGCCTCCTTCTAGTGTGGAAACACAACAAGGGCCCCATGAAATGAACAATACACTTTCCCAGTGTTAATCCTGTGTTAATTGTTCATTTGTCTCTTGTTATATGCCAAATATATGTCAATGGATTAAAGCTGTATTAATCTAGCACAACAGTTGCGCTAGTTAATCGGAGCACTTCTTAACATATAAGCAGTGCTTTGCATATATTGGACATTTCGTATTGTATATTGTCATACATTGAGTCAATTATATTCAGTTATCTCTCCTTTATACAGACAAAGGACTGGTGGACTTATGAATTTTGTCATGGACAGTTTATCAGACAGTACCATCTTGAAGGTAAGGCTTTTCTATTTTTTAAATCCTATTTTTATTAAAGCAACAGTAATGTACTGTTACATTCATGTTTTTGCCCCACTTTCTCAACAGACACAGAAATGAAAGGGGATGTCCTGTTCCTTGGCTATTATGAGTCTGAATTCGATTGGAGCAATGAAACTGCAAAGGTAAAAACACAAGGATTGTATACTGTTTTGGTGCATTCATTTTGAGTGGTTGTACCGACTGGTTGACAGTTCCTTAACTCTACAACCTTTTACGTTCCCCAAGCACTTTATTATACTTTACTAAATTCAAACCAATACGACAAAGACCGCGGTCTAAAGTCCACAAGTGTACAAACAATCAAGTTGGCTCTCTGCTTTTTAGGCCTCCAAGCAGCACAGGCTGAAACGCTACCACAGCCAGACATACGTGAACGGCTCCAAGTGTGACCTGAATGGAACCCCCAGGGAGACTGAAGTCAGGGTGAGATGAGAATCCAGAAAGTAGCCGTGCTTCACCAGTCTGCATGGGAGGACTCTGCCCAATGATGAACATTTCTCTTTCAGTTTGTGTGTGAAGAGGGGTCCGGGGACTACATTGCCAGAGTGGACGAGCCGCAATCGTGCCGCTACGTGCTTACCGTCCACACCAGCCGTACCTGCCAGCATCCCTTTTTGCGGCCGCCCACCACTGCCAAGCCGCAGGGCATCGTGTGCCAGCCAGCGCTGAGCGCCCAGCAGTACATGAACTACGTCAAGGCCCAAGTCTGTGAGTCGGCCAACGAAGACGACAACAATTGAGCTCAATGTAATGTCAGATGCTGTTCAGGTAGATGATATTTCGATTTTATCTCGTTCTTTCCTTCACCTTGCCATGCAGCGGATACAAAGCGCAAAGTGGAGCAGATCTCCGAGGAGCTGCGAAGCCTGGATGAGATGTTGGCTGGGAGCGAGGGACGAGATGCAGACACGGTAACAACACAAGAGAAGTCCCCTGCTCCTGTGGATGATTCGGACCGGTTGGGGTCAGATGGACAAGGTTTCATTCTTTCATTCTTCTTTTTTTTTAAATGTAGCATTTGCCTTTTGATTTGACAACTTAACAGAAGACGTATCAAATCCTTTTGTAACAGATGCTGCTACAGCAATGTCTGAAGATGGTGCCTCAGAAGGACAAGAGGATTCTGAGCTCTGGGAGGGCGTTACCAGACCAGGAGGTTCAAAAGAAACTGCTTCACACAAGACGACTGAGGTATATCATTAAAGCAGTAATGAGGATAATCATTATCATCATCTAGGATGTTCATTTGTGTATAGAGAAAAATGTATTCTCAATATAAAATATTATTCGTATCTTTATTACTGCTTTATATTCCTAAAGGATTGCATTGCTCATCAGGACATTACATCACATCTCAGATAATTCTGATCATTCATGAGAAAATTTAACTCCACAGGCAGCAAATGAAGACGATGAAAAGTCACTGTCAAACAATGAAGTCTTGGAGGAAGACGATGAATGTAATGCTTGATATTGAGTTTCATCATATATTGTATATTATGTTTCACTCTCAGGCAATAAGCAAAATGTCACTAATTATTTATTAATTTCTTGTTTTAGATGAAAAATTCAACTTCAAAATAATCACAGACCCCACAGACCTTATGAAATTTGTACAGCACCTCAAAGAGAGCAACAGAAAGGTGAGTTAAACCACTTTAGGTTAGGTACAGCTGTAGCAGTTCAGTGCATTTCATATTACCATGATCTATCAGGTTGTTGTTGTTGTTGTTGTTATTATTATTATCTGTTTATATTTTAGAAAGCAAGAAACCAAGCCAAAAGTGAAGCCGAGAAGCAAAAACGTGACAGCGTGAAGGAGAGGCATGATGACGAGGAGAAGGATGAAGAAGAGGGCCTCCTGCAGGGGTTTGAAGAGGAGCTAGCCGACCTCTCGTTGCCCACTGAGAAAATAAAAGAGATAAAAGAGGAAATGCAGAAGGAGTTTCACAACATCATCGATGAGGTGCTGAGTGCAAACTTTCAGATCTATAGCTCCCTTGGTGTTGTAAGAGCCCTGGCTTGCTTTGCACTAGCCTAGCTTTCATGCTACATGTTGGAGCCAATAACCTTGGTATCCATGATCTGTTCACAGTAATGAAATCAAAATGTACGTTTGTTTATCATAGTATTATATTCATATTATTCACTTATTCAACAAAGCAAAATAAATGACTAATCAAATCAACATAACTCCTTCAACAGCAAATGATAACCTTAACAAGTCAGTACAGGCAGATTTAACTTTTTCCAATCAGATAATCATATAACATTGTTTATGCTCCACTGTTGACACACAGGAAACTAGCATGTTTCATAATATTCTATTTTTACTTGCAGATGAGTCATATTAGAGAAGTGAGATTTAAATTTGACCTTTGGCTTGTGTGGGTTCTCTGTGTGTTAGGCTCAACAGGAATTGGAGACAGAGGGACTGAAAGGGGAGTTTGATCGCTCTCAAGCCACACAGACGCTGGAGACAACACTGGACAAGCTACTTGACCATCTTGAGGACAAAGACGCCCAACACCCAGAGCAGCAGCTCGGGGGAGGTCAGCGAGCCAGCGACCCCACCAGGGGGAGCCCGAGCCTGGCTCCACAACAGCCAGGTAACTGGGCAGCTTACAGGGGACCCATGTCCACATTCACACCGCCATCATTTTGATACACCTTCATCATCATCAGTCTGGAGTTGTGTTTGTCATTGCTGCTTTTTCATCCCATTTTAAACTTTTTTTTTAAGGCTTGATATAATTGTTAGAGAACAGATATTGGCAAAAAATGTGAAATTGTTTTTGTGAATTGGATTATTCATTTTTTAATTCTCTGCCGCGAGACATTCATGAAATCAAATTTATCTTAAGCTACTTCTCACATTAAGCAATCGACAACAACCTTTATTTACAACCAGAGAACAGTATCCACATAACCTTGCTTCCTGCAAGCGGCTGCGCTGCTGCGAGTCTGTTAGGTGACGTGGTGTTGTTTGTGCCTCTCTTGTCTCGTCACACCAGACCAAGCAGCCGATGACCGTGTAAAGATCAAAATAACTAAGTATAAGACTGGCAGCAGCCCAGATGGGCAGGTAAAAGTTCAGGAGATGGGAGAAGGCGACCCGCAGTGGCAACACATAAAGGACGTGGTTAAAGAGCAGCTAGAGAAAGCAGGACTGAAGGCCGAAGGTAGGAGCCCAGATCCACGCGGCCTTTGTCTCTGAACACGCAATCTTATCCTTCTCTCCTCATCTGACTCTGATCTCTATCATTTTCTCATTCGGTCACACTGGGCATCTAATATAGTAAGAGAGTCAGTATTAAGTGATTTTCCTTTTTTTTTAATTTTTCTTTTACAATGACTATGCTGGGGCTGGGAAATATATCAACATTATATCGATATCGTGGCATGAGACTAGACGTCATCTTAGATTTAGTAGATAGTACTTTTAATTTGTCAAGTAATTTATTCACACGGGAGATTACAAAAAAAAACTTTACCGTGTGGTTATTTTATATAGACTTTATTTATTGAATTACTAGAAAACATGCTATATCCTGATATATATCGTTATTGTGATATTAAATGATCTATATCAGAATAGAAGATTTTGGCCATATCGCCCAGCCCTATGCTGATGCCAATTAACTGGTAGTTGTTTGCATCCACTTTGAGTCTTGTTTTCCTGTTGTACAGCTCCCCCATGTCTTTCATTGCTGCCTTCCATTTATCTTTGACTGAGAATGAATTAGCAAACATCTAAGGAAATCTTGGCACATCTTGCTAGAATGTTTTCATGCAAGGTGAAATAATTTAGTTTTCCCAAATAATGAAGTCTAATTAAATCTCTTGAATATAAAAGCCATGTGTAAATTGGCAGCTACCAAAACGAAAGACAATACTTGGATGTTAGAAGATACATTTGCTTAAAATGGGAATACATTTGAAGACTAACCACCAAGTTGTTGTATAAACATCATCCGTGATCTGTGCATTTTTCATCCGCATGAGGTCTTGCCACTGTGTTTCTAACAATGTAATGACCACAAATACATGTTGCTTTCCACATTGCGTCTGTCAATCTTCAACATGAGACGCATGGAAAAGGTGTTGAGTGACTATTTTCTTTCTTTTCATTCTGTGTTGTAGGAAAAATCGAGGTGAAGATCTTGACGCGAAAGAATGCAGAGGAGGCCGGGGATCAGTGGCTGACCGAGGAGGATACAAAGTCCTTCAGGGAGCTCCTCATAAACCTGCTGGTAATTTCAAATGGTGGTGATCTCAAACAGGGTGCAAAATGAACTTTTTGAACTTGTTTGAACTTGTTTCCATTAGGATTGGTTACTAATGTTAATATTTTACCAGCCATAGATTACCGTAGTTTTTGGCTGGTGAGTGAAGCAAATCTACCAGCTACTTTACCAGCATTTGGCTGACAGCTGCTGCTAATTTTGTGCCCTGATCTCAAACCACCACTCCCAGGCCTCAGAGCCTCTGAGTCAAAGGTTTTGTCTAAGGATAGACACTATGAGAACTATGCAAACCTGGTGGTAACAACAGAACGTTTGTACATTGTGTGTATATGGTCTGTTAAAATGGACTTCAACGTAGGTTTTGTACACTTTAGATACCTCTTGATAACTCGCCAATGTGATGTGCTTATTAGATGTATTCCTTTCTTACTAATCCTGCAGACTGGGGGGACAGAGGAAGTGTACAAGGAGCAGAAGAGGCAGCAGGACTTGGAGAATAACTATAGGTTTGTATGGGGACAATCACAGGAGGAGTCCCAGTCATCCAGCTCCTCCGACTCAGACGACGTGGACCTCTGAGCTGCTGATATTATTCACCTTTTGTGACGGTGAACCCAAACTCCTGTGGAGACTATAAGCAGATGGTTTCAGAAAAGAACATTAAATGGACTCTTTGCTATTTAATTGTTGCTCTTAAACCTGCCAGACCATAGCAACGCACAACATGCCGAACATGTCTTGTCTTCAGTGGGCACAAGATGTACATTGCACAATGAATGCCTCTCACAAAGTGAGTTAATTGTAACTGGTAGCTAATTGGTGTGCAAAATGTATGTATATGAAATGTAGCTTTTAGACATGCTTAAATCAAATATGTTTTAATAAAACTTTAATGTAAATTTAGCACGCATGTTAGGTGTAATTCCCATATGTCTACTATGGCGCCACTTGAAGTGGAACGGAAGAAAAGCAATTCCCCTGAAAAGTGATGCGGTTCAGTGGCCCATTAAGAATCCTCAGCATTTCCATGGGTTGTGAGCAAAAGAAGCCCAATAGGATTCTTTACTTTTTTTTTTGTAAAACTTTTGGATACTTTTTTATTTGCTAGTTGTAAAAATATCAATCACAATACATTTTTTATGTCAATTGTAAAATATAATACTGTGGCACTTTAAATTTGTGATGGCTCTCCAAACTAGTTTTGATAAGTCATTGGGGAAAAGAAAACAGGCACATCATGAAAGGAATTGTAGAGAATTGAATGCAGGAAATGTAAACGTTTTTGACAATAATTAATGAATAATTGATTGTGCTGTTTCGTGTACCTTGAGGGTACGCAAGACGGTGAGATGATCATTTACATGCACAACAATTCCACAAGAGGTTTTTCAAGGATACATCAAATGTGTACCTCAAGGGCTGAATTCATACTGTCTGTGAATAAAAATAGCGCCATAGATCTTAACATGTAAATAATTTCCCTCAAATCTTATTGGCTTGTTACATTGTATATTAGCACAGTCAAATTTAAGTAAATGTGTGTAAAGCTGTAAGTTGCATACAAAACTTCAAAATGTGGGAACTAATCATAAGAAAACATAAAAACACATCTACAGCCATCCAATGTGAATCTTGATGGCTCAAATTGCAGAGGCAATGTTTATTTGGTCCAAAATGGCTTTCTCAGGTACAGATGTGACATGCCATCTTATGAGGCAGTGGTCACCATTGTTTTGAGGCTATAGCTGCCTGAATGTTTTCTCATTGCACGTGACCTGCTTCATTCAAGTGACATGGCGTTGTATGGCTTGAATTAAAGAGTAAACCCCATGGTTTTGAGTGTTGCAGTGTCGATCCTAATAATTGTAGGCTCTATTAACAATAATGTTTACATTTCCTTTTAGAAAAACAAGTTGGTCTACTTTTAGGATGGGCTCGGACCTTATTCGTAGAAAAACGGTCTAAGTTTTGAAGTCGATACACTATTTTCAATACAAATCTTACATTAGTATCCTCATTGAGTGGACCATACGTTTTAAGAAGAAACATCAGGATGTAGCCTGACGGCTACTGTTTTAGCCTTGGCAAATAACCTTTTTTTTTTAAATGTCCTGTAATTGTTCAAAATTACAGGAAAACAGACAAGTTTGTGATCAAGTAGGCCTAGTTGCAGTTTTTAGTTTATATATATATATATATATATATATATATATATATATATATATATATATATATATATATATATATATATATATATATATATATATATATATATATTTCTGACAACTTTATAGCATAAAAAGGTTGCTGCAAAAAACAAATGAAGGTTGTTGCATCATGGCTTTATTCGGCTTTATTATTTATAATGAACATTGTCAGTTGCTTTTGCACTCCCAAACTCCAGCGTCCAGCGGTGAGCTGTTTTTGACAGCTGATCATAAGCCCCTGGAGAAATAACGAAACGAGTTAATTATTAAACCAATCAAACTTGTAAACTGTTTTTTTTTAAACGCATATATATAGGTATTTCATACAACGAAAAATATAAAAGGTAAGCCCTAAAACGTGGTGTCATCACGTCAGCATCTGTGACGTCACGGTCCGCCTCCTAATCAGAGATGTTAATAAAGAGAGAGTGCGCTGCTGGCCACGTGACACCACGTCACCAATGTGGGTCAATGCAACTAGAGATGGGATTTATGGCTCTTTGAAGGGAGCCGGATCTTGAGGAGCCGTTCTTTTCAAAGAGCCGTTCAAAAGACTGGCTCATTTATATTAATTTATTTTTAAGAAGCTAGCCTAGTGGTAACCCATTGTATCTGGGAAATAATCACTGGGAGGAATGATAGGGTATGATTTGATATATTTTAAATATTGATTATAATTTAATTTAACATGTGTGGACTAGATTTTAATGTCTGATCTGCATTCATTGTAAACATTCCACAAGGTGGTGCCCTCTGCTTTGACAGTGAGATCATTATTTTGGATCTTTGTATACAATGTGTCTTAGTGCTAAATAAAGCTCTTCACTTGCTCATCATGAATCCCCTTTCACCGCTTCTGACTGACATGTGAAATTTGCATATCAACATTCCCCCACGAGTGCACTCTGCACGCTCTCTCCGTCTCAGGGGAGGAGGAGGAGGGGGAGGGGCTTGTGTGAGCATGACAGCGATAAAAAAAATTAAAACAAAAAAAAATTAAAACAACTGGAACTGCAACTATAACATGTGTTAATATATAACTATATGGTTTGCGACCGTATAGTTATATAACCTAATGTGTTTGCGTCGGGCTAGAAGTGCACAAAGTGCAAAAACTTTAGGACACGTTATTGCTAATGCTTCACGTTATCACTAACGCTTCATGTGGCGTATCCAGGCATAGCCAGAGCACTCCCGTCCCCATGGTTACCTTCACTACGCTGCCGACTTCCCCTACTTACTATCCGTTAAGGACTTATCTTGTTGCAACACCAGGCAGCTGGTTTGCAGCCATTTTGAAACCGACCAATGGGGAGTGGGCTTTAAAAAAAAAAAAAACACGCTCTCTCTTTTTCTCCTTTTTCATGGCATCTTGGTGGCTCCGGAAGGAGGACAACTTCAAGGGACTGTTTTTACGGTGTGCCCACTAACGCCCACGGTCCAACACGTCCTAAAACGCGTGGGCTTTTTCATAAACGTGATCCCCGACCCCATTCCTTGCGTGGGGAGGAGGAGGAGGAGGAGGAGGAAGGGGGACGCAACGGTTCGCCATCACGGCGGCTCGCCGAACGGCCCAAACTCGTAGCCGAAGTTAACGTCTTAAAAAAAAACTAGCGTTAGCCTTAGCAAACGTCAACGGGCCGACGTCAGCTGTTTTCCCTGGCGGCGGCGGCGGCGACGGACCACCGGGGTTTTCTTCGCCTCGCCTTATTGTTGTCTACTCTGCATTTCGCACCCCGACGATGGACGCCGTCCGCCGCACGGCGGAGGAGGAACGGCCGCCGCGCCGCGCGGCCATTGGGGGGGCGACCGCGCTCGCGGGAAGCGTCGCTCGTGTTGAACATGGGAGCAGGCCACCACCAGGCGGCGAGTAGCCGGACCTAGACCTTAAAGACCTAGACCGGGGTGACGGTTGCGGGTAAGTAAACCACCACGCCCGCAGCTGAATGTGAAGCGTTAATGATCAACTGTCAAACCTCCCCTCCCTCCCTCCCGGCGGGTCTCTCAGACGGAGACAGCCCCAGTTGAGGAAACCCTTTAACGATGTGTCTCCGTTCCTGGTCTCGCTCAGCCCATGTCCAGTAAGGGGACGCAGGGGAGCACGGCGAAACTTTGTCCAAGCATGAAGGCCTTCGGCGGAGCGCGGTTCTCCTTCTACCTGGGCTTCCTGTTCGGGACCGTGACCTTCTACGTGGTCCTGCAACACGTGTGGTTCGAGAGCGGCGCGTCCGCGGGCTCCTTCAGGGGGTCCGCAGACCGGACCGCGGACCCCCGGCGGGACCAGGAAGAGGACGCGAAGAACTGGAAGAAGGAGAGGTCTGCCCTCTTCAACCTGAACCACCCGCACCACAAAGGTACTTTTTTTTAAAATTACATTTACAGTTTTTTTACATTTAGCAGACGCTTTTGTCCACATCGACTTAACACTAAGTGCATTTGTGAGGAGAAAGTGATACAGTAAATACGTACGGATTTCACAAGAATCAGCATCAAGCGCGCCCAGCTGCTACGTTAACCCATTGCTAGGATCCAAAAAACTAGGGTCCAAAAGTAACTTGTAATATATGAATATTGTCTTTCTACCTGCCAGGGGGAATATCTGCAATTGTTTCGTTTTAATATGCTATCTATCTGGGTTGTTTAACCTGTCAAATGGTCAAATCTAATTGTGTCTGTATCTCGTGATGCTCTTACTTCTGTTCAAATGTCTGCCAGTTAGTACTTGGTTATCCTTTTGCAATGTGTCGACATTTGAGTTAATGATGTATATATTGTACAGCCATGTTACAGCCAATTATCCAGCTAGGACGTTATTATAAGGAAGAGCCTTATTACTCATGCTGCTGGAGTCCTCCAGATTGCCCCAACTAAATGTAATTTCGATGTCTTTGGGATGGTGGTTAACCACAGTATCCACTTTGTTTCTATACGTTGTGGCTAAGCCAAATGTGTACGGTTCCACCTTTGTATGTAAAGTTTCCTCTCGTCTGTCTCTGACCAGGGGAGGACGGTCACATGGCGGACGAGCTCTACAAGAAAGTACGTATTCTCTGCTGGGTCATGACGGGTCCCAAGAACCTACAGACGAAGGCTCGCCACGTGAAGGCCACCTGGAGCCGGCACTGCAACGTGGTGGTGTTCATGAGCTCCGTGGACGACCCCGACTTCCCCACCGTGGGCTTGGACACCAAGGAAGGCCGTGACCAGCTGTACTGGAAGACGATCCGTGCCTACCACTATGCCTATGAGCACCACATTGACGAGGCGGACTGGTTCCTTAAAGCAGACGATGACACCTACGCCATAGTGGACAACCTACGTTGGGTTCTGGCCAACCACACGCCGGAGGAACCCATATACTTTGGCCGGAGATTCAAGCCCTACACCAAGCAGGGCTACATGAGCGGTGGGGCGGGCTACGTGCTCAGCAAGGAGGCCCTGCGTAGGTTCGTGGAGGGTTTTAAAAACCATGTGTGCACCCACACTTCATCTGTAGAGGACCTGGCCATGGGACAGTGTATGGAAAAGGTTGGAGTTCTGGCAGGAGATTCGAGAGACACGTCCCTCAGGGAGACCTTTCACCCCTTTGTTCCTGAGCAGCACCTCACCTCCAAGTTCCCCAAGAGCTTCTGGTACTGGAGTTACTGCTACTATCCAATTTCAGAGGCAAGTCCCACTCTTGTGTTTGTTTGTGTATTTGTGTATTTCTATATAACCACATTCTCCCCACACATATAGCCACATTCCATGCAACATGTGAAGTTGCCATGAAAGTCCTGAAGGACCTGAAAGTCCACATTGTCCATTGTCGAAGTATATCCGGTTGTGATGTTAACTTCCACGCCACTAGATACATGACACCTGCTTTGTTTTTGTTGAACACACAAGATTTGAATCGCAAACAATCAAAAGGTCCGCCATTGTGGTGATGTTCTGTTCCTCACACACACAACGTGATTGGTTGATATAATTAAACACAAAAAAGGTAGTTTAAGCAATAATTGTTTGTATGCTACTTCTCCAGAGCACCTAGTAGATGGTTTGGTTCTCACAGCAGTGAACTGTAGGTCCACTATCACATCATTCATGTTTTTCAGCCAGCAATCAACTAAGCATTTGGTTGTACAGTTTAATTTTTTTTAGTCAAGGCACAACCTTAAGGACTCTTGACTTGCATTATAGACTGCACAACTTGACAAGTGAAACTGATTTCAAATTCAATTTATGATGAACAAATATTGTTCAAATATACTATAGCAACCTGAAATCAAATTTGGAAAGGTCTCTCTGGTAAAAGAGGGCCTTAGCCTTCATGAAACTAACCTGTAAATCAAGACATGTAAATAGATGATATACTTGTATAACGAGATGACCAAATTAGGGGTGAGTCAGAATAATCAATTATTCGATTTCAGTTTTGTGTCATCAGCTTTTTTTGGGTCTTTTTTTACATACTTTGTTTTCAGTTTTCAATGTTTGTATGTCTTCTATGATCTTAAACGTAGTAATTGATGCTATTTTTTAATACGTTTTATAAAATAACGGAAGCCTGTCCCAATTACAGGTTGGGTGTTGATAAAGATCTAAGCACATTTTTTGAATTTCCGTATGAATCTGGTTCTTGTTTATCACGCTACAAATATGGGGGAGTATATGCTTTGGGTTTAATGGAAAAACCCAAGCTGGCGGTGGATAGTAAGGGAGAGGAGAGGATGGATGTGTGCTGCGACTGGAGATCCACGCTTTCACTTTTTCAGATTGCGAAAAATTATGGATAATAGTGATGGATAATATTGGCCTCCACAACAGTAGATTGTTAGCTGTTTGGCACCTCTCAATATTTAGGTACAATGTAGCTGCGAAGATTTTGTGTCCCAAATAGGAACACTTCTACTGCATTTGGCACCAGCAAGGTGTTCATTTCTGATCCTGTCGGCAAATCTGAATAATCGATTTTGCGCATACTACCCACCATTTGTAATACTTTGTATGCTTCACAGATGTATATTTAGATCATTTTGATACAAAAATAATATGGCAACATAACTAATCGCTTGTATTTTTTTGCTTTCCTCAGGGCCCAAATTGCTGTTCAGATCTGTCTGTGTCTTTCCACTATGTGGATGCCAGACAAATGTATGTATTGGAGTACTACGCCTACCACCTGCGTCCCTTTGGCTATAGGTACCGCTATCAGCCTCCTGCTCCACTGAGGGGAGAGACTGCCATGTCTCCAAATGCAGTTTCAGAGGACCTTGCAGTAGGGGGACTTGCCAAGGACCTGCCCTCCCCAGAAAAAGAGGGAAAAGATCTGGCCCAGGCAGACCAGAACCAGGTCGGAAATGCTGCACCTGTTCCCAAGGACTAAGGACCCAGACTAAGAACAAAACGTAAAGCTGAATGGCATAGCGCCATGTGTGCATTTGTTTCCGTGTGCGTAGACAATGCACAAAAATCCTTTGCATTTGTTCAGCCATGTTGATGGTCATTTAGGGAAGATAGTCAACTCTTTCTTTTTAAAGAGGTGTAATTATGCAAGGCTGGTCTTGCGATTGAAGGTGTGGATGTTCCAGTTTGTGGATGGTCTATGATTACGCTCTGTGGAATCCCCACATCTTTGGACTTGGTTTTAACAGCTTCTCATTTTTTAGCTCGCAGATGGATAGTGGACTCTGAAGCACCTGCTATTCTATAAATCTTAACATTTTAATCTTACTGCTCTTAAAATAGTTTTAAATAGTTAAAGTGCAGGTTAAAGAAACCTGAACCATAAGCATTAGATCTTTTTATTTTGTATACGGAAGGAGTTTGGTTTATTCGTTTTAGTTTTTTGTCCCTGCAAGCTGAGCAACCTTATCCCTTTCCCTAACAACGCAATGCTGTCTTTGGATGCAAAGGTCATTTATTGCATTTGTTGCCTTTCTGTGTTGCCCAGTGCTGTACAAATTTGCATAGGAATTGCAACAACAATCCAACTTCAAATGACCACAAAGCCATCCCAGTTGGTAAACATTGTTGACGCATGGCCAAAGCACTATAGCTTCCCCATCAGCCCTGTTCCCTGATGTTAACCCACCTGTTTGCTACGCATGTGTGGCAGAGGCAGTGGTAGTGGTTGTTGAGCTTTGCCAGATGTAATAATTCCTTTGATTCTGCCGTCCGGGGCCGTGTTACAGGAAGCTGGATTCCCAGGTTAACTGGATGTGTTAAGTCAGGATCCAGGGATAGCAGGTTAGGGATAACTGGCTTGACGCTTTTCTGTGGGCATTGGTGCGCAAATCGTTCCTTGCACACGGCACGCCGAGCATCTAGCGGGTCTAGTGGGTACCGTAGCCGACCCGTGGGGTATTGGCGTCGGGGCTATAGTGTTTTTGACGCAGTCCGCGACGGCTCGCAGCAGAAAACCACTGAAGATTAAACCGAGAACTTTAATAAACTGTGTTTTGTAGTGTGAATTGATGCATGTTCAAAGTATGTCACTTCAGTAAGCTGTTGAGTAAACTAGATACCAGATGGCGTTAGCTAGTCTCGCAGAGCCGGTCTTTCCATGGTGAGGTAGTGCAAATTAACCGACTAGGCTTTAACCAATAATAGCACTGAAATAGCAATGAGGGCTGGAGAAGCCCCTGATCGATGACATTTTCAGGATGTGCTTGATGATGGCTTTTGAAGCCTGTCACAAACGTGCATTTTTCAGGTTCAACCTCGCCGAGATTGAGTGAACTCGTTCCTTGAGATTGAAGCGGTTCAGCTGTACTGAAACCGTCCATCCTGACAGTCCATGGGTCAGAGTGCTGGTTTAACCTTGAACATCTCCTAACTCGCTACTTGAAACGGGGCCCTAGCTTGCACAGAAGATGTACCTAGTTCCAATATAAATACACGATCCATCCACTGCTTTCGAACTGATTGAACTGCTAGCTAAATACAACCTGAAACAGCCAACCAGTCATCAAGGTATGCAACTTTCTGGTCTGACATAAGTATGACGAAAGGTGTTGCATACCTTGATTGTTGAATAATTGAATTCCTTTAATTAGTTAACAATTAGTCTAATTAAATTAGTATAATTATTGAAATTTCCTTTTGATCCACATTTTATTAGTCTTGCAGATATGGCATTTACTGTTAATTTATGTGTGCAGATTATGTGCAGAGTAGACTGGATATCCTTTTGATATGGACTAATGGGATAATAGTGGGAATGATTATGCCTTTTACTCTCTATGATGGCCTTACTTTAATAAAAATGTTGCTGTTCATATTCACACCTATCCGGTTCAACCAAACTAATAGATGGTTCGCTCTATTTGTTTAGATCTCTGTTGTCTCCCTGCCTCTAATCTGCTTTGCATAAACCACAGTATTTTGTGTCCTTGAATGTGCTTTGTTCTATTACTTTTGTTCTTCATGTCTTCACTGCTTTTTGATGATCTTGTCTTTCCTAACTGATTTGTGCCTTGCAAATTGAGAGTGTGAACTTGTCAGCTGCACATATGACTTTACACTGTGACATTCAATACTTTTTTTTCAGAAACATTTTTCGAAATATTGCTTTTGGGAACACCACTAGCCAATGTATTCTGTTTTTTTTTCTTACTTATTTGAAAGAGGATGCCATTTCTGGCAATTTTTGATCAAATTTTTGCTCATAGTGGTTAACAAATTATCGATAAATGTAATCTGGTTAAGATTTTGCTGCATACTACAGGCAAATACTACCATGTGAAGTACAAACAGCTTCATGGCTTATTCCGTACTAAGCAACCCTTTCTTTGGTAGGCAATAGAAAAAGAAAGGATTGACTTGGATAACAAAAGGATTCTGTAGTTTTTCTTTCAAACTTAATGCATTATACATGACATTTGTCTGCACATTGCGTATTATTCGTTATTTGTTATTTTAAACCACTGCAATAATATTGTCATTTATTCTAGGTTTATTTGTACACAGTGCATCAAAAGACTAGGGAGGATGCCTTTTGTCAGTGTTTACATCGCAATTCTTGTATACATGGCCACAGAGCATGCACAGTCCTATCCTGTTCAAACCAAATCAGCATGTTTTAAATATTAATTTATTTTAAAAAGGGTGAGTGATTTTGATCTAACTATTACATAGTTGTATCACACATACCTGTCTTAGGAGCTACGTTCGGGAGGGTTGCATATTTTCCATAAAGCTTATTGAGTCAATTAATTGACAATCTTAAATTCCAAAAACAACTTTGTATAGGGGGATGGTGTACAGTACAGACATTTCGGAATGGTATGCATTGGGAATACATTAAAAGATTTGTGTTTATTTAACTCAAATTGAAGTGGGTTTGTCTACCAGTTGTGTTAATGAGTTTGTGAATGTGAGTGCACATGATTATAGAGTGTATCTGTATGAATAAATGCATATTTTACTTATTTAACTTGCTGCTTTTGTCTGAATAATTAGCATATTGTAGCTTTAAGTTACACCTCTTTAGACATGATCCAAAATCACCTGGCCATCCAAAATCCTCAATCTATGAGACACCGCTAGACCCACCTGGACTTGGACCGCTCATTGTGTCTTTCGCTCCCCACTTCTAGATCGCTTTATTGAGGAACATATATCTGTCAGTTAGGTTTCCTGCCCGAGTTACCATGCCTGTCACTTTTTCCTACTGCTTGCTTGCGTAGCCTGTTTTGTCATGTGGCATATTGTGCTCACCCCACTCAACCGGATAACCAGCCTGGCTACCTGCCAAACTGGGTTTCCATCTGCATGGAAACGCCCTGAATCCATGCATGATTTGAAATGGCTAAAAAAAGGCTACGCCCTCAGTAATGTAGAACGCCTAGCACTGCAGTCAAGAGGACGCCCTTCCTCACCATTACAGAGAAGAAGTCACTACTGCAGCAGACCTTACCACCTTATGTAATCCAGATGGTAGATGGGCGAGAGAGGATGACGCCTGGACAGGGACAGGGGAATTGGATGAGGTCTGTTCCCTCTGTCACTTCACAGATGATGACCACCTGATCAAGCTGGATTTCAGAACTGACCTTTTTCTCTACCTTCGCCACACTCCTCAACCCCTCCCCCCACACACACACACACCTAGCGTGTAGCAGCATGCTAGGTGTGGACCACCAATCAACTCTCACACTCAGTGTCCAGCTAAGAGTCGTGCTGACATGCCGTGGAAGTGTTTTTGTTGATTGCTATTTTGACATTGATTATTCTTTTGACCCATGTCTTGTATGGGCAATGGCATGGTTACCAATGACCCATAATACCCATAATAAAGAATTGCTAGACAAAGATATATAAAATACTAGTTACCTCAGCCGTCTATGATTGATGAAGACACCTCTCCTTGGCTGTGGATATTCTTGCCCTGTCCAGAGACAAGGAACTGTCATGTAAAATACTTTCTCATATTTTCTATTAGGTGAAGGGGAACAGTTACAAACAAAGTGCGTATTATTTGTCTAACAAGAACATCAGTTACGAAAAGGAGAATCACGATAACTAATCTATTGATTGTTGCTAACACTTAACTATTAACACTATTAACACAATCATTTAATACGTTCACTGTTAGTTTCATTGGTGACACTCACTTGAATTTAAACTTCTTCGTCCCATGAGCCCCACGAAGATGTCATCCATGTTGCCTGCAGAGAGGTGGAGTGTGTTCAGACCAGATCACAACACTATTGTATGATTGTTTCATCTGTCCACCAACTTTGAGTTCTTACGTTTCCTTGATAGAGAACTTCTGTGATCTGTAAAAAAAAAAAAAAAAAAGTCATAGCTAAATGATGATTATCAATAGAGGTTACTATGGATACATGTTGCATTGTGTACTGGAGTGAATTCATTCATTCACTCAATAATTAATGAACTAATTCATTCATTCATTAATTCATTCATTGCCGTGTTCATTCATTCATCAATTAATCAGCATGTCCATGCATTCATTTATTTTGCATGTTTATCATGTGTTCATTCATTCGTACCTGCACTTCTTCCCATTGGACCCACAAAGCTGTCATAATCCATGTCACTGAACCGCTTTAAGCCTTCATAATCACCATGGAGAATATTCTGCAGCAAAATTATAAGCCCCAAAAATAAGATCTACGTTAAGGACTTAAAACATATTGTTCTCTTTAAAAAACAGAGCGAGTATCAACCCTCCTACCTGCTTGAGTGATCTGGGATTATATGTGCCGTCCTCACACAAAGATCTCACAGGGTACAACAAGACTATAAGCAAGGCAATCACAGTCGCAAGAGTCCAACACTTTTCGATTCGCTCCATTCTAAAGTAATAAAACATGGTGGTTAGACTGTCGCAGAAATAGACAAATAGATGAAATAGACCAGTGTGCTTTCTAGTTGCATGTGTATAAGCAATTATACTAAATGTGGTTAATAATAAAATATTACCTTTAATTAGTTTATAACTTGCCCATCAGACAACTATGGACTATTTTAGGATATTCATTATATAGAAAATACATTTTACTCAATAAAACAAATAGGACTTACCTGATAAAATATGTATCCGTTAGCCGACAATTGCAGCCTATGCCTCGGTTATTATAGTTCTTCAGGGGCGCTTGTAATCCAATCAGAACTGCATCTTTTCCGACCACCCCATCTAATTCCCCTGTTGCCGACATCATGGCCTCATCACTTTCTATAATTTGTCACACGTAGTTGAAGTCCCTGTTGATTTCAAGACAGAAAAGTTGACATATAAAGACTGACATAAAAAAATTAATCAAGGCTAGTTTCACCCAAATGTCCATAATGTGATTATTTGATAACTGTGGTTGCAAATATGCAAACATTGATACATTAAAGTAGCCTAAATTACATCACCACCTATCTTTGAAATAACTCTAATAATAAAGTCTCTATACACCCTGTATTCAATAGTAAATATTATGATTCCATAATTCACGATTCTCAACTGAGTAGCAGAGAGGTCTCAGAATCGTTATGGAGAAGCAGAACTGGATGAGTGAAAATGTGAAGAATTTTACTTGAACACGTACAGAAGCTAAACAAAGGAAAACAATATATAGTTGCTGTGTTATGTAGATGATCTGTATAGATTATTCATGGCAGCTGATATGTTTTCTAACTGACGTCCTTATATCACACTTCAGAGATCAGAACGTGACTCCACATGCAAAGTTCCACTGTCCTTCCTCCATGAAATTTAATTTCCTTGTAATGGCCTCCACCCTTCATAAAATGAGATTACCTAATTGTCCCAATTTGCTGAAAACAGTTGTTTGTATCCTGTTGCAACAATACATGAGCCAATTTGGTACAATTCTTGAATTTGCAGGAGAAGAAATGACGACTTAACGTAATGACAAATACGATGAATACATTTGGTACAGCCAAACACACACAGACACACACACATGCACACACACACACACACACACACACACACACACACACACACACACACACACACACACTGGAATGGAGTTGTCAGGAAACCAGTTTATCAGGGTGGTGCTCCACTACAACTATCTTTGGGACACCTGCAAGTGCAAATGCATGTTTAGAATCAATAGCAAGCTCTAGCTTTTAGACATGTATAAGATCATAAATACTAATCATGTATACCCTGTGATTGTCTTTTAAAGTGGACGGGGGAGACTTACTGACATGTTAATTGTACTGGGCTGATTCCTGTGATCACATACATCACAATGGTGACTAACTGTAAATTAAACCCATATCCCCATGACACACAACAGTGTGGGGCACTCATGGGACACATTGCTATTGCTAAAGTCATTTTCATTATGAGTCATCGGCGCTTACGTGGCGGTACTGACAAAGGCAGGTACACATAGATGGTTTTAAAGTCACGCCTATAGATAAGTTTCCATGAAAACCAAGCACTACTTGAATGTGTGGAGTCGACCAAAACACAGCTAAGAGTTGCAGCCGTGAAAGGTCAATCTCAATTCTCAATCAGTTTTGTTTTAGCTTGCTGTGCGAAACATTTGATCAGAAACTGACAGAAAGTGTCGATATAAGGCTGCATTGAAAAGGAAGGGGAACAAAAAAACGCATTTCATAAATGATCCTTTCATTTCACGACGCTTGCTTAAAATGAGCGACATGGATGTAACAAATAGAAAATACAAATATCTTCCCATAATTCCACAATTAATATTGGCAAGAGAGGTCAAATATGCATTTAAGGTTGGCCTCCCGCCATTGTGGACAGTAAATGTTGGCTCCTGGCAACCGGGGTTCATTTGAAGAACATAAACCATGGGTCTGCAAAGGATAAAAGAGCTCCACAACCACCCAGAGGAAAGGCGAGAGTACTCTCACAGAGTAAAGCCATTCCACAAAGACTCCCTTCTAAAATATCTGTGTGAGCTTTTATCAGAGAGAGGGAGGACAGGTTGGCAGAGAGAGAGGGAGGGAGAGAGAGAGAGAGAGAGAGAGAGAGATGTAAACAACACAACTGTTAAATACACAGACACAAAAATGACGAAATGTGCAGTGTGTGTTGCCTGGGTAGACGTGTTGCACTTGCAGTGTGTAGCCTCAGAGGAAAAAAAAAAGTCAACAGCAAAGTGCATTGCAGAGATATAGGGACATATCTTTGAGGGAAATCCACACTCTCCTGGCAGCTTCCATCGCCAACAGAAAGGGCTTTTATTCTCTATTTCTATAGTGTCAGAGACAGGGGACCTCAGAGGCTACACGCTAGTCCACTCCCAACTTGTTTTCTGTAACAAAACATGACGCTTTGTTTGTGCTTTTATGAAGTCGGCGTGCCTCCTGTAACTCATGACAAAATACATAGAGAGAGAAACATGCTTCAGGGATCTGGGGGGAGTTTTTTGTGCCAAGAATGTCGGTCTAAAGGAAATAGCACTGTCTATACCAAAGAGAGAGAGAGAGAGAGAGAGAGGGTGGGGGGGTGGGGGGGGGGGGGGGGGGGGGGGGGCAAAGAGCTGGGGGAGAAGAGGATGAGAGGATGCCAGTGCAAACAAACAAAAACGCTTTAGAAAACATGGACCTTACCCACGTGAATCAATATTCTAGCCCCGATCCTCCTATTGAGCAATGAGGCCAACGGGGGGGGGGGGGGGGGGGGAAAGGAGGAAGAGCATAAAGACAGAGTAGATAGAGGGAGAGTCTGGGGGGGTTGTCATCTGTAAGGGGGGACAGAGTCTCATTTGAAGCTGAGACCAGGACGATCCTTAAGTGTGGATTCCTTGAAAGAAAATAAATGAAAGAAATACACCGCATACTGAAAATAAATTGGAATTCCAGAAGACTATTGAAGTACTACAGAAGTCCAGTTTTAAGGTAAGTGTAGCCGTTATTTGCGTGGTGTTTTATGGTTGAGTCTCTATTCAGCACCGCCTGTCTGAAAATAACAGATGTATAGCTAAAGCAAGATTATTGCAGCTGGAGAGCGATAAAATAAAGGCCTTGTTGGCTGTGCAAAGCTGAATTTCAATGACCTTGAACATGAGTTGGCCCAATTAGAGATGTCAAATTGTGCGTATTGAACCTTTAATTCTGACATTGTATTTTAAATGGAACCAAAATACATGAAAGTGGTTAACATTTTAATGTTGAGTAAACAGTGTCAAGCTAAATATTTATTTATAGCGGTGTGTGAAACAAACAAAAAACGTAATCTCCAATAATCAACAGGCATTTAATCTGACAGAGATTTAAGTAGACCTTCTTTAATCATACTAGTTAAAATAAAGTGTGTTACAGACCTCCTGTGCTATATTATACTTTGCTTTTTGATCCTTGAAATCTAAATGCGGATATTGATGTAATGTTATTATAATGTTATTTTGTAATTGTATCAATTATAAGTGTTGTGGTCTGTTAAACCGGAAAACTGGAAAGCAGATATTTCAGTTTGGTTACATATCATGTACTCATTTAAGTTAAATACATCAGTATAACACTGTCACTGATAGCTCGGTTAACTAGCTGACACTAGCTATTATTACGATACAAACTATTAGGTCATTAAATCAGAACATATTTACTATATTGACAAAACTGTAATCTTATTTGACTTAGCATAAACAAAACGAGAAAAGCTCAAATGAGTTTATGTGACAAAAAAATGGTCTCAATGAATAAGTAACTTCGGTTGGCTGTTTCTCTCCTTTCTCCTGTTCAGTGCAGTTGTGTTGGACCAGGCGTCTCACCACCAGGACGATGCACTCAAAGATGAAGTGGCTGATTGTGATCCAGCTACTGCTGACTGAGCAGGCTCTGTGTAGGTCCACACCTCCTTTGACGCAGAGGAACGCTCACATTCCTAGCAGCAGCTTCCAGGAGAGCGTTGGGTCAACGAAACCGGACAGACAGACCCTTCTGGGATCCAGACACCAGGGTGGCTCCAAGCACTTCCCAGTGCACGAAGGGCAAAGGATCCGCTCTGCCAAGCGTATGATCTCCGTTCTCAGGGAAAAGCTCACCGGCCAGATACACAACCGTATTCAGAGTCACGAGAACGTGAGCTGCGAGGAGTTGCTGTCTGCCACCACCATGGATGACCCCACTTCCACCCTGTTCCCACAGGAGCTCCTGGGCCTGTCTCTGATGCCTGTGTTGGCAGTGGCAGACTGCCACAAGGAGGCCGTGGCCCTGATGCTGCAGCTTTATGACTTGCTGGGAGTAGCGAATACAGAGGAGCTCCTGGTAGAGGTGGAGGCCCTGATAGAGAGCCGGTTGAGCAAGGCTGCGGCCTCCACAGCAGCCTCCACCTCGGCGCCCACGCCTGCGGAGACGCTGCGCGTCGACCACGCGCACATGGAAGCCGTGATGTTCAACATCCAGCAGTTGGCCGGAGAGAGTAAGACAGCACAGGGAACCTCTGAAAGGGAGAAACAGTGGGAACGGTGTGAGGGCTGGGCTCGGGTGAATGGGACCCTGCTGTTGGGGAAAACCGTGGAGGGAGCGGCGGAAGGGCTGGAGGAGGCGGTGAGGGCCTGCGAGAGCCTGGGAGTCCACTGTGCGGGTGTAACCCACGGCGGCTTCCTCAAGCCGGGCCAAAGCAAGTTTAACGCGGTGCTGAAGAAGGGCAGCCGCGTCGTGCCCTCGGACTCCTCCGAGTCCGAGTGTTGGATCCGTGTGTGCAAAGTGGAGAAGGACACTTTGTTCTCTGTGGTGGGTCGGCGGTCGAGGCGCAGCCCCAGCGTCCACTGCACCAACAGGAAGGAGGAGAGCATCTACAGTGTGGTGGAGTGGATCCCTGCGGTCAGCACCCTGTACAACCTGGGCACGGCCGTGTACTACGCCTCGCTCAATTGCTCGGAGACGGCCAAGGAGAGGGCCCTCATGAGCGCCGTGGACCTGGGCACGGACGCACTGATGGCCGTCACAGGGGGGACGGCGGGGGTGGCCGGCTACGCCCTGGGTGCAGGCATGAAAACGGGCGTGAAGGCCAGCATCAAGTACCTTCTGAGCTCCATGAAGCAGGAGGATGACCTGATGGTGAACCAGTACAGCTGGGAGGAGGGTTGGGTCCTCACCATGCATGAAGAATAATACATATAGACAGGCAGAGCCACTTTTAGAGCAGCTTGGGCCCCCCTTTCACGCACACAAGAAATGCTTTTTTTAGTCATAGGAGAACGAGTCAGGCAACTGATAAGTGACTTCACAAATTCAAACATTTTTAAGAGGCAAAAAGAAAATGTATTTGAATGTGTGATTTTAAAAACAGATTTTATTTTATTATTTTATCAAATAAAATGTGTGTTATTACCTTGTATCCTGTCTGCTTTAGTTTTGCTTGTGTACGGACAACTAATCAAGCTGAAGTAGGACTAGTAGATGTTTTTTTTCAGTTGAGCATTATTTTTGTATGAGATGCGGAAGATAATTATTAACCAAATAACCAGTAACCTTTATTTAAATTCTTAAACGTTTAAAAACTCCCATAAAGTAGTCACTTTAAAAAACAGCGTTAAGGAATAAATGGTCTCAGGGAATCAACACCTCAAGACCTATATTCTACATCCCCATCAACACCTTGTTTTTTTCTTTCTTCGATGTTGTATTATCAGGTCAAATTGAAGTGTCCACAGCTGGTTTATGTTCAGGGTATTTTGTGACACAATTTGTGATTTTGTATGTCAATAAAAAGAATACACAAATTGAAATGAATTCATTGTGTCACTTTATATACACTAGCTGATAGTGTAGTTGTCTTTTCTTTTTTTCCCTCCAAATTAGTCGATTGGAATTGTCTTTTTGAATCCTTCTTAATATTGAATGTAAATGGTTGTGATTTCAAACCAAAAATAAACGAAAGATGACTAGTATTGATGACTAATAATGGATAATACAGAAATGGATAACATTTCTATTTGTGTTTCTTTCACCCATATTCCCCACACAAGACAAAAGCATACATGTGTTACCCCCAGTGTCACCCCTCCCTGTCTAACATGGTTGTTTGATAAGTTGACCTACAGTCCATGTTTTAATGCGTGCATTCATGTAAAAACACAGACAGCACCTCCCCTTTAAGTCGTCACTTTCACGGCGTCATTTCTTGGAATCTTTTTCGCCGAGCCTTAAGTTTCGTTTGTGTATAATACGCCCGTCGCCGCTGATTGACAGATGAATCACCCGCTTGCACTGCGTTTCCTCTGCCGCCACCGGCCAATCACAGGTGTGGAAACGGTCTCGACGGCAACTGTCCACCAGGGTCGAGCCATTTCGGCTCCAAGTACCACGGAAAACCGTTACCGCTGCTCCAAAATGGCGCCGCGTACATGACGGTAGGCGGTCAGGGCGGGACAAGACAATACAATACGCGTACATGGACAAAAATAAATACATCAGGGAACTGCCACAACAAGTCTGTAATCTGCATTACATGAACGTGGCAGTTCTATTTTTCTAAACGATTTAATGAACATTACTAATGCCTATGTCCTCAGCTGTGCCCAATAATCATCCGCATCGGTACGAGTGAACTCTGCACGAATCGGTGAGGTGAGTAACGGTGGTATTGCACATCATAACTGTGGCACAATTCAAATATAACATAACATCTTAAAATATTCAAGTATCGTCATTACATTCATCATATCGCTGCTTTGTCTGTGTACATTTGACTGACGAGCAGCATGGGGTGAACAAGTGTGAACAATGATTAAATGTCCGACCGTTTGATTATTTATTATTTCAGTATTCAGATCAGACCTTTTTATTCATAGTGTTAGCTACAGTTAACATTAGACTAACCTAAAAAACTAGAGCAAAGCTGAGCCTTCATTTGAATGAATAGAGGAAACGTGCACACAGGCGCATCATGTGCAACACAGGGGTCGTGTTGTCGATGTGCGGGTGGAGTTGACTTGTTGTTGTTGTTGTTGTGTTTTAGCCAGCATGGCGCAGTGGGAGAGCCTGAGTCAGCTGCACTCGTATTCCCAGCAGCTCCATGAGCTGTACGACAGGGAGGGCTTGCCCATGGACGTGAGGCACTACCTGGCAGCCTGGATAGAGAAGCAGGAGTGGTGGGACATGTTGAATGCACTTACTTTCCCTCTGGTTATTTACACAGCGCCTGCCTTCCTAACAGCTGTCAAACAACGGTGTTTTAACCACATGGAAATGAACGCTTGTTGACCTGGACCTGGTTTTGACCTCTGTGTGTATGTTGTGTACCTTTTTAAGGGCGCGTGCCGCACAGGACCTAGATTTCGCCATGGTCCTCTACCAGGTGCTGCTGGAGAACCTGGACAACCAATACAGCCGCTTTGTACAGGAAGAGTCCTTCCTGATGCAGCACAACATCAGACGCTACAAGCAGAACTTCCAGGTCTGTGTCAGCACATACTGTGCGATTTGAGAGTGGAAAATGTGTGGGGGTATTTTCCGATCTGTGCCCACACTCTCCCTCACTTTGCGTGTTTGAAGTCCATAACACCACAGATTTCCATTGGCCTAAAATTGCATCTATAGGCTGGCAGTCAGGCCTGCAGAAAACTAGCAGATCTTATTGCCACTAAAACACTTAAAGTGTAAGTGAACCCCCAGTTTCAGCTCGAATTCAAACACTTTATTATAGAATTATAGGAAGGAGGGGGAGATAAATGCACTTCGCAACTGGTTGACCGACAAATAGGATTTTATACCAGTTTTTATTCTAAATCACAGTATTATGTTACTAACAGTGACACAATGGCAAAGATGACTATGTTCAAGGTCATAGAAAACATACTAAGGTGTTTAAAACAAAAACTGGCACTTTAAACAAATATTATTTTTACTATTTTATTCTTGAGAAACTTTCAAGTTCAGATATTTCTTAAATGAGTAAATACTTGCAGTAGAAAAAGTTACATAGTGCAGGTTTAAATATAATCATTGTTGTTTTATTGATCCACAGAGGTACCAGGAGAGGCCTTGCTCTTTGGCTAGCGAGATCCTCTGGTTTCTCGAAAAGGAAAAGGAAATTCTACAGACTGCAAATCTGGCTGAGCAGGTTAGTTTGAACACTCCGCCATTTCCTGGTTGATCTGTTATATGCTCTACTGACCGCACAGAAACTGAAACACAGACTATTGCAGCTGTTAAAACATTGGTACGCGAACATCAATAGTAAAGTAAAGAATAATTAAGTCAAAAATAAAATAAAGAATATTAATATTAGTAACATAATTCATATGTGAAATACACAAAATGTTTTTATTGTTTCTATTTTTTATGACTTTTTTTTATGACTTTCTTTTACTATTTGTCATCATTTTTACAACAATTTTCTGATAGTTCCCAATATTGACCTATGTTGGTTCAAGAAACTCTACTCACACTTAAAAAATCCTCCATTTTGTTTTAGGTCCAGGGGTTAAAGATGGACCAGAGTCCCTCGCAAACAGACGGCCACCAGAATCTAGAGCGGCAAATGGCCGGTCTCAGGAATGAAGTGCAGGTAGAATGATCTCTTTATGATTATAATTTACAGTTATGTTGCCATGCTGGTAACATTTTTACACTGTTGTTTATGTGATTTTGCAATGATATTATTTCCCATTTTCTTGTGTTGTTTTTTAATGCTTTTTGGAGCACAGTGTATAGAACATCACCTGATATGTCTAGAGGAGCAGCAGGATGAGTTTGATTTCAAATACCAAACTATAAAGATGGAAGGTAAGTCCACAATATTATCTTGATGATTTTTCCTGACTGCGAAAGGATTTGACACAACATTCTAGCACCCACAGTCTGCATTTAGTGGACATGGAAATTAACTCTCTCTCCTCTTTGTCATGAAACTGCAGTCAAGGCGGATAAGTCTCAACAAAACAAAGTTCTCCAGAGTCTCCTCAACAAGTTGAACGAATGTAGAAAGGTATTTCTATATTCATGTGGACAGTGTTCTTCATTCATACTTGGGTCTCAGAGCAAACAGTCACTCTTCTTGTCTAACTCACGCTCATGAATCCATTCTCTTTCCCACATGGTCCTCCACTGGTTCTTCTCAGACCATGCTGTCAGATCTTACTAAGCTCCTGGACCGAGCTGAAACGCTGCAGGTGGTGTTAGTGCAGAGGGAGCTGAGGGACTGGCAGAGGAGGCAGCAGAGAGCCTGCATTGGCGCTCCAGACAACGTCTGCCTGGATCAATTGGAGAAATGGTATGGTCTTCTGCCTCCTCATCCCCTTTGACTCTCCACTAGGGCTGGCCAGTGTATCGATATTATAGCTGCTGTTTGCTTTACTGTCTTTCCAAAACAAGTTTGCTAACTTACATGTCCTTGTTTCCTGTTTCATAGGTTCACTTGTGTAGCGAAATGTCTGTTCCAGGTGCTTAAGTTCATTAACAAGCTGGAAGAGCTGATGGGGAAGTTGACCTATGAAAATGACCCTTTCCAGATAGAGAAACCTGCCCTGCAGAGCAGAGCGGACACCCTCCTGAGGGATTTGTTAAAGAGGTATATCAACAAACTAAACACACAAGCACACTTTGACTCACTTATCTGCTGTTTGCTGTACTCGTGTTCGTGTGACATGTTCTCCTCATTTTTTTGTAGCGCATTTGTAGTGGAGACTCAGCCATCCATGCCTCAAGGGAAAGGCCAGTTAGTCCTGCGAACCAATGTCCAATTCTCTGTGAAGACCAGGTCAGTGGCAGCACACTGCACAGCCTATCTGGGGTGTCAATGATCCATGTTCTCCATCGATAATGCTGTTTATTTATTGTTTGTTTGTTTTGATTCCAAGACTTTTGGTGAAGTTTCCAGAACTGAACCATGCCATGAAGGTGAATGTTTCCATGGACAGGTGAGAAAGAAAGGAAAGGCAACCCATCAGATAAATATCGGTCCTGGACTTTGACTAATCATAGGATGACGTGTTAATGACCAAATATGTGCTTTTTGTTTTATTTCTGATCAGGGACATTCCTCAGATCAAAGGGTAAGCCAATGCCAACCTCGGATTTTCATTCAGTTCTCGTGTGCTGTCAAGGGAGTGGATTTTTAAACAGAACATTTGTGTGTGTGTGTGTGTGTGTGTGTGTGTGTGTGTGTGTGTGTGCAGGTCTCGGCGCTTTAACGTGCTGGGTACCGACAGCAAGGTCCTGAACATGGCTGAGAGCCAGAATGGGGGTATGGTGGCAGACTTCAGACACCTGGTAGGTGCTGCCGGACTTGAATCTTGAACCCTGAATCTTAATTTTAAAAAAAAACACCTCAGTAAATATTTACACACTGTAATATTTAGCGGGATACTACTGTTGGACGTATGTTTTAGGCAGGGTAGCTTGCTTGTGTCACAGATGGTGAATGCCTGTTTTAGACGCTGAAGGAGCAGAAGACTGGAGTGGGGGGCAAAGGAATCAGTGACGTGAGTGAAGATGGTCCTAACTCCATTCATAAAGTCATAAAGTTCTACCTCTGGATGATCCTCCTGAACTGCCTATGATGTTAGCTACTGATGAACAATGATCTTGACGGTAACTCACGTTTTTGTGTGTGTGTGTGCATGCATGTGTACACGCATGCACACGTTTCAAACAGATCTCTCTTAGTGTTACTGAGGAGCTTCACCTCATCAACTTCCTCACTGTGTTTGAGCTATCTGGCACGTCTGTTGAATTGCAGGTACAATCTCCATTGTTGATTTTACGTTGCATTACGTTGTATTTTTTGCGTCGTTTAAGTGATGTTTACTTCATTTGATACCGATGGGGCCTGTAAACGAATCTTACTGACACACCTGTATGATATTCACCGTCGTCCAATACAGACCTCTTCCCTCCCAGTGGTCATCATCTCCAACTCGAGTCAGCAGCAGAGTGCCTGGGCTGCCATCCTCTGGTTTAACATGCTTTGTCACGACACCAAGGTGAGGGATCGCATCTCACTCACCACCCGTATATACCCTCTACACACCAGTGAAGCTGGCTCTCAGTTACTCTCAGTTCCGGTGGACACACTTTTCCTCCGGAGTTCCCTCCGGTGTAGCGCTGTGGTTCACAGGCATTTCAGCACTACGAGGTTTTAATACATCCTTGTTAAGGATTGACTTTACTTAACTTTATGCATGTGTGTGTGTGCTTGTTTTTGTGTGCTTGTTTGTGTGTGTGTGTGTGCGTGTGTGTGTGTGTGTGTGTGTGTGACACTGTGTGTGTGTGTGTGCACGGACGGTTCTCCAGGATGTCTTGTTCTTCGCCAGCTCTCCTGTGGCCTCTTGGCCAGTTTTGGGTGAGATGTTGAGCTGGCAGTTCCTGTCTGCCACGCAACTCGGCCTGGATGGCAGGCAGCTAGACATGATCGCACAGAAACTCTTTGGTACGCCCCGACTCTTACCACACTCTCATACTGCTGCTTCTTGTCTGTCTTATGCCAAGATCAATATGACATGTTTGTCTTTTTGTCATAACAAATTAGGAGTTAGCACTTTATAATAAAGTGCCATAATAAATAGCAAACTAGTCATTTCCTAACCCTTTGTTAATATTTGTTAATTGAATAAAGTGTGTCTGAAGTGTGTCTGTGTTCGACAAGTACCCGTATGTGTGTTACCAAGGTAACCAGGCATGTATGTTAGGTGATGGGGTGTAATGCCGGGGGATAATAACATTCTAGTCTTTATATCAGGGCGTCATAGCGCGTCCCAGGTGCCACATCGCAAGCTTTTGATCGCGTCACACTACACGGAGTACGACAGCCCGATCGGACATCCTGACGTTCATAATCGCCTGCGACGCTGAAAAATTGTCTGCGATGGCAAAATCGTGCTGGAATCAAGCTGAATTTGTGTAGTCTGATACCTGCATTACTCGACCGACCGCTGCACAACTTTGCAATGTGCAATGAACGTTGAGAAAACAAACGGTTTTAATGGTGGAATTCTTCTTTTCCATGTCTTCAGAAGTGCAGGAGAACTACGACACATGCCAAATCTCCTGGGCGAAATTCAGCAAGGTAAACAGCGTCTTTGTCTGTTTTTATAGCTCCCAGTATTTGTTTTACTGAAAAGGTGTGCGTCACTTGATGCAGTGAAATGCGATGCAAATCTCCTTGTAGGAGAATTCTGCTTACGACTTCACTTTCTGGGTGTGGTTTGATGGCATTCTGACGTTGGTCAAAACGTACCTGGAGAACATGTGGAAAGATGGGTGAGTGTTTTAACAGTCACAGGTACTCCTGCCAGAAACGCAGACACGTACGAGAGGCATTTCAAGGGAAACAAAAGGAGAACGAAGATACAAAGGTTTTATAGAGAGAAAGAGAGAATGGAGGAAGGACAGGTATCATTTCTTCATATCATGTCACAACCCCAGGTGAAGAGAGTGTCCATCTAGGGTTAAACTAGAGGAGATGTGCATATGTCTCCATATAGGGTCGCATGTTTTGTAAGTGACACTGGGTGACAACTTAACTCTGGTACAAACGTATATAAAGGTGCATTTCCTTACGACAAACATGTGACGTGTACGTTTTCTAACCGTAGCGCTCTCTCTCTCTCTCTCTCTCTCTCTCTCTGACTGTGACTGCAGCTCTATCATTGGGTTTATAAGCAAAGAGAATGTGAAGCGCCTGCTGAGGAGAAAGGTCAGAGGAACTTTCCTGTTGCGCTTCAGTGAAAGCATCAAAGATGGAGGGATCACCTTCTCTTGGGTGGACCACTCTGCCACAAGTGAGACACATTCTACATACGACGAAAGATGTAGTCGCCCTATTCTCCATTGCGTTCTTTTGCCCATATTCATCATGACCCTGCTGCTCTTCCATTTAGATCAGACTAACGTGAAGTCAGTCCAGCCCTTCACCAAGGCAGACCTGTCAAAAATCCCCTTCCACGAAATCATCAGGAACTTCCAGATTATGGAAGGAGATAACTTCCCGGAGAACCCTCTGCTTTACCTCTTCCCCGACACGCCTAAAGACCAGGCCTTTGGGAAGTATTACGTTGACAAGTGTGGAGGTGAGGGCCCCACTCAGCAGCTCATGCCGCTAATGCACTCACCGTGCAGACCTTGTACGCCATGGCGACCCGATTCCAACCTGTGGTCGTTCGCAACACGTCATTCCTTTTCACTTTTCTTCACTTTCTTCTCGCTCTCGTTTTGAAAAAGAACGCATGGAGGTGAGATGACAGTGAGAAAATATGTTTTAGTGGCATGTCAGTGTGCTTATCCCTGAATATTATTAATTATGTTTTAAATATTGCCACGACTTGCAGCTTAATTACCAAATGACTAAACTATCCTTCAGAAAGAAGCATACTGCTATTGTTGTGTTTATTTGTGATGCCAACAGTGTGACCTCTGTAGACTATAACCGTACTGTATGTAATTATGTATACATTTTTATAGGGGTCTAAACAATTTTTGGGGGTTATGTGCTTTACCAGGTACATAATCATTTTGCAACTATAGTCTTTGCAAATGAATATATGCTGAGCTCATTTGTATATCCTGGTATTCTGTCAACACTGTGTTTCATTTCATTTTCCCTCAGATGACAGTCCATATGCAAAGTACATCCGAACCAAACTGCTGTTTGTTGCGAAGGAGTAAGTATATTCCTTTTATTCTGTATTTACCTAACATGACTTGTTTTTGGCAAGAAATAAAAAAAGTTTCAAGTGATACTACCTTTACCACTCCCAGTCATTCTGAAGAGCTTCTGTTGTTGTTGTGTTGTTGTTGTTTTGGTTTGTTTGTTTAAAACAACAACAAGAAGAAGAAAAAAGCTCTGGCCACATGTACTTTGTAACAACAACAGATACGCAATCTCTGATGTGTTGAAACTACCAGTTGTAATGGCTGCTTGTCATTGGTCACTGTAGGGACCGAGTGGAAGCTCAGTCACCTATGTGTTCAGACATGCCAGAGGGCCTGGAAGGTCTGGACTCAGAGAATGCGCTGTGTGGACAGACAGCGGGTGAGCGTACAGCCAAATCAGCCAGAAATCCTACTCTCTCTATTTTGGCCCCCACAAAATGAAACTCTTCCTGATGATTGTTTCGTTTTGAGGGAGCATGTCTGTTGTTTGGTGTTTGGGCGTTTTGGTGCTATCGGTGCTATCGGTGCTATCGGGGTGCATGTGTGTGTGTGTGTGTGTGTGCATGAGTGCATGATTGAGCAAAGGGGTTGCATGGGAGATATTTCTATCCTTCAATTTGGTTTTTGCGAGTAGTTATGATGTCAAAGCGTACTTGTGACAGATAACTTGAGGATGGATATTTGAGCGAGATTATCTGTTTTCCCAGATAAACTGGGGATATAGTACGTGTCTAAAAATGGGAATGTGCATGAAAATTACTATAACCAATTTGAGGCATCATATGTAGTAAAGTGACTTCCCTGAAAGTATAAACAGTGGTGGACTTTTTTCCCTTCCTTTAGATGAAGATGCAAGTCTGAATCTGGGAGAGGAGGCCCTGGATGACCCCATGCTGTCTTCCACCGGAACGGCCACAGACAGCGAGCTGCTAGCCTTCCTGAACAACCAGGAGAACTTCAACTACGGTGACCTGCTGACCATAGACGATGGCCACCTAGCACCTAACGACCTCGCTTTACAGGCGTTCGAATTTTCCATTGGCCAAATGCAGCCCTGCGGAGCCACCAACCAATAAACCTGGCTTCTATTGTAAACCAATCTGATGTTAGCTATCTGCTACTTTAATGTGCATTATAAACTTATAAGTATTAATCCACTCAAAAGTTTCCCCCAACATCATTGTCAAAAGGGACGGCCATAGACAAGCGAGACTGTATAGATGGCACCCTCTACAGGACAACACTGGTTATTGCAAGTACCTGTGGTTGGCCAAAAGTGGTGACATGGTGCCAAGGTTTATGCTGCCTACAATTCTATGGTTATATAAGAAACAATATGTTTCATCATGTGAAAAACCTTATTGGTAAATAAACTACTAATTTAATAGTTAATGTTAAAAAGTGGACAAGCTATGGTAACAAACTATATTGGAAACATTTACATTGTCCTGGAATGTAACTGGAGCCAAATGAAAGCACTTAGAGGCTAAAGATAAAGTTAAAGAGGGTACGATGTTGCACTGATTTTACATAATTGTGTTGGGAATGTTTTTTTGTGATAAAATTTAGGTATTTTTCTATTGGCAATGGTAATTTAGTTTTTATAATGCTGCTACCAGAACACAACTTAAAACCGCCACTTAAAAGAGATCGGACTGCAGACTTTTCATTTCATCTGGGATTGCTTTTCATTTCTCCTTTTTGTTAAACTGCTCACATATTCCTCCATGTAAACACACCCATCTTGCATGTATGAACAATAAACTTATATCACCATCAATGAATCCTGCTTGTGTTTTAGAAGTGTTTCTTATATTATGTTTCATCTTTTTTATTTTAGATGTGGACCTTCGTGGCTTTATTTCTTTAACCTCAAACCTCTAAAGGTTTCGCCCTCTTGGCAGCTGGAGGAAGCGTATTCTGCGACCATGAGCAAAGGAAACGGCCTAACCGCAGAGAAAGCAGTAGGGACATTTACACCACCACCATTTACATGCAACGACAGGAAGTTGAGGGCAAAGTAGAAGGTTCAACAAAAAGCATTCATGTGATTGTGTGTTAAACTGTGAAAACGGATTTGAAACACATGACGTGTGTTCGCTGTGCTCTGTTTACATGTGGTTGTCCTCTCCAAGCTGGTACAGTCCTCCTGGAGACTCAGGCCGGACCCTTTCCTTGAACTGGAAGAGGTGGCATCCGGAACTGGTTATATGCAATGTGGGCAATTTCATATTTCATGTTAGTTCCCATTTGTTCCCTTCCTGTTCCCCTTTTTGTAGTAACCAAGTTATAAATGCACACAAAGCCACCCAGGCTATTAAGTTCATAGGCTAGGTTACGTATTACTTCCGAGTAGATTGTGGTGCATGTTTGTGCAACTCATTGAGATAGCTGGCCTTTTCACACTTCCTCCATTACAAAACATGTTGAGTTAAATAGGAATATCCCTCATAAGATCTATAGCGTTGTACATGTTGTGCAAGTCATGGATTTGCTTAAAGCAGGGGTTTCTCAATTTATATTTGTGAAAATAAATCTCCCACTCATTCTCTTCTACTCCACCACCGTTGATTTACAAAGATTGCGCTTTAAATATTTACATTTATTCATTCAGCAGTCGCTTTTATTCAAAGTGAGTGGTAAGAGACAGACCAGCTTCCATTCCTGATTGTTTTTGCCCTCCTTAAGGCTGCAGGTATGATCAAGGTCAAGTGGTCTGTGGGAATATCTCACACTGGTGTCCGTCCTTGTATCTCTGTCAGTGGCTAAATAGGAGATAAACTGTTTTTTTTGCCACTCCCTGTAGCCTGTGGCCAATCAGGCAAGCTCCGAGGGAGACGAGCAGTAGCAGTTAGTGGTCAAACAGCTGGAAAGGAGAAGTGTGGAAATTATACAGCTGAGCTAGGCTTCTTTAAAGGTGAGGTCGACCATATCTGCCTATTTTCAGACTTGCTTTTACGGGAGTATGTCCAACGACGACAAAGTCACTACCGTGGTCCAGTTGAAGTTTGCTTTGGTATTCTCTAGTTTACTACGTATTGGGACAGTGGGTACAACGGCGATCAAGGGGAACATCAGGATATTTAGGAAGCGAGGGGGGGAATCGACTCATAGTCGAGGTATACGTTTTGAAAAAACTCCTAAAGCAGATAGGGAGAACAGTATCCGGCGGAAGTCCGTCTTCTTCCTCGTGGCGCGCTTTCAACGTCTCCGAAGCGAGGCGAGGGGCGCGACGGCCCTGGTGAGCAGCAGGCCATACGCCCGGCGGAACTGTCGGTTCATCACGGCGTAGAGCACCGGGTTGATGCAGCTGTTGAGCCAGGTGAGGTTCGCGCAGAACATGTGGAGTATTTGCGGCGCGCGGTTCCCCTTGTCGGCTATGTTGAGCAGCAGGAACGGAACGAAGGCGAACACGAAACACATGAAAACGGCGAAACACATCCGCGTCACTCTCTTGAACTCCCTGTCGTCTCCCGGGCCCTGAGGCGCGTGCGGCGGGGGAGCCGCCACCGCCGCCACCGCCGCCGCCGCCGCGGTCATAGCCGGCGGGGTCATAGCTGGCGGGGTCGTAGCCGGCGGGGTCGTAGCCGGCGGGGTCGTAGCAGGCGGGGGCGTAGCCGTTGGGGACGGTATTGGCACGACCTTGAGGGCAGAGGGGAGGTGGTCCTCCTCGGAGGCTCCAGCTGTGTGTGTGCCCGGGACAGAGTGAGAAGGCTGCGGTTCGCCGGGCCCCTTCTCCCACGTAACGCCGGCGTTGTTCTGGAGCGGTTCCCCGTTGCTGCTCACCTCGCTGGTGCACGTGTTCGCCGCCCCGCTCCTAACGCCGCCACTGCTGTCGTCCTCCGTCGTCCCCTGCGCAGACGGAGGAGCGGCTTTCTTCCTCGAGGAGCGGCGGCTGGGCCGGTAGCGGACCAACGCCCGGGCGGCGACCTGGACGCGCTTGTAGATGAGGAGGTAGAAGACGCCGACGCAGCACAGCCCCGCGAAGAAGTAGAGGAAGAGCAGGACGGTGGTGTAGGGGCGGCCCCGCGTTCGGTGAAAGCTGCACGTGCACACCTGAGGGACGAAGACGTAGACGGGCCAGAGAGGAGCGAAGCTGGCGAGGCCCAGGGCCCACGCGGAGGTCAGGAGGAGCGACAGGCCGCGGTTTGAGAAGAGGCGCTCAAACGTGGCTCTCTTCTCCACCAGGAGGTA
The DNA here is from genome assembly GCA_030340625.1 of Merluccius polli. Taxonomy (NCBI): domain Eukaryota; kingdom Metazoa; phylum Chordata; class Actinopteri; order Gadiformes; family Merlucciidae; genus Merluccius; species Merluccius polli. The sequence goes on along the minus strand of JAOPHQ010002004.1, from coordinate 12,602 downwards.
GCGGCTGGCGGCTATCAGGCAGAGGGTGATGATGGACACCGAGTTGGAGAGGAAGAGGAGCAGGCCAAACGCCTGGCACCAGAGTTGTCCTCCACGCCAGCGGAGGTGCAGGTAGGAGTCCACTGATATGGGTTGCAGTATTGTGCAGTACAATAGGTCGGCCAGCGCCAGGTTGACAATGAGCACGTTGAAGCGCGTCCTCAGATGGGGGTCCAAGGCGAACGCCAGGATGGTCATCAGGTTTCCCACGGTGCCTGTGACAGTCACAATGCACCCCCAAAGCACAGCGAAGTAACGGTATTCTACCACCATGGGGTGGTAGCAAGAGAAGGACTCATTTCCTGAGTCGAAGTCAACGTCCAACGGCATTCTGGATACAATCAATAAACAAACATTATATATTGGATTGATTCATTTAACTATGATGGGACATCTTGTTTACATTTAAAGGATGAAACCATTTTCACACAGGTGGCCATTAAATATACGAAGCCCATAAACTTGCATATCAATGCAGCACTATTGATATACAGAGAGATCACATCCCTCTAATTCCTCTTTATAACTGGTATGGTATTGGTAAGGTGAAAGGCTTTCTATTGTACAAATGCAGAACCATACTAACAACTAGATCTATGTTAAACTTCCCTGTGTGGAGCTCACTATGGCTGAGGATCCTCAAACGATATCATTAACACAATAATGACAATATTATTACACATATAATAATAAATATAATAATCCCTACAATAACAACATAATAATATACATATAAATATATATATGGTTCTTCTCACCTTGCTGAAGTGTTGATCCAGCCTGATGAGTCCATGCTTGGTGGAGATGTGGGGGTCTGTCTCCAACACCCTCGACGCCTATTTCTAATGTGTATTTTGTGAACTTCCCCGTCATCAGGGCCGTTTCTGACCTTCTGGGAACCACAAGCCACATCCTACTTGTGCCCCCCCCCCCAATGATGTTGCAGTGTTGTCATTGCACATGTCAGGGATGTGCAATTACAACATTTGGGGGAATTTCAGACATTTGTTATGACAACAACCACTATTGTAAAGATTTGTTTTTTCATAATTTATTTTGCTAATTTAATATCAACAATGAGATTTCTGTTCTTTTACATTTCTATAATAATCTACATGTGTACAATTACAATTCATTACACTTCCCCTAATAACATTTAAATACATTGAGACATTTTTTGTTATTGCATTAAACAGTATATACCTTTTTTTTGGAGCACTGTAAGTATTGCTAATATTTCCCTGTCACAAATCACATAAGAGTAGCATGACCTTCACTTTATCTTCAGCCAAACATGTGAGGAGAGCCAGTTGCCCTGTCTGTGCACACATGCCTTTTTATTATATATATTTTTTTATAAACGTTGATTCTCGCTTTCAGTCCGTAGAACATTGGGAGCTCCTAACGTTCACAGGATATCCCCTTCACTGTACTCCTTCAACCCAGGAAGACCACCTTCTCCATGCCTTTGCCTGGTGTGTGCTCGGGGCATGCTTATATGTATATGTAGGTCTATATGTCGATGGCTATGACAAACACCATTGTTTCTCGTCACTATGAGCTCAAAAGGCGAACCTTGTTACATCGGTAGTGTCTTTCTCATTGACTACATGATGGCATTATGCAAGCCTACGTATGAAACAGACATTATAGCGAGTGGAATCAATGGAGGACAGTTGTATGGTGGTGTCTTGGTGTTTGCTGCGTCCCTTTATCAGATTCTCAGATCAGCAGAGCGTTCATGACTGGTGGAGTTGTAGCCTTGGTGTTTGACAGTGAGGTGTAGACTCAACTGTCTTTGCCTTATGCCAATAAAGAGAGAGCTAGAGGGTGTGGCCTATGTGAAATAGACCGAGCGTGGTGAGGCCACAGCCGATTGGCGGATGGGTCCTCAATATGCGGTGGGAATAATTTGCGACAAAGCCGAAGATGAAGACCTATGATCATGGAACTACACTACGTGTTGCAGTTATACATAGCAATCATTTTGGACTGGAAATGAGTGCTCTATCTAACGACAGGTTAATAGTTCTCCAGAAAGACTGACATGAAGTTGTTTCAAAACACTGACTCAGGCGAAATAGGGAAAAGTGTTTGTGCACATGGTGCACTTTTTCTCCTCCCCCTTCAACAACCCTAAATGCTGGTGTAGACAGTCCTCTTGTGGTGTTTGATGATATCTCCCATCACCGTCGAACAGTGTGCATTATCAATTCTGTTTTGTTATCGCAAAAAACCAATTACTATAGTTACCCTTTGGGTGTGTTCACAGTGTTTACATGATTCCATTAAGACACTTATGTTTTGAAAATAATAGATATACAGAAATGGCTGATATCATGAGATCTGCATAAGGCGAGTGCTCTGGATATCATAAGTTCACAAACATATGCAGTGGTAGTTATTGGCCATGATAAAGTATAGTAGTGAGGAATGCTGGGATGCTCCAAACTTGTTGAATCTAAACAGCTAGACCAAGCCACTCAGCATGCCTTACCTCCCTCTTTTACTGACTATTTTTTTTTCTACTAAACCCTGTATACGTCCCCCCCCCTAAAATCAATAACAGTAAATAACAATAGCTGCACAGAACAGCAATAAAATATCCATCAGGCCTACCATTACTCAAGTCTTAATTAATGAATTCATGACAGCCCCGCGGGGCGTCAACTCAACTTTAAGACACAATTTGTCTTCATAACTGTCCCTGTTTCACGTCGGTTTCCTCTCCCAGAGAAGAAAATATAGACTAGTATCAATCACTTCTAAAACAGATACTAATACCCTTTGAGATGAAAAGCACACACACTCAGCTCACAAAACAGATCTAAAAAGTGCATTATTGTCCGGTCCATGTTTTTTTTTGGAAGTTAAAGAATGATGCCAGTGGACACAAGAGGCAGCGCCTATATTCGATGAAGAGAAGGTGTTTTGACGAGGCTGCTGTAGAACAAACCATTACGAGAGGACGGGTGGGGTGGGGGGGGGGGTGCAGGGAGAATTGAAAGAGGTAGGGTTTTGCATCAGTCATGTTAAACGAACGAAAATCCTTAAAAAAACAAAAACAAATCCCGTAGTCATTTGCACGGTCTTCTAACGGTCCCTCGGAGCTTGAACAGCTTGAACGCTTCAGGAAGACGGCCGTCGACGCAAGGACCGCCGTGTTTCTCATGCGCCGCTTCTTGAAACTTCCCTTATGCAGACCGTCCACCCGATGAACTCCAAACAGCCGGAGGATGAAGGGGATATCAGAAAAGAAGTGTGGCATGGATATATATCTCTGCAACCAGTGAAATGTGTTGATCATCCATCTGTCCGTCCGTCCTGTCGACTTCACAGTGTGCTTCTTCCTGATTGCGTCTCACTCGGGCCGCGGTCAATAGGGGGCGAAGAGGATGGGGCCGTGCGTGGTGCGAATGGGCCCCGGCGCGGGCCGCAGCAGGCTGAGGGGTGTGCCCTGTAAGAGGTGGGGGTGGTGGGGGTGATGGGGGTGGTGGGGGTGGTGATGGTGAGGGTGGGTGTGAGAGCCGGGGCACGCTGCACGTATTTGCGCCAGCTGATTGGAGGAGGCTGCAGCCGCCATCGCCGCGGCGACGGCGAGAGGGTTCGGTAACAGTCCAGCACCAAGGTTTTTTGGAAGGTCCTTCGAGAAGGTCAGGGAAGGCTGCATAAAAAAAACAATTTCAGGGGGAAAAAAAGGGTTAAGATCATATAATATCTAAAAACAAGATCTAATTAATTATTATCAGTAACCATACACAGATGCCATTTGAGCTTAAATATGAATGTAAAGACGTGGAAAATACCATGAATTCTCTGAGTTTCTTGTGCCGACTTAGGAGAGGATTAGGTTTTCCTGCCACACCATCCCGATGCCGCCGGCTAGATATGTGCTGTAACAAACATCAACAACTCCAGGTTAAGACACATTGAGACTGGTCCTTCAACTGTAACCTACAGGAACAACTCAAGGTTAAGACACATTGAGACTGGTCCTTCAACTGTAACCTACAGGAACAACTCCAGGTTAAGACACATTGAGACTGGTCCTTTAACTGTAACCTACAGGAACAACTCCAGGTTAAGACACATTGAGACTGGTCCTTCAACTGTAACCTACAGGAACAACTCCAGGTTAAGACACATTGAGACTGGTCCTTTAACTGTAACCTACAGGAACAACTCAAGGTTAAGACACATTGAGACTGGTCCTTCAACTGTAACATACATGAACAACTCATGGTTAAGACACAGTGAGACTGGTCCTTCAACTGTAACCTACAGGAACAACTCCAGGTTAAGACACAGTGAGACTGGTCCTTCAACTGTAACCTACAGGAACAACTCCAGGTTAAGACACATTGAGACTGGTCCTTTAACTGTAACCTACAGGAACAACTCAAGGTTAAGACACATTGAGACTGGTCCTTCAAATGTAACCTTCATGAACAACTCCAAGTTAAGACACAGTGAGACGGATCCGTCAACCCCTCCTAATGGCCCATTTCATGTGATCATAAAACGCAAGTTAGGTCTCAAGTTTCTACCTGCTTCAGCTGCAGTTCAGAGTTGACCCTCACGTTGCAGATCTCACAGTGGAAGGTGCGTTCCTCCGTGTTGGCTTCAGAGGTGGGGCACCCTCCCTGCTCGGTCACCACCTTAGGACCCAGGCGTGGGTACGCTTTGATGGGCCCTAGCCCGCTCCGTGCCTCCTGGATGGTTTTGTGTTTTGTACCTTTTAAAAGAAAGACGCAAGAGACTGTAAGAAAAGGCTATACAGCGCAGGCCAAAGCAAGTCATCCTCGGATTTATGTACGTTATGGAAATAAATATGTTTATAGTATTTAAAGACGCCGTTACTTTTTATGGCTCGGTCTAGACTCAGCAGTTGCTCAACTTTTATTTTTGTGTTGTCAAGTGCACGTGAATAATATATAAATAAACACAAATGTAGCAACCGGCTGAGAGGATCAACGGCTAGAATGTGCTCATTCCTAGACCTTTCACGTTCCCCTGCAGGTGAGAAACATTTGGCTTAGCTTTAACTCAGCCTCTATCCGCCCCACCGCTAAGCGAGAGACTCTCATTCATCACTGGTTCTAAAGTGTCCAATGCAGGAGCGATACATCATTTCCAGTAGGATCTCACACACAAGGCGTCATACGTTTCCCTCTGCTTTCTAATATATTACACTTGATCACTTGACTGTCACAAGGCAAGCTTTACTCTCTGTATAAGTGTTCTTTCCGCCGACACTAGCCGGGGGGACACATCATCATCATCATCATCATCATCATCATCATCATCATCATCATCATCATCATCATCATCATCATCATCCCAGGAGGCTTGCCTTTGTTGTGCGCCTCTAGCTGGGAGAGGGAGTTGACGGCCACCTTGCACAGAGAGCAGTAGAGCAGCTTCTTGGCCTTCTCCTCCTCAGAGTCCCCCGAGGACAAGCTAGGGGCCGGGGAGGGGGTGTCCGGGAGGCCCGGTACCGCCGGGTCCCCGGCTGCGGCGCCGGGGCCCGGGGACACGGTCGGCGGGGAGGGTAAAGGTGTGCTGGAAGACGGGAGCGGGGGCCATTCTGCATTGGGGAGGGTTTGTGTCGGCTGGGGGCTGGTGGCCGGAAAGGGAGGCTCAGTGGACATGGGCGTGGGTAGGTTGTCATCTGAAAACAGCAGAGCAAGGAGGAGGAAGTTATTCTATATGTGGGGGAAATATTAGACCTTCAACCATCAGGCGGTTCCTCAGAATGAATGGAAACCAACGTGTTTTTTATTTTTTTGCTTACGCCCCTCTGTCTGTCTCCGGGGCCAGAGTTTAGCCTGTGGTGACACCGAGCTACCGAGGCGGTGCTGTCACATAGCGCAGCACATTCCACATTTCTGTAGGCACATTACTGCGTGCGCAGGTCTGCATGTATTTCTCACCCTGCCTGCTGGGCTCGGGTTCTGGGCTGGAGGGGGAGGGTCCCGGGGTCAAGGGGGAGACCGGCGGGGGGGGCTGTGCTTTGTCTCCATCCGGGGTGCGACCGGTCTTGGACGTCTCTATCCCCTTCACCCGGCGTGCGTGGCGGTTCCCCTTGTAGTGGGCCTCAGCCTGGCTCTGGTGGGACAAGAGAACAGACAGACAGAACAGCAGACGTCAGGTGATTTCCGCAGCGGCTCAGTCTCCAGGATGCCGATAAGATCACGTTCCCGAGCCGCTTGTATGCTGCAGCAATGCAGATGCCGTGGCACACTAGATGCTTATTTCAGGCCATTTCTGTACACTTTCATGGAATTCATGTCTACATTTCTGTATGGTGCGTCACTTTCCTGTGGGATGTGGTTGCTATCTATCAGGGTGCATCGTTTCTCCCATTACACTGTTCAGCATCACACACCTTTTACTTACTTTTTTACTCCTCCAATTTGGACGTCCAACTAATTCAAGGTCCCCATGTTATATTAAACACTGCACCAAATATATTTGTATAGAATTACCGTGTGCCTCTTCATCCTAAACAGGTCAGGTATTGGCTGATCTGGTCTGCTGGGCTGAAGATGATTTGTGAGTGGGTGTGACTAACCCTATAGTGTTAAGACTCGTTGGTTTATTCAAAGGCAAGTGGAATGTATTGACAAATAACCAAGATCCAAGGGTGGTTCTCCGCATGCTGTATTTCATAATGTGATGATAACGTTAAGCCCATTGGTACCTATCTCAACCTGTGTGTGTGTGTGTGTTTGTGTGTGTGTGTGCAGCTTAAATGTAAAATGCAGATGGCTTGGAGCGGAGGAGTAAATCAGAGAGGCAAGCGGACCACTGGGACAAGTAAGGCATGCCTCTTTAAGCCCAAGGCATTAGCTGCCGATGACAGAGTTCCCCTTATAGCCACCCAGTCCTGATTGGCGATGACAGAGAGTCAGATATAGCCCCGACAGTGAAACCCAAGTCGTCCGAGGGCAAAAGGCTGATGTTCCCCGAAGCCCGGCGATTAGACATCGCAAAAAACAAGTGCTGTAAACAAGGTGCAGCAGCGACATGGATGAACCCAGACGAGGCAAAGAAGAAACGCGCTCGCTCTCTCTCTCTCTCTCTCTCTCTATCTGGCCACACTCTCTCTCGTGTTACTGGTATTATTTTTATTATTATGTTTATTATGATTGTCATTATTATTGTTATTAGTATTGTTATTGTTATTGTTATTATTATTATTATTATTATTATTATTATTATTATTATTATTATTATTATTATTATTATTATTATTGAACTGCATATCTCTCTTCCCCCCCCCCCCCCCCCCACCCCACAGTGTGATCTCTCTCCCCCACTTCCACTCCTCCTCTGTGACCTTGACCATATAAGGGGTCACAGGGAATCAATGAAAGTCAACTATCAATTCCAGCAGTAAAAGGGGGGGGGGGGACTGAGCAGACAAAGGGGACTGAATGGAAGGGACGTGATGACGGGTGAACCAAATAATGATGATGGTGATGATGATGATGGTGATGATGATGATGTGTTGAGATCTTGACAAATGTACTGAGTAGCCCATTGACGGTTGAAGAGTGT
>JAOPHQ010002003.1:320000-325231 GCA_030340625.1 Merluccius polli | reverse complement strand
CGAGTTAAACCCAAAAGTTAATGTGCAGTGTAAACAACGTATCCGTTACCGGACTATCAGATTACCATCTAAACACATGGCGGTGAGTCAAACTAAGATGGAGGATGAAATTGGAGTTGATGTATTATTTGGTTCGTTCCTCACAGTCCCAGTGTTGCCATGAGACCGCGTGTTGAGTCCAGTAAGCCAGTGTGAGTCACGTACGGTATAACGACATTTGCAGTCATTTTGTCCCGTCTTAGATGCCTGGAATGATGACCTCATCGCTACCTGAATGGAAACAATACGTGTGTGTGTGGGTACATGTGATTGGTTAAAAGCTGCTTGTGGTTTGTGTGGGTTCGCTCCTATTGATGGGACTTTTATGAACTTTTTCGTCCAATCACCTTCGAGGAGAATGTATTTTGTGTATGGGAGAGTGTTTCTCTACCTCTCTCTCTCTCTCTCTCTCTCTCTCTGTCTCTCTCTCTGTCTCTCTCTCTATCACAGACACATACATACATACATACATACATACGTACATACATACATACATACATACATACATACATACATACATACATACATACATTCATAGACAGACAGACAAAACAAACACATTGATGTACATCTAGTTGTTTATTTCTTTATTAGTTGTGATTATCCGTTTCCTGCCACCCTGCAAGCTCACGCCATCTAGTCTTTGTGAATTTAAGCCTGTGCTTAGCTCTTGTATGTGCACTGCCAGCATTTTAGTTAGGATTATGTCACATAGCCCGGGTTTTCATCTAATAGTTGGGGGAAACGGCTTCACTTTAATTTAAAAAAATGTCTGCAGCAAGAACTTAAGCCTGCGTTCCAAAAAGGAGTATGTTCCCCCATCTGCCAGGTCTCTCCCCACTCAAAATGACAAGCACTTCACTTGCCTGAGGAACCCCCCCCCCCCCCCCTCTCTCTCTCTCTCTCTCTCTCTCTCTCTCTCTCGCTTCTTGCCTTTTTCATCTGGACCTCTCACTTTCTCCTTAAACATACACAAACACTCACTAAAGCAAATAAAGAGTACTGTACTACAGCAAAACACAATAGTAACAGAAAGCACTCCTGGAGGAGTTGATCAGGAAGCAAATCGAGGGGTTGGGATAAGCGTTAAATGGCCTTTCTTTCATGTAACATTCAAGCAATAGATCCCCGACAGACCAAGTGGTCTGTGTGCCAATCTCACCCAGGTATCACATCCCGCCTGTTGATCAACTGTTGATCTTATTCACATAGAGTGGTGCAGGAATGAGTCCTAAAACCCGGAAGTCCGTTAAGCATGTTGGCACTTCCGGTTCCCTCGTCTCGAAGTCAATGGGTTTTTTGAATGGGTTTTTGTTTAGATGGCTGAAATAAGGTCTGTGGTTAAGCACAATCTTAAGAGATTTACACGGTTTGTTTTACGACATAAGATACGTCGGTAAATACCCCACTCGTGAATTTTTAAGCTTTTACGTGTCTTAAAAAAAATTCTGGCGATTGCATTTACGCTTCAAAAATCATAAAAGTAGTGTTCATTGGTGAAGATTATCTTCCTTAACAAAACGTGTGAGTATCATAAACTTTTGTTTGCCACAGAGCTTATTTTCTGCAATAATGCAAAATCCAATGGGGAAAAACCCGTTTGCTTGTTGTTGAGGGAACCCAGGGAGACGCTAACTTCCGGGTTGGCCTACAAAAATACGTCATCCCTGCCCCGCTCTATAACGGTAACCTAATAGGAAATACGGGGGTTTGCACCTTTTTCTATCGTGTAGCCTCGAGGACAGGTAACGATTGGGAGGCCTCAGATAGCCCTGCCCTCGTCGCGTGTTTCGCAATACCGTCGTACGTGAGAAATGATCGAACGTAACGTCTTTGACTCCTGTGCTCTGAAACAAAGGACTCCTGGACTAAACCTGGAAACCTCGATTTTGAGGCTTCATCTTCCCCTCCCTGCGGCGTTGGCCTGCACCAGATGCTTGACGGGATGATTCATGTGTTCGCATATAACACAGATAACTTTTGCAAAGCGCGTACACCGGCGCGGTTGTGCCTCTGCTTTGATACCGTAGCACTTTATCCGCCGCGTGTCGAGTGCATCCCGATGGTTTCTCTCCCCGGCTCCCCGGCAACATATTCAAAGTGCTGTTTTCCCCCCGGTTGAGTGGCGCGGGGTTGCGTAAGACCCTTCATCGTTCGGCGCGTAGCTCTCGACGAGCTACAGCCGCGTCGGAGCTGGCGCGCTCCGGATGCTCTCTAATTGCCTTGTTTTTTAAAATGTTTTTTTTAATGTATATTTTCGGTGTGTTATTAGCGAAGGAATGCGATGCCAGACACAAACCCCCCCCCCGGTAGCCGATTTCCTCCTCTCTTGTCTGTTTGCAGTGAATGGAAACAGGATGGAAAGATCATGTGTGGAGGGAAGGAGAGGGGTGGATGGATTCAGAGATACGCTTCTTATTAAAGGTGCTGTAGGTAAGATGGAGGAGATCATTTTTGGGTGGGATTTGTTAAAAATAGCACCGCCATCCGTCAGCTATTAGCGAGTGAAACGCCGTGTGAGAATATATCCGTTCTGGTCGACGGCGCCCGCCTCTGTAAACGAGACAATGTAGATTTGAAAACCGCTCCCGGCTCATTTATGACCAATCAGGGCATCTCTTGCCTGATTGGTTCAGGGGATCCAATGCTGTCAATCACAGTGAATGCAACTTCTCAAAGCATTTTTTGTTTATTCACATGTACAACGTGTGAACATTTCAATGACGATTGCCTTTTTTGTGCACATTCTGGGACATTGGACAAATAGGGGTACGATTCTTACTCATTATAACGTAAAGGAAGGAAGAAAGAAAGAAAGAAAGAAAGAAAGAAAGAAAGAAAGAAAGAAAGAAAGAAAGAAAGAAAGAAAGAGAGGCAGAATGAATTGATTTCCCCCCCACACTCTCTCTATTGAGATGCTGCTGTTTGTTCCTCTAACATGTTGCTGTAGGCAGGTCCGCGCCCATCTCACCAGAATAGCAGTGTGATTGGATTGAGGTGGCTTGTATACAAGGGAAAGGTGTCCGTTTGTAGGACACTGTGTTCCTTTGCACCTCACGCTGTCTATTTGTGTTTGTGCGAGTGTGTGTGTGTGTGTGTCTTTATCCGTCTGTTCTCTTTCTATCTCTTTCACTTTGTCTCTCACAATCTGTCTGTTTATATATACATACAGTATATCTACCAAAAGTATATTGATGAGGAAATTAAAACCATATCATACCAAAGGCGTATACATCTCATTCAACAGGGTCCTAGGTGAATTGTTGTTCCTTCTCCGGCGGGGAAAACGTGTCAGTATGATTACTGTCCACAGACGACGTCATGTGATCAAGCGCAGGCTCGAGTCGGTATCCCCGTGAATATTTCCATTTTGGGTCGCGGCGGTTACTACTTCTACTTGGTGCAAGCGTACCCCTCCCTCCCTCTCCCTACCACACACACACACACACACACACACACACACATCCATCCTGAACTCAGTTAGTAATGGAAGGGGGGGGGGGGGGTTGGGGGTCCTTCAATCAATAAGAGTATGGCGCGCGCGTACGATCAATGGGCAGCTGTTTTAAGAGGGGGGATTTATGGCGACTCGGCCACTGTCCGCCGTGTGCTGACCGCGCTCTTTTTGCACTGATACCCGCGGCTCACCTCAGGGTTCGGATGTAAATCACGCGAGGAGGGGGTCAAGAGGGTGGTCAAATCATTTACGTTTTCATCACAGTGCATAAGCACTCAACAACGCCCCCCCCCCCCCCCCCCCCCTCACACCCCCCCTCTCCTCCCACCCACCACCACCACCCCTCTCTCTCTCTATCCCCAGCAGGTAGGGAGGAGGGACCGCTAGCACAATGCGAGCGGCGTTTGATTGAAATTGAATTGAGCATTCGGTTGGCAGACGCCGCGATGTAAAGGTCTTCTACAGGTGTAGGGGAGGGGGGGGGGGGGGGGGGGGGGGAGGGGGCTATAGCAACAAGTGACTTGCGTCCGTCGCTCATCCACATGGCGACATACAGAAGTCCTCCTCGTATGTCAAAGTACTCAGAGGAAATTGGTGTCTGAAGTGAAATGTTAATTTATTGATAACTGATCTCTGGTAAATGAACTCGTTTTGGGGCTAGTAGTGTATTTAGTATTGAACCTCCTTAAAGTGGCGGCATGACAAAAATACACAAGCAGATTTACCCTATAGATGTTACCCTCTTTTCCCACCCTCCTATTCTCCCCCTTCCTGTCTATTTCGCTCGCTTTTCACGTTCGTAACCCCAAAAACTCCTGAAAACGTGTGCAAATAATACCAGAAGAAGTCAGAAGTTTTTTTCACTTACTTCTATGTTTTGTATCATTGTCTCACCGCTCGCCATAGAGAACCGCAGAGACCACAAGGACCGCTATGCAAATAATACACTATCAGACCGGTTATCCTATTATCCTATTAGTTCGTGGTGTTTATAAAGGCCGATACTCATTGGCCTTTAGCGCTAAATCAGAAGCTAATGCAAATGACTGCACCTCCCTCCCCTCCCCTCCCTCCCCTCCCCCCCATGGAGCTGATGACATGACTCGGATGGGCGGAGGTGAGGCGGTGTTGCTGCTGCTGCTGCTGCTGCTGCTGCCGGTGGTGGAGGTGGAGGTGGTGGACGTGTTGATGTTACTAGCGAAAGCAGCGTCTACTTGGCCTGCGTTCTGGGAATGCCCGCCGCCTCCGCGTGTGCATGCCAGCATCCAGGGACCCCCCCTCCCCTCCCCTCTCCTCCCCTCCCCTCCCCTCATCCAGATAAACCTCTTTCTCCCCCCACGCTTCACTCTGCTGGCTCTGTGACCAGAAGGCGATGGTGACGCACTCAGGCTTTTAGACACCTGTGACTCACTCCCCCGGCCGCCTGTTCCTGGATCTGTGAACACCACCTCCACCCTCACCCCCCCCCCCCCCCCCGCCCCCCCCTCCCCCTCTCCCCTCCCCCACACACACACTAACCCCCCCCCCCCCCACCCTCCTATCCTCCTATCCATCAGCTCCTGCCGCCGTCGTTGGCCTGTGACCTCACGACCCCGCTCTCCAGTCTGGGGTCGGTCCCATAGTGGGTTTTGGCAGGAAGGAGGGGGGGGGGCCCACTTCCTGTGGTGTTTGTCTCCCGCACACATCGAGACATCACATGGGTGCTCTGGAGAAGAGGGAGGCTGGCGGCGGAGGG
>JAOPHQ010002003.1:312500-317500 GCA_030340625.1 Merluccius polli | reverse complement strand
CCATGGGTGTATATTCAGTGGGTGTATTTGGTTGTTTTTTTTTACATAGACCGAAAAATTGTCGTCAATCGCATTTTAAATCGCACATATGCATGTGGCGTGCACCCCCGCACGCAATTATGGAAATACATTTTTACAACTGCAAGGCAAGGTTTCAGTGTGACTGTGATGATTATTAAACTCTCCCAATTATCGCCGATAATCCCTCGGTAATCTTTGAGTGTGCGTGTGTGTGTGTGTGTGTGTGTGTGTGTGTGTGTGTGTGTGTGTGCGTGTGTGTGTGTGTGTGTGTGTGTGTATGTGAACAGATAATGCACTAGGGCGCTTGCAGGACTTCCAATTACAGTACGGGTAAAAAATAGCCTTTACCCGTACCTCAGTTTTTCTCTGTCTCATTCAAATGGCCAATAATAATAATAATAATTGATAGGTTTTATATAGCGCTTTATTGGAGGTCACTCAAAGCGCTTTACATAGTGTGTGTGTGGGGGGGGAGATATGACACCTCATCCGCTACCAGAGTGTAGCACCCACTTGGGTGATGCACGGCAGCCAGTATGCGCCAGAACGCTCACCATACACTGGCACAGCGGAGAGGTGAGGAATGAAACTAACCAATTAGAGACCAGGGGATGATTAGGTGGCCATGTTGGTACAAGAGCCGGGTTGGGAATTTGGCCGGGACACCGGGGTTAGCACCCCTACTCTTGCGATGAGTGCCACGGGATCTTTAGTGACCACAGGGAGTCAGGACCTCGGTTTAACGTCTCATCCGAAAGACGGTGCTCTAGACGGGACGGAGTCCCCGTCTCCGTCTCCGTCTCCGTCTCCGTCCCGGGGCATTGGGGATCTTACAGAGGCCAGAGGGATGAGCACCCCCTACTGGCCCTCCAACACCGCTGCCAGCACCAACTGGTCTCCCATCCAGAGATGGACCAGACCAGCCCCTGCTTAGCTTCCAAAGAAACCAGCAGTGCAAGGCAGGTAGCCATGGTGCTGGCTAATCCAGGGAGCTGGTTGGTCCAGGGAGGGCGGTTCCAAGCAGCTCCCCTGAACCAACCGGTCTCAACCAGTGGAGGCGAAAAAAGAAAACCATTAGAGAGAAGAGACTTAACACTGGCTGCCCCTGAGGTCTCGCCGCACAACCCGGCGCACCTCGCTCTCACTTTAGGGTCGGGGTGTCCCGCTGTAAATCCACTTATGGCACAGAGCAAAGCATACCCACGTTATACAACCTCTCACCTCCTAACCCCACCATCCCTCCCCCCCACCCCCCACCCCCCTCCCCCCTCCCTCGGACCGACTCGGGCGTTGCACACCCCTGAGTGGTTCCCAGTCTCAGTGGACTGTGAATGAATGAGGTTCTTTATGGTTGTTGGGGGGGACAGGGGGGGCAATGTGGGTGGGGTTGCCGTTAACCCATAGCTCATCGCCACCGTAGTGTGTGTGTGTGTGTGTGTGCAGCGGCGGCGGCGAAGGGGGAAGGGTAGGCGCACGTTAACCGGTGATGATTGGTCTGATTGAGTGGGTTTCGGAGACTCACACTCCCTATTACGCCCCTTCTCCACCCCCCCCCCACCCAATCACCGTGAGAGGGGTGTATGTGATGGGTGCTGGCTGGGTGGTGGGTGGTGGGTGCTGGTTGGGTGGTGGGTGGTGGGTGCGGTGGCGCTCCTGCATTAATGCATTGAAAGCGGCAAGCTGTTTGAAAGATTTATTCGCTGCCCCTCTCTCGGTGGGCCTGAGCCCGAGACCGTCGCTAGGGGCCGGGGGTTAGCAGCTCGGCTGAGCAGGGGGCGACTGTGCCACCTCTGTATAGAGTGCACAGTGACAGGCAGCCCCCCCCCCCCCCTCTGCGGTGAGCTGCCCCCTCAAGGTGCTTTGTAGGAGTGGAGGCGTTTATAGCGCCGGTGTTGAGTGACGTTCGGGGAGCCGGACCCTGGACCGTTCTGGGGCGGCTGGAGCCCGGCTGCTGCGTCCTGGGAGGTGTGGGTAGACCGGCTGGGTTTAGATGTCAGGAGACATTTTGAGTGCCCCCCCCCCCCCCCGCGTCTTTCTCACCCCCTCCACATTTGCCGTTATACCGGTACATAGCAACAATTGCTATAGAGAAGAAAACAGCTGTATTCAAATCACACAAACTGCACAGAGAGCACTTGCAAACGCTCCTTTTTTTCTGATTGGCTGAAATAATTCGCCTGGCCAATGATGTCATCGGCCGAGCGGTAGCACCGCGCTATCCCCAAGGTTGGTTTTCAAGGGTCTGGTTACTTGCAGGGTTTCCGCTGTCACCACGGAGACGGCGGTCATAAATAATAAGCAGGCACTTTGCAAGGAAAGCAGTCCCCCCCCCCCCCCCCCCCCCCCCCGAATCCTACTTCACAAATGTTCAGATTTATACCGGGCTCGTCTGTCAATAGCGCTTCATTATTTACAGCGCCGAGGTCATACAAGGTCGTAGGGATTCACCCAAGAGCTTTAATCTCATGCTTCGCGCGAACGCCACACGCATAAAACGTTAAGGCGTCTCTATATTGCAGTGATGTGTGCATCAGAGGCCTAACCTGCCAGTGTATTGTATGTGTCTTTGGCGAAGGCGGCTCACTTGTCCGGCGTCCAGCAGATCTGGGAACTGGAACGCGTCCAGCTCTATTCTTAAATGTGCCTATTGAATGAAAAACCTGATGTTGCAAGTGGAAATGTGGTCATGGTCAAACGGATAGAAGAACGGTCAATTGGGCTTAGAACCAGCGCTTTCTTTCCAAGGGCGGCCAATAGAAAAGCTATGCAGCGCTCATTCGTATTCCACCTCGCATCCAAATGACCATCTGCTCCAACACACACTCGCGCTCACAAGCACACACATTTCCATATCTTTGTAATCACATTAACCTTTTTTCTTTCTTTCTTTCTTTCTTTTTTTCTTTTTTTTCTCCTTTGTCAATGATTTCAAAGTCAAAGCTTTGTCCATTCATGACGATTGTGCATTTCTCGCACACGCTGCACTTTCTTCTCTCTTCGCTCTTGTTTAGCGTCCAGTTCTCAAGGCCCGAACGATTCCCTGTCAAACACCTGACCCGACACGCACCCAGCACAACACACACACACACACACACACACACACACACACACCCGACATGACACACACGCAAACAATGCACACCCATCACAACACCCGCCCACCCGCAGACACACTCATCTACACACACGCACACACACACACACACACGCATGCACGCACAAACACACATACACACCCAACATGACACACACGCAAACAATGCACACCCATCACAACACCCGCCCAGTGCCACCCCCACACACACACTCACCTACGCACACACACACACACGCACACGCATGCACAAACACACCTACACACCTCCCAGACCGCCGTGACATCTCTTTCTCAAGTTGTGTGTGTGTGTGTGTGTGTGTGTGTGTGCGTGGGGGGGGGGGGGGTTATCCTCTCTCATCGGCATTTTGCCTTTTACGATGAAATCCACTTTTCTCCGCCGTCCAAGAACCCCATGGCAACGCCCGGTGCCATAGTAACAAACACCTGTTCGCCCTAATTAGCGGCGCACCGCCGTCGGAGCGAGGGGGAAGCTAACGGAACAGCAGCGCGCTCGTCACACGCACACACACACACACACACACACCTCTGACATGTGACCTTAGCTGAACCCTTCCTGCGCCAAACGGAGGAGGAGGAGGAGGAGGAGGAGGAGGAGGAGGAGGAGGAGGAGGAGGGTCTGGCTTGGTAGGAGGGGAGCGACGATACAAAGGCCATCCGAGGGCATCCACCTCCTCCTCCTTCTCCACCTCCTCGTCCACCTCCTCCACCTCTTCCTCCGCCTCCTCCTCCGCCTCCTCCTCCTCCCAGGCGATGGACATTGTGGTGTGGGCTGAATGAAGCGTTAGAGCACGGGTCCGCTCCGGTTCAGTGGCTGGAGATGGTCCAGCTCCACACAGCTGTGGGCCTCTTGTCTGCAAGCCAAGCTACTGCTGCTGCTGCTGGAGAGAGGGAGAGAGAGAGAGAGAGAGAGAGAGAGAGAGAGAGAGAGAGAGACTGAGTTAGTGCCAGCGCCACAGCCCAGGCCAGGGTAGCCTAGGCTTGGCTTAGGCTAGCATTGTACTGTACTTATAGAGATGTCCGCCTCACACAGAAAGTCTTTTTTTTAATCCGTTACCCATCACCTGCACACCTGATTGAACTAGTTACGGGTTTAGCGTTGTGACACCGGGTATAAAAAATGTCCCACGTTGGATGATTTGTATCAACTAACGTCTTCGAGGACGTGCCGATGTCGGCCGAACAATCTTCTTCTTGTCGCCGGTCCAGTGATGTGATGTGTTGTTTTCCAAGAGGAAAGCTGACACGCCTTTGTCTTGAAAGCTCTCACCAATGTCGCGTTCCTCCTGTGTGCCTTTTCTGAGCGGTATTTTCTCATGTTTTCTCCTCTACAGGAAACTTCAAGGGGATGTGCAAACAGATAGACCACTTTCCCGAAGACACAGACTACGAAGCGGACCCCTCTGAGTACTTCTTGCGTGAGTATATATACTGTGTTCGTTTTTTGTTCTTTTTTTACCACATGAATAGACCGAGAGGGATAGAGATCTGTCCATCGGTCTTACCTGTCGTCAAATATGAAGTCGAACGCTGTTTATATGGACTTCTTATTTTAGGATCGCCCCCCCACTTCTATCAGCTCAGGCGTGAGGAGACAGGGCTCACAAATGTTTTGGAAGGACTTTGAAATGGAAATGTAAACACCTGGAAAACACCTGGAAGCATTTGAACCTAAAGAAATAACCACATGTTGAATATGCGTCTTCGCTGAAGCAACACCATATATTGCAATAATAGATTAAATGAATGATAGATTAGAAAACCAAGAGAAACCAAAGGTGCGCGTTTAAAGGCATCTGCCGCGCAACCCGAGCCGCGTGGGGGGCGCGCGCCTCAAAGTAGTCGTTATTGGATCACAAGGCTC
>JAOPHQ010002003.1:292500-307500 GCA_030340625.1 Merluccius polli | reverse complement strand
AATAAAAAGGAGAATACAAGAATTTTATTTTCTGATGATTTTTGTTTTGCCCGTAAGAAAAGATGCCAGTGCAGTACACATTTCCTTCCACTGTATCGAACCTGACAGGCGTATTGTCTCCATATATCTTCATCTCTCTAGATGTAGACGTATAGCCTCTTGTCTCACTACTGGCCACTCATAGCGCTTTACAGCGTAGTGTCAACCATGCGAGGCGAAGAGCCAGCTGGTTGGGGGGGCAGAGTTTAGTCACCTTGCTCAAGGACACTTAGGGAGCAGGAGTTGGAGGAGGAGGATCAATAGAGGATCACAGGGGTGGAAGGCAGAGCAGATGGTCTCCAGTGGTGTGAACATCGTTCACTCGTTCATTTATTAATGTGTTTGTTGGTTATTTTTTTGTTTGCTTGTCCTGTTTAGCAGATTGCTGTATTCTGTCCTGGCGTACTTACCTGGACATTAGCTGTACATGTGGTATGCAGTGTTCGAGTCCATGTGTTTGTGTGTGCATCCTCGTGGGCTAGCGCTACAAACATGTCAGGACAACACTGGAAATGGATAGGGGGTTTGTGATTTTTTTCAGGGCTTGTGTATTTTTCAGGGCTTGTGTTTTTTTCAGGGCTAGGGTTTTTTCAAGGCTAGGGTTTTTTCAGGGCTTGTGTATTTTTTTAGGGCTTGTTGATTTTTCAGGGGTTGTGTATTTTCAGGGCTAGTGTTTTTTTCTCAGGGCTTGTGTATTTTTTTAGGGCTTGTTGATTTTTCAGGGGTTGTGTATTTTCAGGGCTAGTGTTTTTTTTCAGGGCTAGTGATTTTTCATGTCTAGTGTTTTTTTTTAGGGCTCGTGTTTTTTTTCAGGGCTAGTGTTTTTTTTTCAGGGCTCGTGTTTTTTTTCAGGGCTAGTGTTTTTTTCATGTCTAGTGTTTTTTCAGGGTTAGTGGTTTTTTTCAGGGCTTGTGTTTTTTTCATGGCTAGTGTTTTTTTTCAGGGCTTGTTTTTTTCAGGGCTCGTGTTTTTTTCATGTCTAGTGTTTTTTTTTTCAGGGCTTGTTTTTTTCATGGCTAGTGTTTTTTTTCAGGGCTTGTTTTTTTCAGGGCTCGTGTTTTTTTCATGTCTAGTGTTTTTTTTCAGGGCTCGTGTTTTTTTTCAGGGCTAGTGTTTTTTCATGTCTAGTGTTTTTTTTCAGGGCTTGTGTTTTTTTTCAGGGCTAGTGTTTTTTTTCAGGGCTCGTGTTTTTTTCAGGGCTAGTGTTTTTTTTCAGGGCTCGTGTTTTTTTTCAGGGCTCGTGTTTTTTTTCACGGCTAGTGTTTTTTTTCAGGGCTGTGTGTTTTTGGAAGTTATAAACCGTGGCATGAACATGAGAGTGACATCCACCTCCATCCTAGCGGAGCTGAGCGGGGCACGGGGCGCCGCCATGCGTATGGTCAGGCTTGATGTATGCAGACATCATCAGTGTAGTGCAGAGTAATTGCAATGATTGGAAAGTGTTCTACAGGGAGTTTTCTAATTGGCTGAGCGGCTGCTGTCATCTGATGGGACGCCATTGTGGGGGAATACTTAAACGAACTGTTCTACTGACCCGTGTGTGTGTGTGTGTGTGTCTAAGTGTGTGTTTGTGTGTGTGTGTGTTTGTGTGTGTGTGTGTGTGTGTGTGTGGATGTGTGTGCATGTGTCCGCGTGTGTGTGTGTGTGCATGTGTGCATGTGTCCGTGTGTGTGTGCGTGTGTGTGTCTGTGTGTGCATGTGTGCATGTGTCCGTGTGTGTGCGTCCGTGTGTGTGTGTGTGTGTGTGTGCGTGTACCTTTTTCAATCCATTGAATATGTAACTGTACAACTCCACTCTGTAATTATCCTGCTGTGTCCCACACATCCCCATATGCCTATAGAGGTAGATAAAAGCTGAATACAAGTTAAGCGAATCACGTTTGCCATTCATCAACTCCGAACGCGGAGTAACACATAACACAAGCACCCAATTTAAATGGCTTGTCTCAGATAGCGCTTTAATAAATGACTACCAGATCCGAGCAAATAGAAGAGGAGATATTGATATCTGTTTCTCCACCGGTGGAAGGAGAATCGTCTTTTGTATTTAAATTGTCCTGTCAAGATACCTTGGCTAATAGGTGTAGTTGAAAGCGAATCTCTAGCGAAGCACTATTTTAAATTTACAAACAACAATGTGTGTGTATGTGTGTGTGTCTGATTATATTAATATATGTGCCTGTCTGTGTCTGCATGTGCACAGCTTCTTGTTTGTATGTGTGTGTGTGTGTTTATGCTCCTTTCTACTGCTTCCATGCATGTGTGCTTGCTTGCATGCTCGTGCGTGTGCTTGTGTGAGTGCCTGCTCGCTCGCATGCGTGCATGCATGCTTGTATGCGTGTTTGTGTATATGCTTGTGTTATTGCCTGCATGGGTGCATGTGCGTGTGCGTGCTTGCGTGCAGGCTTGTATGCGTGCTTGCCTGCAAGCTTATATGCGTGCTTGCGTGCCTGCTTGTGTGGGTTCTTGTGTATGTACTTGTCTTGATGCTTGTGTGTGTGTGTGTGTGTGTGTGTGTGTGTGTGTGTGTGTGTGTGTGTGTGTGTGTGTGCATGCTTACACAACTTTTCAAGGGATGTGGCTCTGTCTTGCTTCAGAGATTTCTGGAGCAAATCCAACTCAATTCTACGTTGAAACTAATGCACCCCATGTACACTCTCTCTCTCTCTCTCTCTCCCTCTCTCCCTCTCTCTGTCTCTCCCTCTCTCTCTCTCTCTCTCTCTCTCTCCCTCTCTCCCTCTCTCTGTCTCTCCCTCTCTCTCTCTCTCTCTCTCTCTCTCTCTCTCTCTCTCTCTCTCTCTCTCTCTCTCTCTCTCTCTCTCTCTCTCTCTCTCTGTCTCATGCCACCAAGCTTAGCAGGCCAGTCCAGTCAGTATTGCTATTCCCCTCAGTACTGTATGCAGTCAGCAGCACAGATCCAAACAGCCTTCCTGTCAGAAGGAGGAGGAGGAGGAGGAGGAGGAGGAGGAGGAGGAGGAGGAGGAGGACAGCGCAAGGGCTCTTTATTGAAAAGGAGGAGGAGGCGGTAGAGGAGGAGGTGGTGGAGGACGAGGAGGAGAACAGTGCAAGGGCTCATTATTGAAAAGGAGGAGGAGGTGGGAAGGAGAGGTGTAGAGATGGAGGAGGAGGAGGAGGAGGAGGAGGAGAGATGGAGGAGTAGCAGGAGGAGGAGGAGGTGGAGAAGTAGGAGGAGGAGGTGGGAAGGAGAGATGGAGGAGCAGCAGGAGGAGGAGGAGGTGGGAAGGAGAGATGGAGGAGCAGCAGGAGCAGGAGGAGGAGGAAGACAGGAGAGGTGTGGAGGTGGAGGTGGGAAGGAGAGGTGTAGAGATAGAGGAGCAGGAGGAGGAGGAGGAGAAGGTGGGAAGGAGAGGTGTGGAGGGGATTAATAAGCGTTTGTAGTATTAAATCAATGTGCCTGCATGGGAGCTGAGGCACATGAACAGCATGACCCTGCCCTGCGTATCAGCACATTCAGAGCTGGGGGAGGCTGATTAAGAGCTAATGCTAATTTCCTCTCAACACTGCCAACGAGAGAGAGACAGAGAGAGAGACAGAGAGAGAGAGAGAGAGAGAGAGAGAGAGAGAGAGAGAGAGAGAGAGAGAGAGAGAGAGAGAGAGAAAGAGAGACGGAGACAGAGAGAGACAGAGAGACAGAGAGGGAGAGGGGGAGAGGGGGGAGAGAGACAGGGAGAGGGGGGAGAGAGTGGGGGGGGGGGGAGACAGATAGAAATGGAGAGAGAGGGGGACTGGGAGAGAGAGAGAGAAAGATAGAAAGAGGGAGAGAAACAGAGAGAGACAAAAAAGACACTGTACACTATTGTTTCCAGAGTGTGTGTGTGCATGTGGCTGCATATACCCACACAGAGATGACAGCATGTAATGGTGTGTGTTTTTGTCTGTCCCCTCGGCGTATGGATGTGGATGTGCTTTACGAGAGGTTATTTAGTCTGGAGTGCTGTACAATGTTTAAACTGCTTCACAATGTGAATTCCTGTATTCCTCCTTACACACACACACACACACATGCACACACACACACACACACACACACATGCACACATGCACACACACCCACACACACACACACACACACACACACACACACAAACACACACAATACACCCCCCCCCCTGTTTGTTTGTTTGAGTGGGATTGTTATCATTGTCCAGGAGGCAGGTCTAGCTCTAAGGCCACCAGTCCAAGCCACAGTGGTGCTAATCAATATAGGACACACACACACACACACAACACCCTACACGCACACACACACATGCACACACAACACCCTACACGCACACACACACATGCACACACAACACCCTACACGCACACACACACATGCACACACACGCACACACCACATACACCACACACACACACACACACCACATACACCACACACACGCACACCACATACACCACACACACGGACACACCACACACACTCACACGCGCACATACACATGCACATGCACACGAAAGCACACACACACACACACACACACACACACACACCAACACACACACACATGCACACACACACAGCAGGCCAGGGCTGTAATGAGCTCACCATCACTGGCCAGTCTAGCTCTCTGTTGCAGGTGCGCTGTGGTCCTTGAGAGCTTGTTGCCTCACCCCCTACCTGCTCCTTAATGACATGTATTTCAATTCACTGTAAGTCGCTCCGGATAAAAGCGTCTGCCTAAATGACAAAATAGTAAACAGCAGGATATTATTTTTTAATGGTAGTGAAGTGCAGAGCACAAAACGTGGGGAACGGTACGAACCGAACCTTGGGGGACATTGAAAAAGGGGTTGAGGACGTCTAGGTGAACGAAAGAGAGAACATTCCCCCAGTTGCAGTTACAGTTACGCAGTTACAGTTATGCAGTTACAGTTATGCAGTTACAGTTATGCAGTTACGGTTATGCAGTTAACAGTTATGCAGTTACAGTTGATAGTTATGCAGTTACAGTTATGCAGTTACGGTTATGCAGTTAACAATTATGCAGTTACAGTTGTGCAGTTACAGTTAACAGTTATGCAGTTACAGTTATGCAGAGGGCCCGGTGTAGCGGGGCAGGTGACTGTGTGCATCGGATGACCTCGGCCCAAATCAAAAAGCGCTAATCACCGTTGTGGGGCCCGGGGGAGGGGGGGGGGGGGCAGTTGGAGAAACATAAGACAGACTGGCAGGTCGATGCCATCGTTAGCTATTAGCGGTGAGGTCATGGCTTTCGTTTGCGGGTGGGGTCATCTTTTTTGTGGCGGGGCGGCCGCTTGAATGACAGCTCTTTCACCACATGCAGGGACGACCTCGTGGCTCTCTCCCAGCATGCACCTGTCAGAGAAAGAGAGATCGTCCTGAGCGTCCATTGGCTCATTTTGAAAAGGTCTAATATAGGCAGAACAGCTGCAGAGAGCCAAACCGGGGCAGGGGGGGTTGGCAATTATGTTAAAGAATATTGTCAACGTTGAAGATATTATTTGATAACTGCACAGCTGTGCATATAGCTCTGTAGTCACAGACACACACACACACATATACAGTACATTAGAGGTGCGCGGATGGCGGTTACAGCCGCGGACTCCGCGGTTAAACCGCGGATCGGGCGGATGACCTTACGAAAAATAATATTTTAATTAAATTCGGGCGGGTGGCGGTTGAACCAATCAAATGAAAAGATATATATAAGTTACATTGTTAAATATTGTTACTTGCATCCGATAAAAACGAGCACACTTTTTTTTCTCGCGTCAGCAGCGCCCGCGGATGGCGGGCGGGTGCGGTTTTGAAATTGGTCAAAAAACGTTGGTGCGGATGGATGGCGGACGGATGATGAGTTTTGTGATGCGGTTGCGGATACAATAATAGCCCATCCGCGCACCTCTACAGTACATACATACACATGTCATTATTTTCCCTGGACCTTTGCCTAAGTATATCCCAGACCTCCGGGTTTGTCGTTGTCCCTTCGGGGACGTCTTCTAGCAGATCAGGTCTGTCTGTCTGTCTGTCAGTCTGTCAGTGTGTCTGTCTTCGCCGTGGCCCCTGGGTCCCCCGGAGGCATGCTGCCATGTTTAAACGGCTCTGCGGGGCCCGGATGTGAGGCACTGACAGCGGCGTGGCAGGGAGGATGCAGCAGCCATGGGATTTAGAAGACAAAATCTCGCTCATGTGTTTCATAATAATAGATTACTTACCAGGTCTAAAAAATCATGTCATATCACCCCCATTCTAGCCTCATTACATTGGCTCCCGGTACAGTATAGAATTCATTTCAAAGTTCTCACATTCACCTTCAAAGCACTCCACGGCCAAGCTCCGGCCTACATCACCGAAATCATTCACCCCTATAGCAACCCCCGCTCACTCAGATCCGCCGATCAGCACCTCCTTGTGGTCCCCAGGACCAGATTAAAAACTAAGGGTGATAGGGCTTTTGAGGCGGCAGCCCCGAGGCTCTGGAACGCCCTGCCTCTAGAGCTGAGAACTGCCCCCTCAGAGGCTTCTTTTAAAAAACAACTAAAGACACACTTTTTCAGACAGGCTTTTGGCCATCTATAGATAGTCCACTGCTTTGTGCTTGTGTCTCGTTGTATGTGTCTTTTAACTTATTGTTGTTTTTATTGATTGTTTGTGACAATTTAACTTATTGTTGTTTTATTGATTGTTTGTGACAATGACTACTTGCTGCTGCAGCTGTAGTCTTGTTTTATTTTCTACTGTAAAGCACTCTGTGCACTCGTGCTGTGAAGTGTGCTATATAAATAAAGTTCATTCATTCATTCATTCATAACAGAAGTGGGAGGTGAATTTTGTCCGTCTGTTTTGCTCACCGACTAGCCGATATTGTGTTTCTGATTTCCCCTTTCTCTACTTTATTTTCCCACCCATGTAGGGCAACCGGGAAACACATGCTCTGTTGTTATGCAGTTTAGGTTTCAGACACATTCATAACAGGAAAAAAAGACAAAACCATTCTGCATGTCTCATTTCAGACTATATACAGATGGCTGCAAATAGCGATAGATTTTGCGACTATATTCCCTAACAGTACCTGGGTTGGAGTACCCCAAATTGCGAGGCAAACTGTGAGCTTGAAATGTATTGGAAGAGACCCGGCGAAACCGGAGAACGAATTACTTTACTGTTCGCCCCCCATCTTCTTCTACAAAATGTGCGATCCGCTACATCGACCTCAATGTATTCTGTGAGCGCCGCGCTCCCAAGATGTACGATAAGCATTAGCTCGCTCGTGTCCGCGCTCAACGTAGCCCGCGCGCGGCGCAGGCTTCGCCACGGCAACTCATTAAAAGTTTGTGTTTCGTTCAATGTCACCCCCCCCTGCGGTACGTCGGTGATGGGTGGAGTGGAGGTCTGTTATAAATACATCTCACGGCTGCATTCGCCGCTGTCCCCGGCGCCTCTGGGAGGTGTGGTTCCTGTTCTAGTTATTGTTCACAGGGCCGCTTTACGGTACATCCAAAAATTTACATCTTTGGCCAAACACAGACACACGGGTGCAAGGCGGGCCTGCGTGGCTTGGCCGGGATGAAAGTGCATTCTGCCATGAAGGATAAGACTCTGAGGTAGAGCGGCGGCGTTAGCCAAACCCAGAAGCACTCCAAGCTGATACCCCCGTGCCAAGGCCCAGTGCATGCTGGGAGGTTGCCGTGAAGGTCACTGCACTATTTGCGCTGCAGAGCAATCGTTGTTATACAGAAACACACGGGGATGTATGGCGTCATATAGGGGTGCTCTAGGCCTGTCTCTCTTTCCTATCTTGTCCTGCCCCCTTTCTCGTCTCTCAGATACACACACACACACACACAGCTTCAGCATTTGCTGTGCATCATGTGTTATTGCTCAATATTATATTCAATGTATATCTTAACTCTGAAGGGCTGCTCATGAAGTGATGTGGGGTCCAGACAACGTAACCATGTTGAAGTGGTGATTAAGTGTGTGTGTGTGTGTGTGTGTGTGTGTGTATATGTACATGCAGGTGTGTGTGTGTGTGTGTAGAGATGCACCACCGCTCCACTTTTTTTCAGTTCCCATCCGATTCCGATACCTGAATTTGGATATCTGCCAATACCGATAGTGATTCCGATACCAGGGCTGTTTTTTCTTTAATGTTATTATTATTATATTATATATTATACATGTCTTTCACATGATACTTTTGCAGATGCTTCATTGAGTCGGTAGCATTGTACGATGCAGCACCTCGGAGTATTGGCTTTACACACATTACACGCTGTCTTGCTTTTTGGTGTTTCGAGACTAAAATATCTCCAAACTAAGGACATGTTGTTGAGTTACTAGCTCACTGCTACTACTGACTAGCACTAGTCTCATGTTATGTTACGGCGGGTTTAAAAAAAGCTATGAAATGGAATCTGAATAGGTACGTAGAACGGCGACGTCAGTCCAATATCCAATGAGCGAATTACGTCAGTATAGGCACCCGATACTTATATTGGATCGGATCGGCCCCATCCCTAGTGTGTGTGTGTGTGTGTGTGTGTGCACATGCATGCGTGCGTGCATATGTGCAGATGTGCGTGTGCGTGCGTGTGTGTCGGTGTGTGTGCGAGAGAATTTGTTTCCTCAACTCTGAAGGTCACCTTGAGAGCCTCCACATTAAGCGGGCCGCACTCTAAAACAATCAATACATTTGGCTGGCACTTTATCCCTCTTTTGTCTTTGCGGATGAGGCTGAGTGATGAGAACGAGGCGCGGGGCGCAGTCCCAGGCAGCACCCTGAGACTGGCCCCGTCAATATCCCCAGGGTGAACAGGATGGACAGACAGACCGAGGGGGGGGGGGGGAGTAAAAAAAAAGAAATATGAGGGAGTGAAGTAATACCGAAGAAGAGGGAGGAAGAAGGGCGATGGGCGGGGGTGGGCTGATGGGCTGAGGTCAACCGTCAGGACAACTTAATATTTAATCAAGTCCTCCACCTGTAACCTTAAACGCCCCAACTCCCCACCACCACCACCACCACCCCCCCTGTGGTCTGACCAAGTGACGAGGAAAGGGGGGGGGGGGGGGGGGGGGAGAGGGAGCGAAAAGGGAGGGGAGCAGCCTGGAAAAACAGGAGAATGGAAGCAGATAGACTAGTATCAGTATGAGTACCGGTATCAGTATGAGTATTCAGTACTTTATTGCCATGAGTAAAATCCTCATTAGATTTGAACATTTGAACATCACTGCCATGACTGACTTTACGAACAATGACGCCCATCTCCCCTATACGTAGCTACGACCGAACCTCCACTCGTCTGGGTCTGGGCCTGGGTTCAGGCGGCGTGATAGAAAATGATCCTGTGCTACACTTCGAATGCCATGAATGCAGTCGGGATTGTGCTGGGATGCATGATATTGTCGGTGTCATCGTTAAAATTAAATGGCCGTGTAAGCCTTCAGGATCCCTATCTGCAGGTTGGCTACGACGGCGCGGTGTCCGAACGGCGTAGGATCGGAGGAGGAAGTGTGAGTGCGGGCACTTTAGTTGATGGACCTGTTACACGCCATTATACCGTCGTTTTTTTTTTAACTGCTGGGGTCATCTTGTCCGGCGTGATATCCAATGAAATCATTACCACCCACACTTCATTCTCCTGTCGTAAGTTGAAATCATTACCGCCCACAGTTCATCCTCCTGTAGTAAGTTGAAGTCGTAGAGTGGCTAAGTCACCCCCCCCTCATGCGTCACGCCTGGAAAAATGTCACGGGTACATGACTGCGTAACGCCAGTCAACATGAGTTAACTGACGACTGAGCGACTCTGTGTTTTCATATGTATGGGTACTAGCCTGCTAGTCCGATTCAGTCTGACTCAGTTTAATTTTCTGTACGTACACACACACAGTCATGTAGTAAGTTGAAATCATTACCACCCACAGTTGATCCTCATGTAGTAAGTTGAAGTCCTTACCACCCACAGTTGATCCTCATGTAGTAAGTTGAAGTCATTACCACCCACAGTTGATCCTCATGTAGTAAGTTGAAGTCATTACCACCCACAGTTGATCCTCATGTAGTAAGTTGAAGTCCTTACCACCCACAGTTGATCCTCATGTAGTAAGTTGAAGTCATTACCACCCAATACAGTTCCTGTAGTAATTTGAAGTCATCGTTACTGGCCACAGTTATCCTCCTCATGTAGCAAGTTGAAGTCATTACCACCCAGTGCAGTTCATCCACCTCCTGTAGAAAGTTAAACTCCCGCAGTTTTACCGATGGACCCGACCTCTCTCTCTGACGCCCCACATTACTAATAATATCGTTGTGTCATCCAGTACTCCAGTCCCAATTCTCATGACTCGTGACTCGACTCGAACTCCAGCACTGATGACTCGGACCCGGACTCGACTGGACTCAGATACAAGGACTTTTTCAGTATGTCCAAATTCTACACAGTGCACCTTTAATGTACACCATTAAAACAGACATTTATTAGACTCATGTTGACCCAACTCGGACTCAACTCGAGTCAATGTCGGGTGACTGGGGACTTGAACTCGATCACTGAGGACTCGGACTTGACTCGGACACTTTGGAGACTTTACGATGAGACCGGTGTCATCGACAGGCTGCTGATGCACCACAGGAGCCTGCATGTCCTGTAGAGGGCAGCGCAGGCCAGACGGGCCTCGCCTGTTGCCCGTCTCTCCCGAGACGAACCCAGTGAAGGGCGAGTGTTGAGTGGAGCAAGTGAGCCTTCTGATTGGCTCTCCCCCCACCCCACCGCTGCAGCTGTGGTTGACGGGTGAGATGGGTGCGTGGAAAGGGTTGGCAGCAGGGGGTCGGCAGGCAGATGCCCCCCCCCCCCCCCTCCATGAGTTCAGCGCACAGCCACCCAGGGTCGGCGCCGTCAGCACTTCAGGGAGAAGCCCGGAGGAAAGTGCTGAGGTGGCAACAGTGTGTATGGGGGGGGGGGGGGGGGGGGGGGTGAGGGTGAGTGTTGGAGTAGGAGGTGGGGGGCGATGAGGACTTAACCAGGCTGAGGAAAGTTTAAGTGTGCCTGTTAAAGAGGAAGAGGAGGGGAGGGGGGGGGGGGGGTGGTGGGGGGGGGGCGGCGGCGTTGGGGGAGGGATGAAGTCCAGCCTTGAGAACTGTTGAAAGTGACAAAAAATAAAGCCTGAGTTGTAATGTATTCTTTGTCCGTGGATGCGGCATGGGAGGAGACCTTGAGGGAGGTAAATCCATACGGAGGTGCATACATTAGTTAGGGGGGAAGCGGCGGACTCCTCAAGCCAACTTCAAGCCTCAGCGACGCCCGGTCCACAAGCCTCAAGACCTCGTTAGACCACACCATATTACACACAGTAACGACAGGGAGGGCCCCTCGCTATTTTACCTCAGTGATAATACCATATACACATTCCACACACACACACACACACTCTACCCACAAGGAAAAAGTAGGAGAGAAAAAAACGTCCTTCCTCCGGATAATTAGCCGCAAGGGCGGCGTGTTTGCTTCAAGGGCGCGCGCGCGTGGGATCCCTCTGCACTGCAGCCCTGGCTCTGAGACATGCCAGGGCCCCCCCGGCCCCCCCGGTTTAGCCGGCATGCTCGCCACACTACATACTGCAGACACTCGGCTCCTCGCTCGGCTGCAGACGCTGTGCATGCCACAGAGGTAGAGCGGGAGGAGGGGGAGAGAGCGCGCGAGAGAGAGAGAGAGAGAGACAAGACACATTTTATACTATTGTTATTTTGTATCTTAAGAATAATACATCTTTATTTAACAATTCATACGTAAAATGTAGTTAGCAAAAAATACATAAAACAAGAGGTATAAATAATAAGAAAATACGACAATTAATCACATACACATAGAAACAAAAGAACATTGCAATTTCCATCAGTGTTTGTCGTTGATTAAAAGCTACATCAAAAAGGTATGTTTTTAATCGACCTTTGAAGGAGGTCACTGACGCCGCCTGTTTGAGGCCCATGGATCAGGTCTGGTGATCCATGCGTTTCGAGAGCTTAGAAGACGAGCCTTTGCAGACCCACTGGGCTCCAAGCAGGGACATATGGGGTTAACGAATGCGCAATGTAGGCCGGGCCTGAGCCATTTAGTGCTTTGCAGACGAGTGGAAGTACTTTAAAACGGATTCTAAAATGTCATCTTGGGTTTGTATCTTTTTTTACTTTTTGTGCTTTGGCACACGAGACAGACAGAGACAGAGAGAGAGAGAGACACAGACACAGACAAAGAGAGAGAGAGAGAGAGAGAGAATACTTACATAATGTTGGGTAACACGCGCTGTGGGGAGACTCCCACTGATGGAGTCTTTCACAGGCCTGAGAAAGTGTTGATTAGGATGTGCTGAGAGAGAGAGAGAGAGAGAGAGAGAGAGAGAGAGAGAGAGAGAGAGAGAGAGATGCTAAGGTGGATTGGATTTGTTTTGAATCTCTCTTCCCACCTGCTTCTATACTATGTTATAAATCTTAACTTATCTGTCTATGTATCTGTCTCTCTCTCTCTCTCCCTCTCTCCCTCTCTCTCTCTCTCTCTCTCTCTCTCCCCCTCCCCAGGTGCGGTACGAGCCTCCAGCATCTTCCCCATCCTCAGTGTGATCCTGCTCTTCATGGGGGGTCTGTGCATCGCCGGCAGCGAGTTCTACAAGTCACGCCACAACATCATCCTCAGCGCCGGCATCTTCTTCGTGTCCGCAGGTGACTCGAAGCCTCGGGTTTAAATTGTCTTTTGTTTAAATTGTCTTTCATTATCTTCAAGGTTGTTTTTTTTTCAACACAGTATTCAAACACATTCCTATCTCTTGTGCGACCGATTGGCAAATTGTACCTGCGCTCGCATCAAAGCAAGTTAGCTAAATGTGCTTATTACGTTATTAGGTATAACAGATATAGATTTCATGGTACAATTTTAGAAATTGGTAGGCTGGTAGTTTTACTACTACTACTACTACTACTACTTTTTTTTCATCCAACATAGCATCACAAAGTGAAGAGTTCGCTTTTGAGAACATAGTAAACAGCTTTGAAAAGTTTGATGAGGAGGTGTGGATACTTTGGCTGTATGAGTTGATGCAGACCTACTGTGTGTGATTTTTTTACTTCACAGTGAAATAATGTCATGTACTTTGCCATTGCAACTGGAAGCTGAGTTAACCTGACCAGAAAACAGGTTGCCAGTGAGTGGAGGAGGGGTAACAACAACCATAGGCCACAAAACTGTTGCCAAGTGACCGAATCTGGGTGCCGAGGGCAAGCGGGCGACCCATTACCGTGGAGCCCTGTGCTCGTCTTCCTTTCTCCTGATCCCGTTGCTAGGCTAAGATATTCCCTCTGGGATTTGTCTAAAAATAATTTGTCCCTGACATACTTTTCCAATGATCCATCTTTTCTGGACATACTGTGTCAGACAGTTCTGTCTGCGCAACTAATCAGAACCGTCTGGCTCTATCTGTGACTGGGGATGAGCATCTGAGCTATTAAAAACCAAGTCAAATCAAGGTTTTATTTTTCTCTCTGTAACTATCAACTACAACAGTGGATTGGTGACGATTGATACAGTTGTGTGCATATATATATAATGTCTAGTTTACAATGCCCACTACTAAATAGTACATTATGTTATGCACATTATATTAACTGTTAATATACTTTATCTGAATAACACTTAATTTAATGATGAAATGAATCGAGGGAACAATGGATTCCACACATTCGCACATGCACACAACTAAATGAAGTCTCTCCCTTCGCCGTCTCCTCGTCCGCCAGCCCTGCTCATAACCTCCCGTCTCTCCCCAGGCCTGAGCAACATCATCGGGATCATCGTGTACATATCAGCCAACGCGGGCGACCCCTCCAAGAGCGACTCCAAGAAGAACAGCTACTCCTACGGCTGGTCCTTCTACTTCGGCGCCCTCTCCTTCATCATGGCCGAGATGGTGGGCGTGCTGGCCGTGCACATGTTCATCGACCGCCACCGGCAGCTGCGGGTGGGCGCCCGCGCCGCCGACTACCTGCAGGGCTCGGCCATCACGCGCATCCCCAGCTACCGCTACCGCTACCGCCGCCGCTCACGCTCCTCCTCCCGCTCCACGGACCCCTCGCGCTCCCGCGACGCCTCGCCGGTGGGCCTGAAGGGCTTCGGCGCGCTGCCCTCCACGGAGATCTCCATGTACACGCTGCCGCGGGACACCCTCAAGTCGTCCGGCACGCCCACCGCCACCTACAACTCGGAGCGGGACCACGGCTTCCTGCAGGTGCACAACTGCATTCCCACGGACTCCAAAGACTCGCATACTAACACAGCCAACCGACGCACCACGCCTGTATGAGCCAGGGAGGGGGGCGGGTCGGGGGGGGGGGGGTGCCCCCCAGGGTCCAGGGATCCAGCTCTGGGAGCTCTGGGAACTAGGGGCTAGCCGCCTGTCTGTGTGTGTGTGTGCGTGTGTGTCTGTGTGTGTGTATGTGTGTGTGTGTGTGTGTGTGTGTGTGTGTGTGTGTGCCTGTGTGTGTGTGTGCGTGCCTGTGTGTGCCTGTGGGTGTGTGTGTGCGCGTGTGTGTGTGTGTCCACTTTACCATAGGGATGCGGGGTGGCTTTGTGTGTTTATAGACATTTCTCTTCTGTTTTGGTTGAGCTGCATGACTTCTCCATGACCATTTGTTGTGGCGCGCGTCGACCCCGAGAGCGGCAGCGTCCGCGGGAACGAGTGACACTTTTCGGTCCGGCTGGATCCCATTGGCCAGCGGGAGTGGGATGCCCGGGGGGTCCGGGGGGTCGGGTACGGTCGGGTCTGCGAGAGAAATATTTGATTTCATGGTTTCATAGCTCTGTGGTCTGACTGTTTTACCCCACAGGGAAAAGATCAAGCCATCCCCCTCCTCTCAGCCCACAGCATAAACATACACCTCTTTTAGTTACCGACATTTACGTATTCAAAATGTTCATTTTTTTGCAT
>JAOPHQ010002003.1:197500-287500 GCA_030340625.1 Merluccius polli | reverse complement strand
TCTCCTCCAAGTGACACAGCATTGTTAAACGGACAACCTCTGTCATCAAGCTTTAATAGCCACAAAACACAGGACATGGATTAGAGGTCCAACCTGGACAATGTATGCATGGCAATAATAATATAGGCTGTTTTAAACACCCAAAAACCAAAACTGGATTAAAATTGCTAATAAATTGCATTTATATATTCATCCTGTGACTCTAACCTTCCATAACTACAGCGATCACTGCCTTCTACGACCGAGAGACATGGGGACACACACACATTGATCTTTAGAGCAGTGTGCCAACAGCGCTAGGCGCCAAGTCCCCGCATAAAAGGGCTTCACACCTGGTCACGAGCACACACACACACACACACACACACTTGGCCGTATGCTCTGCTGTCCCAGCTTGCACCCTAGTTACCTGGCCCCCGTCCCACCAGCAACAGCTGTTAACCATGGGTGAGATTGCGACACGGTTGTTTTACTGCAAGTAAATATGTGGTAGCCTACTCAAAAAAAGAAGCGCAAACAAAGACCCATTTCACTAATGGATTTAATAGTGTTGATTTAAAAAAAAAATCACTTGATTTAAGGAACCTGTGTCTGCAGGTGTTTAAGGAGACAGATGCTGCAGACTGCATCTGTTCTGCAGAGATCCCACGGGTCAGGGCCATCACGCCACCGGCTACAATGGCGACATGTGGTGCAGACCTCGTCAAGAGACGGGACGGTATGATCAAGTGTCAGACATCACATGCCCAACACAGTAAGAGAAACGCCATTATTTCGAAGGACACAGGGCCACAGTGGTATATATATATATACATACACATATACACACACACACACGTACACTAATTTTGAGCATTGATGAAGTCCAAGCTGCATTATCCTCGTCTAGACCCATTTGTTAAAGCAAGACTTGACCCTAGACTGCATGTTGAGATGATTGCAAGCTGCCTTTAGGAAAGCTTCTTTATAAGCCCTCTAGAGGCCTTGTAATACCGACTAATTGGCAAGTCTGAAATATGTTGCGAAGTAATGTTCGGCTGTACAAAAATAAAGTTGCAGCTGACGTACATAGCTAGGCAAACGCCAAGTAGGCAACAGTGATTTAAAGTTTTAAAGTGTCCAATAAAACAAAGTCTGCTTTCTTCCATTTTAAGACTTATCACCCAATATTTGTCCAGGTTGGTGGTGCTTCACATCATAAAAGTAGGACAGACAAGTGACTTTGTAGTTAGTTTTTTTATTAAAGAACTCTGCAGTACAGTTTGAGACATCAAACGAGCACAGCCGGAGTTTGTGGAAAGATAAATTAGGCCGTCTCCTCCTTGGCCAGACGGTCCTTCTTGAGTGGTCCCTGCAGAAGAAAGACAACAATCATCAGGCATGAAGTCATGCAAACTATCACCGCACAGCCAGTGTCAGAGGGACAATGTTCCCAGGGAGTGAACAGGGAGCAAGCACAAACAGGCACCACTCCCCTGCCTCGCCGGAAGGATTACTGTTGCACTGGAATGGAACACATAGTTCATACTGCACATTGAACCAGGTTACGAACAGTGCGTTAAAACTTAAAATTAAGTCAATATGGAGCAACTAGTAACTGCAATTGCAGCTCGGGTGGCAAGTCTACAAGACACCACTAGTAACCCTAACTTGAGTCAAAACTAGCAATGTAATAATCTGTAGACAGCTATGGCACTTTAAAGTATTAATCCTCCAATACATGTGTAAAAAGCAAGCACCAATAAATGCATCTTTAACAGGTCTTACCATAAACGCTTTCTTCTCCTCAATGGTCTGGAAGCGACCATGACCAAATTTGGATGTGGTATCGATGAACTTGAGGTCGATCTTCTCCAGGGCACGACGGTTTGTCTGGATCAACAGAGACTAAGAGAAAACAAGACATGTCAGTCTCAAACTTTAACTACATAGTAAGAGTGCGATGTCACATTTCAATGACCACTGCCATTTTGAAAGCATTGGAATGTTAATTATTGTGCTGGTATTAATTGTCATTACAGGAAGCCGTCGTTTGAAACTGCTAGTGTTTCAACATAAGACTTTGCAAAACAAAGTTTATTAGCCTACGGTACATTTGGAACAATTTAGGCTGTTGCAGTACTACACCTCCCTTGAGTCTCCTAAATATGGCAGAGTATTGCCAACAAAAACATCCCATGATGCAGTCTGATGTAAAAGCCCTATATAATGATTCTGTGTAAAAAACAAGACTGGCAAGTGCAGCAAACATTTGCCCACCTTGCGCAGAGTGAGCACCCTCTTCTTAACGCCGATCACACAGCCCTTCAGCATGAGGAAGTCGTTTTTCACCTCTCCGTAATGCACAAAGCCACCCTATAGGAATTAAGAGAATTCAGTTTACAGATCATGTTGAATTTAACAGGACATGTGCTCAAGGTGTATGGGGAAAATGCATTACCATTGACGAATTGCTCAAGTGTCAATTGTACAGTTGGTTATGTCTGAAAAAAACTAAATTGTCAGACAAGGTCATTAAGAGTAGTAGCTCACCAGGGGGGTGATGCTCTTGTTGGACAGATCATACTCCGTGGCGGCGTTGTTCTTCACCAGCTTGCCATCCTTGGTGTGGTAGCCCTGTCCGACCTTGTAGATCTGTGAGGACAATTGGACACATTAGCCTTAATATCAAACAACACGGCCACTGCTACATCATCCAAGTTTAAGCTGGAGAAAGGCAATCGGGTATGCAGTCAGAGGGACAAATGTTCCCAGGGAGTGAACAGGGAGCAAGCACAAACAGGCACCACTCCCCTGCCTCGCCGGAAGGATTACTGTTGCACTGGAATGGAACACATAGTTCATACTGCACATTGAACCAGGTTACGAACAGTGCGTTAAAACTTAAGAAACGCACTGGCGCTTTATAGCATAAATCAAGCATTCTTTGATGCATGCACAAAAGGACTGTCAATTTCAGACTTTCCCATCTCAAACATGACCAATGCATACCTTCTTGTTGATCTCTGTGCGGTGATGGTAGCCCTTCTGACCGGCGCGAGCCACAGAGAAGGCCACACGGGCAGGATGCCAGGCACCAATGCAGGCAACCTTTCGCAGACCACGATGGGTCTTGCGGGGGAGTTTCTTTGTGTGCCAACGGCTAGTGACACCTGCAAGGAACAAAACAGTCATGTTAAAGATTATGACTTGGGCAATTGTCTGTGGCTGTTTGTTAAATCAGCAAGACATTAGGGTCACCATAATCAAACTACAACGCACCCTTGTATCCGTGACCCTTGGTGACTCCGATGATGTCGATCATCTCATTCTGGGCGAACACGGTGTTGATGGGAATGGCCTGCTCCAGCTTCTCACGGGCCCAGTCAATCTTGTCGGAGATGGAGCCGCCGTTCAGCTGGACCTCCATGAGGTGAGCCTTCTTCTGCCTCAGGGGCACCAGGCGCATCTGTATGGGGCAAGAGTCAAAACAAGTAGCGTCAGAATGAGCGCACAGCCAGGCTTAAGTTACTGCATTAGGAGCATGTTGTGTTGTTTTCAGAAGGAAGGCAGCATGGAAATGTACTCCTCATGCTTTATCGGGCACCATGCCTGGTGCAGGATTCCGTGGTCTCATCACAAAACTATAACACATGTCAGAGGTAGCTGGGCAAGACATTTATATTTTTAAATGCCTTTTACTATGCATTAACTGTTCAGGGAACACTACAGTGCCCAGCTATCCTCTTGAGCAACCAAGGTGAGGGCAAGCAGACCAACCTGAGTGTGGGCCAGAACACGGATGACATGGCAGTACTTCTTCATGGACGCAAAGTCCTTCTCCAGCTGCTTCTTGCCATCCTCATCCTGCCACCTCTTGCAGTACTTGGTGAAGGCCTTCTTCTTGGACTTGTACCTGGTTGCATGCCATGCAGCAGGGCGCAAAGAGGGAGCATAGACAAGCACAACGGGTTGGCGCCGGCCCTTCATGGCCACAGTGGGTCAGAGGAAGGACACGGGCCGGCTGCGTGCCCTCGCCGTGTTTTCACGAGAGGGGCATCAGCAGCTTGTGAGGGGTTTCGGCTCATGGCACGGTTTCTAAGAAGCCCTTTCCACCGGCCAGAGGAGCCTGGAGCTCATCAGGACACGAGGCACCTGAGAGGAGCTGCCGCGGGGGCCACCATAATGTCAGACTGGCTCAGTAAAAACATAGACCATGTTTCAGTTTACTGGGCAGTTAACACATGCTTCTGCACTTGTACTAAATTTTTTCCACTTTATTCTGGGTGCAAGACTCACCAGTTCTTGTAGAAGCGACGCTTGCACTCATCACTAATGTGCTCAGCGAAGATGGTCTTGATGGCGCGGAGGCCACGAGGGGTCTCGATGTAGCCCACTACGCCAACCACGATCATGGGAGGGGTCTCCACAATGGTAACAGCCTCCACCACCTCTTTTTTGTTGACCTCTGTGGAAGTAGTCACGCATTAGACTATGCTCACATTTTACCATCAAAGCAAAAAATAACCCACTAATGGCTAATGGTGTAATAGACTGCGCTCAGTATTCGACATTCAGCAAGGATCATAGACC
Organism: Merluccius polli; assembly: GCA_030340625.1. Lineage (NCBI taxonomy): Eukaryota > Metazoa > Chordata > Actinopteri > Gadiformes > Merlucciidae > Merluccius > Merluccius polli. The sequence goes on along the minus strand of JAOPHQ010002003.1, from coordinate 282,928 downwards.
CATTATGTCCGCCCGTCGATAGGCTCATCACAGGCAGACCTCAACTTACAACACCTACATTTTGATTCATCCTGCCATAATAAGACGCAGATAGAGATGGCCTGAGGTAACTCACTTGAGCCAGGTCTGTCGACTTCACGGACAATGTGGGTCATGCCGGCCTTGTAGCCAAGGAAGGCGGTCAGGTGGACCGGCTTGGTGGGGTCATCCTTGGGGAAGCTCTTGACCTTTCCGCGGTGACGACGACTCCTCTTGCGGGGCAAGAAGCCCAGAGAGCCGTGGCGTGGAGCCGAAAACTTACGGTGAGACTGGGAGGGAAGAAGAGAAACAACGGCGTCAGCAGGGCGGCACATAACGAAACACGAGGTTCATTGATTTTAAGACCTTTAACTGCGATGTAGCTTGTTCCCAAAACAGGCTACTCTAATGGCATAGCATGTGTAGCTACACATGCTATGCCGGCGATAAGACGCCTCTTTTATTCGACATGGGATGACCATTCAAAACCGCCACAATACATAATCCTCTGCGTATGTTACTCAGTAATAACTTCGCAATTTGACATTTATTACCGATAAAGCTACACAAAATTCAGGCCCTTGAGCGCCACAGCATAGCAGCCATTTTGGCTGAGCTACGCCATTCAACCGCCACGCATGGAAAAGCGCAACTCTATCCTTTAAAATGACATGAGGTAATAAATATCACGCAATAAAGTACGGATCACAATAAATGAACACCGCTGAAGGAACAAAGGCCGAAACCCCATGAGGATGCTTCTGATGGCGCACAGATTGCCGTTGCCAACTCACCATTTTGTCTCTGAGCCGAATGAAAGAGACAGTAGGAAGGGGACGCTGCTTATTTATACAGACAAGATATCGCGAGATTTGACGTGGCCATGCTGGGTGGAACTCCGCCTACTACCGTCACTGTGGACCACATGTCGCAGGCTTAACACGTATCATCGTATGTTTTCGGACAAAAGAGTTAGTCTTATTATTTTGTGCATCAAGTGATAACACTTGATGCATTGATGATTTCACTTCAGTGTACATAGGTTTCTGGGCATGCCATAGACTTTAGATGTGAATAATTGTGAAATAATAATGGCCAATGTAATGATTTCTCCCAGTCACCTTGACTTCAAGGTATGAAGGACCACACCGATGGGATAAATATCTAGGATGTAATTGTATTCTCGTAAAGCTGAGGTGCGAATATATCGGTTCTAAAATATGTTTCTTTAATTATATAGTAGCCTATGTATGTGTACAGAGACCTGGGGGAAATTGTCCATATAAAATAAGCACTGAACATGTAGGCCTATTCGACAAAAAAAAATACACGTACATTTTAAGGCAAATCATTTATTTTGTAATCAAGTGAGAACACTTGATTATGCATCTGGACATTAATTCAATGTACATGAATACTAAACAGAAGAAACAACGTAAGTGTAAAGCAAATCTCTACTTCTCTTAAACGTGTGCCAAAGTTAACATCTGAGAATTTAGATGGAAAGAACGGACAACGTAATGATTTCTCCCAGTCATCGGGACATAAAAGGTATCAAGTACAATGATTAGATACCCGATAACACCCAGGATATAATTACATTCTTATAAACCTTAAGGTGAGAACGTATTGGTTCTAAAATATAGTTTGTGACTGGCTTTCCTTTAATTACATTAGTATAGGTTTTTTTCTCTGAATGTTAACATTTTATGTTGGAAGTGTTAATGATACAAATATCTATTGACTAAACAATTCAATTGTTCAGCTTAAAACAATGCAAAGGAAATAAATTAAAGAACCAATCAAGATTGATTCAAAGTTATGTAAAAAAAGAAAAAGAAAAAAGTTTTGTATATTGAACCAAACTCTTTCTTATTCTTGCAATACTGGCGCATTACACTTGATGTCAAAAACATGCCCAGCCCAGTCAGTTGTGTGAGTGCAAAAAAAAAAAACACCATTTCAATAGGCACATCACATTATCAATTCACGCTACATGAGTTATGCAAATTCAGTGTTCATCGTTTGATAATTAACAAGACTAATCTGACAACGGTTGCAGTCAGTTGACACAAGTAACAATTCACATGCATGTTGGAAGAGTGCTCAAGCAGATTGAGTAGTGAACCTGCTTTGTTGAAACTTTTTTTAAATTTTTATAAACCTAGCTGATGTTGCCAAAGTATCATACACACTCTTTGGCTCAAACATCACATGGAAATGTATTTCACATTTTACCTCAGGTCCAGCGTCTCACTAACAGAGCATAGCTTACGTCAGCCAGTATGAAACGGAAAGAGGTGCAGATGCAGATGCACAAATCAGGCGTAAAAGGCTTTGTACATGCTTCCTGTTAACCCATTAAGCCATTCCAGCCAATCCTGGTATCAGCATCTGCAGGGCAGCAGGGGCTGTTCTGAACCATCAAGAGCAACCATCCAGAGTTTGGCCACCAGGGGGAGTATTTTAGGCTCACAGCTGCTCTCTGTGGTGGTTCATCTCCTGGAAGAAGGCCTTTCCAAACTCATAGCTGCTGATCATTATAGCACAGGCAGGAGCCACCTTGATCACCCTGGGAAGGAATCCTAGGAACACAATACAGACCAGTGTCACAAATACAGAAAGACGAGAAGGGCATAACTGTAAATACCTTTTAAATATAATGAACGCTTATGTACTGTTCGGATTTAATACCTTTTTTAAAAAGGTACAATGTGTAGAATTAAGTGGCATCTCTTGGCAGAAATGGAATATAACATTCATAAGTATGTTTTAATTGGTGTATAATGGCCTGAAAATAATAATCGTTGTGTTTTCGTTACCTTAGAATGATTTTTTTAAGTTAAAGATATTGAAAAGCTCAATTCAACAGATATTCACGCTCTGAATTAGCGATGTGACGCGATCACCGGTATGAGTCCCGTGTGTCTAGCGGTGTCTACCTGCTGAGGAGACGGGGCTTCCTAGTGTAACTGTCGGGCAGCAGCTCCTCTCTATAGAGCCAGCGTTTGGTCAATATTTCTACACAATAGGCAAAGTACCCTGCTCTAAACAACAGCCTAACTAAAGTGCAATTAAACCGGATATGTCTCACGTTACAAAATGTTCAGAATGGATATAAAATTAAAATGTCTGTTTAGAAGTGTATCCCGCTAGCTCTACAACAGTACATTGTAGTATCCACCTTCTAAACTGAATGTGACATTTATAGCAGCACAGCACTACTGTGGTGGCATATTAAAAGAATCACATCAATATAGCAGTTTATGGCATCTGAAAGTGTTTTTGTTTTGTTAGAAAGATATTGGATATTCAACAGATATTTACACTCCGAATTACAGTGATCTGACACGGGGAACTAAAGACGCAATCACAGCCATGAGTGATTGCGTAATTAAACTGGATACATCTCACGTTACAAAATGAATGGATATAACATTAAAATGGCTGTTTAGAAGTGTATCCTGTAAGCTCTACAACAGTAATAAACAGGTAAAAAACTGCGTAACCAGTGGAGCTCCAGTGTGAATTTACACACATACTGTATACAGGTGACTTTCCATATGTGTACATTGGTGGAAACTATCGCAGACTTAAACAAAAAACAAAACGAGTATACGAGTATCATGTACTCCTGAGATTTGGACCGTGTATTTAATTACAGTTAGGACAGGCCACCAACTGCATACAGATAAATGACAATAAATGTTTTGTTAATTGTTTATTTGTACTAATTATGTCAGTTTATCACAGCAGTGCTGCTTGTCTGACAACTAAAGTATCCTGCACGCGCATGAAGTTATCGCACCAGTGCAGTGGTCAACACACATTATGTATACCACGGGGTATGAATATCTATTTCACATGAAATACATCAAGTTTGCATTTATTGGTTTGAGGTTTATTATTTTTCCTCTCTCAAATATTCAATATTAATACTTTGTAATACTTTTCATACCTCCACGGGTACATTGTTATGAGGTACAGGACATCTAAGGATAATGTACAGTATGTCTACCTGCGAAGAGGCCCCGGTGGCCCGACTCGGCCCAGATGTCCTTCAATATGTGCCACGTGGAGCTGGTTCTCTTCAGGGGAACTAGTGTGGGTGAGGAAAGTACAGCTTTAAAATCACGCCGTTATGTTGTGCTTCTCTGGAATAACATCCATCATGCTAGAAGCTAACGCTAACTCGGATTCTCCTCACAACGAACCTCCCAGTGTCTCCATCTCCCCCAGTTGGATCTGTCTGCGCGTCTTCACCACGTCAAAGGGCAGAGTGAGGACAGCGGCCACCTGAGGTACATGAACAGCATTGATTACAAGATAATACATGAGCCCAACCCAGTATAAATACTCAACTCTGACACGAAGATGATACACAAGGAAAATACTGCAGAACAATATCGTTATTACAATTTTTTTTACTGTATTACATTCATGATTCAACCCATGTCTGAATATTTGGCACCTATTGTACCTCTGGCTACCGCTAATCTGAATTGCTTGATGGCTGCTGAATAGGATTTGCCTATCGAGTGCTACGTTAGGCTGCTATGCAAACTAAACGCTCACCGCTCCAGAGATGGCTCCAGAAGTAAAGCTGATGGAGAAGTCGCTCTGAGACATGATGTGCTGTTCGTGTAGCCGGGCCTTCACCAACTCATAGTTGAACCAGTACAGTGCTGCATGTGCACAACACAGAGACACAAAAGTCACAAAAATACATATTTGGTGAACGATCTGAGGGAAAGAGAACATGTGTGGTGCTCATCCGCTCACCTGAGAAGGGTACGTCCCGCAGGACGGTGGGCCCCCAGCCCTTCCAGAGCGACAGCCAGCCACTCTGGGCCACGGCCGAGCGGATGCACACGGTGAGCTCGCCGTAAGTCAGCTTGCGGGACTGCATCTTGGTCCGCACCAGCTCCAGCGGGCTGATCACCGTGACGGCCCCCACTGGTTGGACAGAACAGACAGATTAGCCAGAGACTCATTCGATTTTCTTCGACGACAAACCAACGCCGCATTCTTTGCATTTAGTATGGGAGGAGGTGAGCACAGAGGGAGTTAGTGGTGGTGAACGGATGACATCGGTAATGGGGATGCACAAATACAGATAATGGTATTGGATATTGGTCCGATTCCTGTCGTAATATCGGTGCGTCTTCTTTATACAACAGTTTGATGGAAATATCCTTAACGAGCATGTCACATATTCAAGAAAAAGGGCTTTCTGAGGTTTTGGCGCATGGAGGCATGTTGGAAGGTTTCTAAAATTGAAAATGGTTTAAACAACCAAAAAGTAAATCAATCCTGTGAGGTGAGAGCAATGAAATCGGCTGGGTTCTCATAATGGGCTGATACCTAAAGTTAAGCACAGTGAATCAGTATTCAGAGTGAAAAAGTAATATTGACACATTCATAGTAGTCAAGTTGGTACATCAACAGCTCATCACGCAACCGTTTTTAACAACTATAACATAGAATTTCCATGACAACATTATGCAATGCATTATCACATAAACAACAAGGTTACACAATTGGCATTAATGTTGGAATATAGTAGGAAATAGTCATTGTCCAGTGAAATAAACTAAACCATTATGCACTGATATTTATACTTATAGCCTTAATTGTCATGTTAAAAATGTGCTGTAGATGTAGTAGATTTAAGTAGATTTAAGCTATCATTTAAGCATATTTTGTTAGAAATGCCATAGCCATCTGTCAGCTATTAGTGAGTGAAATGCTTTGTGAGCGTTGATGCCTCTGTATGAGCCGGTTTGGATTTTAGGCCGCTCCCGGCTCATTTCTGACCAATTATGGCATCTCTTCTGTGATTGGTTTGGGGAATCCATTCTGCCTGTCGTTCACAGGTACGTGAAATGCATCACTTCTCTTACATCTAGCGAGGCCACCAGCGATGAGGGGGATGTGGCTTCCTGTGAGGCCCAGGCTGTATCTGAGGCCGTCCCTGAGATGGTCATAACACGTGAAGTAGATGACTGTGGCAGGCACGGCCATCACCCTGGAACATGGAGAAAAAAGATCTTTACTATGCTGAATACTTGCCATAGTCACATACAAGGGATATGAACTTGACTTCATGTTCAGGCTTTGTTTAGACTTAACAGTGCGTATCAGCCATGGACAGACAACTCACAGTGTTGGGGGCAAGCCGCTCCACAAAGACCGGAAACCTTCATGGCGGGTGATTTTCACAAAGGCATCCTTTTCAGGAGAAAGATAAAAACGTCAATGAGAGACATTAGAGACTCGATGAATCCAAAAGAAATCACCATCAGCCCTTTTCACACAAACACACCAACCGAGGTCATGAACGCACAAAAGTCTACCAAGTTAGAATTTGATTAGGCCTCCATTATATGCCTGTGCAGCAGTACAGACCAAGCCACTGAGACAGCCATACATTTTTCCATGCTGGTGCTCTGGCTTGTTAAACAGGAACTCGGATGAACTTGTGTTTAACTCGGCTGTGACACCAATCTGCAAGAGCAGCCATTTTGCACCAAAATCCCCCCTCACCAGAGTCCCACTGAAGTGTGTCTGTGTTCTGTACAGGCTGGTGCAGCTGCTTCCATTCCTACACACGTAGATGTGATCCATCAGTCCATTACAATACAGGAAACACTTCCCTGTGAGAGACACACACACACACATACACATTCACACAACGGTTAATGAAACAAAACAAAGTACAACGAGAACCGTGTTAGAAAAGCAGGCAAATACAATCCCAGGCCCAAAACCATGCGATATTTGGGTAGGTGTATTTATGTCCCCTGAGGATGATGACTAGGCAACCTGGATGTTGGGAGGTTAAGTTTGAAGGTTTAATGTTTCTCTAAATGGAGATAAGATGATAATAACCAAGTCAATGACCCCCGCAGCCTGCAGGAGCAAGGCTGTCCCCCGCTTGCTTGTCTTATTTACTCACAAGTTCAACTTTGGTGAGCAAATTCAGTTTGGCCTATGTAACCATTAGAACAGCATCGCAGTGACCTACACACTCAAAAATGATAATTGATCATACTGGTTCTGTGCTTTTAGAAAACTGAATATAGTAAAATAGAAACAGTTTGCCACATCGCAGGTTACTACAGCAGAGTGTACATTTACCATAATATTACAATGCAATGTTATTTGTCATGCTGTTGTTGTTCCTGTTGCATGGCATCAAATGTTTCTACTAGTGTTGCACCGATACCGATACTAGTATCGGGAGGGGCCCCGATACCGCGCTAAAATGCTGGCATCGGTATCGGCGAGTACGAACAAATAATGCGCCGATGCCATTTACATATACTAATATGAAACTTGGAACGCAGCGCTTTGCGTCTTTCTCTCCCTTCACTCAATGCTGCGTGTGATCACACGTGTTCAGTGCATGCCGTGCCAAGCAGCTATCCTATTGGCCCACTCCGGCCGCCCGGCCGCGCATGTTGACCGACCGACAAGCGACGACGACAAAGTACCAAAAAAAAGCAAGAAAAAAAAGCACCGGAGACGCGGAGGGCGCGCGGTTCAGCCGCGCGGCGCACAGAAAAGTTGTTCCGCCTGCGGACGCGCCGGTGCGGGGAAACTCAGTGAGCGGGTCCGCCTGCCGGTGCGACGCACCCGGTCACCACCCATGCCCCCCCCCCCGCTCCCCGGGGTGCCATGCGGACACAAACAAGGAGAAGAGGGGAAAAAGCAGGAGAGAGAGGGAGACGCGTCTTGCTCACAGGCGGGAGATCGCTCAAATGGACAGACAGTGACCGCATCACAGACGACGAGTTAAGCTTCTCCCCGATTCCCCCGCCCCCCCCCCCCCCCCCCCCCCCCCCCGCTACATACTAGTAATTATCTCTAGTTATACTATATTATCTAATTATACTAGTAATTAAGCCATGATAGCAATGATTTTACATCCAAGTGAGTATGCAGTTCTTTAGTATTAGAAGAAAAAAAGCTTGTGTATATATATATATATATATATATATATATATATATATATTTTTTTTTTTTTTTTTTTCCGGCGTGGTATCGGTATGGTATCGGTATCGGCCGATACTGCACAGCCGGGTATCGGTATCGGTATCGGGGGCCAAAAAATGGTATCGGTGCAACACTAGTTTCTACACCCATATATGTGGTGGTGAATTTCACATTCAGAGATTTCAATTGCATCAATGGATGTGGGACCACACCTAAAAGCCCAGATAGCATTGTATACTTTGTTAAAAATAAAGGAACTGTACAGCCCGCCTATCTACACCCATATACATTTCAGCAAACATTGCACAATCAGAGATATATTAGTGCGATTAGTCACTGGCTCAGGAAAAAACAGCATTAGTTAGCCATGCTGGTGAGTTAGACAAAAGGCAGGTCTGTGATATGACAGAATCATAATTATTATTCATTATGAAATCAATGATGCCAGTGAAAGAATAGATGCCGTGTCCACATGTTGAGCCCTTTGGGATACTTACACTTGGAGGGACGGGCGACACAACCCCAAGGAGCCGTTTCACAGGCTACAGCTTCAGAGCACAATGCCAGACAGCGTTCGGTAGTGGGAACAGTGAAGACAGAGAGAGAGAGAGTGCAAAGCGATGCACAGAAGACAAGCAAAGACGGTGTTAACAAAAGCATGGAACTAAACACATGGCATCCAAATGTCGGTGCCATAGTCAACCACTGCATCTAAAACAACGTTAAGAGTTTCAACGAAAACAGAGTAAAGGATACTGTGGATACTGATACTATCGGACAAATGAAAACCAAAGGGAACTGATAATGTGACAACATAGGCGCCAGAGATCCCACAAGGATCCTATGTCCATAGGCACAGGTCACAGTGATGCGCCATCTTACCATGGGAGAGAGGCGTCTGCTGAGCCTGCAGCCTGATCTTCACCACATCTAGGGGGGTGACTGCAAACAAAGGACAGCCACATTTACTAATTTGCTGCCATTGTTTAAATACTCTCCAAACTAGGTCATTCGAAGCATCGCCCGCAGCATGGAAAGGGTTCCTACAAAATCAATACATTATTGGGAAAGCAGGAAGGTAGGGCAGGAAAATACAGTGAAATATTATCGAAATCGCAATATGGCCAAGAGCAATATCCAAATCGCAGAAGCTGCAATTTTTTGATACGGGTATAATGTGTAAATGTGAATTTATAACACCATTATAAATGACTGAAAGTGCTGCAGAGATGCCCTGGCATACACATTTTTCTCTCCAGATGTAAGAAAACATGTTTGTTCATGGTACAGACCCAAACAAATGTCACGTCATGATTTTAATCATTTTTACCATTAAAAAAATTGCGATGCAAAAATTATCATTCCCACCCAAAACAACGTCAAAATAATCTGATATGATTTCTTTACCATATCATTCAGCCTTAAAAGTAGGTAAGCAAATGGGTATAAGTACTTTCGTGTCAGGGGGGTTGTGGGGTTGTTTTGACTACCATTCCTTACCGAACACAGAGGTGAGCAGAGCCCCAGTGCCAGACGCCAGCATCTGCTGCACCGGAGAGATCCCAGTCGCAGGGCTGCTGCCACCACGCTCCCCCATCCTGGCTACCTGCCGCATCAGGGGGAGGAAAGGGAAGACGCAGCATTATCCCACCGAACGCCACAGCACTAGGGCTGCAAATAACGATTTACATAGCTGATTTTTGAGCAAATGCCACCGCAAGTTACCATAGTCCTAGTTCAAGTAATGTCTTAAAAGGTGCTTGCTTTACCTGATAAGCAGCCAAGAAAAACTAAAAGTGTTCATAATGATCCATTATGAATTTCTGAAGCATCAAGCAGCAATGTTTGGTAGAATTTTAAATGGCTTGTAATGGATAATCACCATCAGACCTGGTGGTAAAATAGGGAATACTGTTTGGGTAAAATGGACCCCTTTTAGACATGCTACCCATTTGTTGTAATGATTTGGGCAACAAGAGGCGCCTGCTCAGGGGGGGGGGGGGGGGGGGGGGGGGGGGGGGGGGGGGGGGGGGGGGGGGGTGGGTTTGACTTTGTGGTCACACAGATAGCTTATCTTTCATGTGCACATCGTCGGTCGCCCCACAGACTAGAGTCAGGCCATCTTAACAGCCTAACTCAAGGCATTACACTTGCAGTGTTCACGTTTAGGCAACCGCACTCGTGTCAATCTACCACGTGACTGGTTATGTTAAATTAGTGATCCATACATTAAATCACTTTTGTAAAACCAGAGACGCACGTGCATTGACATGTACTAGCTAGCTTAATGGTTCTGGTTTAGAAAATAGTTGCAGATGTGTGTCATGTGTTGTATGGCACTATCTAGCGACATGACTAAAAGACCAAACGTATGGCACTGATGTATTTTAATGTATGAATGAACACGACCTTGCCATTAGCCTCAGTTCACTTCAGTTCAACGTGTTATCATACCCGCTACCCTGACCCCCCCCCCCAGTAGCGTCTGTCTGCTAATCATCGACAGCTCACACATCACTACTTATCTGAGCTATTTGAACAACACAAGAGGGATAGTTGGAGAAACCACCACTATGATTAAAGTCATCTTGACGCGTTAAGCACGTCGTCCTGGCGTCGACATCAGCTTAGCTAGCCACTGCCAAATCCGAGTACATGTTGTACCAACGCATGCTGTCCTGGTAGCCAATAGCAACACACGCAATAGCATCTATTAAAACGTTCACTACGTACTCACCCCCTTTCACTTCGAGTGTCGTTGTGAGGAAAATGTGCTTTCGCCCATCGTATTAGCACTCACGACTGCTAATATCGTACAATATCTTGAACCCCTGGTTCCGTCGTCGCCTCCTTAACGTCATCCGACATGCAAGCGGAGCCCGCTTGTGTTGTGCAACCTTGACGTTTGTTTCGCGACGAGGCGCACCGCAGACGCCTATAGCAACAAGACGTGGGTGTCGACGTGACGGGCCGCGCGCTGAGGCGGGTGCGCATTGCGTTGAGATCCACGATTAGGATCCCGCGAGTCTGGTAACCACGCCCCCTTGCGTGTGACGTAGGCGCGCCGCTGTGCTCTCTGGCTCCCCCGGCGGACCGACGTCCACCAGTCCACTTCAGCGCAGTTGTCAACAAAGTGTGCAATTATTATTATAATATATATATATATTTTTTTTTTTGGACAACAATCCATTCAATGCTGCCCAAACAAAATGGCGACAGTGGCGTCGGTCTTATTATTATTTAAAAAATATTATTTTTTAAATAATACTTTATAATACTTTAATCATTATTTATTAAATACTTATACTTATTACTTATTACACACTTATTATTGCACTTAAAAAACTCAAATGTGCGTTTGTGCGCGAAGGTTTTACGAATATGGACAGGCGCGATACGATAATTATCCTTGTATAATAATGGGATGAGCCATTCTGACGGGAGGGGGGGGGGGGGGTGTACTACATAAACTTCCTCATGACACCTTGCAGAGGGGAAATCCACAATACCTGACAGCGCAGCCAGTCTACACCGCAGAGGTAAGTCCAATAATATTGCATTGCAGGAGACAATTCATATTTAACCTTGCACATAGTATTCGTTGATGTTTTTATGTTTTATCATTATATTATTATTTCTTTTAGGAATGTGTAATGTCTCGAACGACTACGTGTATTGAAAACGTTGTGCTGCTACATATAGTCAATTAAAGTAGCATTTAAATGTGTTTCCACGCTTGATTGCAGTTGTTAAAACAATGCATGTGCAGAATTATTTTTTCAAATAAATCACACCAAACTAAACGTACTTCCTGTTTTTAACCCTAACCCTTTTTATAACAAGATAGTGCAGGTGCATGTAATGAAGTAACACTTGCATTATATTATGGACTATTTGAGTGCACGTTATTTCTGAAAAACCCTCATACATTTGACCCCTCACATAAATAGGGCCATCATTGATCCTCCATTCACAGCACCACCAGGCACAGTGTGATTATTCTTGGGCTGAAGCATGCATTCTCCCCCTCTCTGGTTTAGATGCAGAAGTGGATGGTGATGTGTTGGGCATTTTCAGCCCTGGTTTGTGCTGAAGACTGTGCAAACGGAGACAGCTGTGTGGCGGGCCACACATGCTGCGACAACCCGGGGAATATCTACGACTGTTGTCCATTTGACCAGGTTCAGAGTTGTACTACCACGCATCGCATCACACATCGGACCTAGACCAACCACTCACACTGTGCACCACATTACACATACACTCACACACACTCAAAACCCCATGCTGGATATCTCCTTCATTGTAAACCTAGAATATTTACATTGGCATTGTAAGGTTGAACAGTGTTTTCCATTTTATACGCCTCGGTCACCCCTGTGCGATATAAAGATCAAATCTGCTTTGGTAGTCAAACGACGGTTACTACAGTTGTACCTTTTGTGCAGGCTGTATGCTGTGAGGATCAAGTCCATTGCTGTCCAGAGGGCACCCGCTGCGACGTTGACGCCTCAAGCTGCATGAACGCAACCGCGTCGGTCCCCTGGGTGGAGGGAACCTCTTCTATTGCCATGGTTTCCAAAGTAAGCTCACAATGTAACCTAAATACAATTATTAAGACACACCAGTGTCTTAATAATTCAATGTCACAATTCACACGTATTCATCTCATGCATATCACTTCACATGTAACATGTACTTTTTCTAGTTACATATGTATATGCAGTTACTCATTTAACCTTTATCCCAAGCGTTCTCTCTGAATGCCTGGCGTTAGATGCTTTGAATGTGCGTATATTGGCGAGAGAGAGTGGGACTTCCCATGGATGTGATGTTTGTGAGGGGTGGGTGGGTGGGTGTGGAGAAAAGGTCCTGTAGGAATTTGTTTTCGACAGATGAAAAAGCCTGGGAGTTAGAAAATCAACAAAATCTACACCGACAAAGTTGTTCTTGCTGTTAACCGACGTGTACAGCGCTCATAGGAAGTAAGACGACGGAAAAGGTCCCCTCTTGACATGGTTGGTTGCATGTGGCTGTCCCTCCTACTCCATCCCTGCAGTCATTCAGGATGGTCCGATCGTACGACACAGAAGACGATGACAACATATGTCCCGATGAGTCTCGATGCCCACCAGAGTACTCCTGTCTGAGGGCCTTGACCAGGTTCAGCTGCTGCCCCCTCACCCAGGTAACCGAACCTGGTCCAGGCTATCCACCCACAGCCACACGGTTAGAGAGGCCCAGTTTCAGTAAGGCTGGGCAATAATACATCTGAGCACATCGAAATGAATTGATGAATGAGTGATGAGATAAATAAATGAATGGTTTGTGAATGAGTATGCGCTGTTAATGCATGAATTCAGAGAAAACACCACATAGGTCACAGCTAGGACTGAACCGATCTATTGGTTGAAACGTTTTTTTTTTTATTTCATTGTGCCGATCGATCACCGGAAACAGGGAATCTCGTGCGGCGATGGGAAACATTGCTGTCCCGAAGGCCACCAGTGTAGCGCCGACAGTCGCTCCTGTATCAGAAAAGGTTTCGACCTCCCTTGCCTTTATTCTCACATAAGCATCATGTTGCCGTAGCACAGCATAGCAAGTCTATTTACACTTATGCAACTGTTACAGAGACGGTCAGCACAGTATTCTGCAGTGACGGAGAATCTGAGTGTCCAGAGGAGACCACCTGCTGTGAGAATTCAGACGGGAGTTGGGGGTGTTGCCCCATCCCAGAGGTACACATCAGACACCACTTCATTCTCTGTATCTGCACATGGCAGAACTGAAGGAAAGCCAAAAGTGGCATTTGCAGGCAAAGAATATCCTTAAAATGCTGCATCTGTCGTTCTTTATTCCCCTTTTTTCACCGATTTACTTCCCTTAACTTCGTAACCCACAACGACTTGCTGTTTCCTGCCCAGGCCGTGTGCTGTGAGGACATGAAGCACTGCTGCCCAGGAGGGAGCGCATGTGATGTCAAACAGTGCAAATGTGTTTCCTTGTCCACGAATAAGGAGATGCCGATGTGGGCCAAGCTTCCTGCTCGGAAGATAGCAGAATGGGAAAGAGTCAAAGGTGTAACAAAAAAATAATAACAAAATGTCGGCATCCTCCTGGTTTTCTACATATACAAACTGTAACTACATGTGGGTAATTATGCTAATATACCTGACTTGTTTGTGGTCATTTTGCAGAGGATGAACAAGAGACGGTCTCATCTATTTCTGGTGAGGAGAACTCTGAGGCCATCACTGAGATTACTACTGATATTACCATTGATATTACCGCCGAATTTACTACCGAGTTTACCAACGAGTTTACCACTGCTGCTCCATTGGAGGACGCTATGCAACTGTCATTAGCAATCACAACGACAGCAACAGGTATAGGCAATACATATTTTTTGTTGCTGTAATATTATAAGTATTACTTATATTATATTAGTGCAATTTAGTACATAGCGTTTGAAATTATTCTGCACCCTAAAAACTGTTTCCCTAGGTAACGAAGCCGCATGCAATGAGACAGTTGATTGTTTGGACAAAGAAATGGTCTGTAAAAAAACAGACAGAGGGTGGACATGCTGTCCTATAGACAAGGTACAATCCTGTTCACCTGCAGTAAATATACACATCCATACCTGCAGAAAATATACACATCCATACCTGCAGTAAATATACACATTCCTATCTACAGTGAAGATGGACATTCAACATACTAGACACAACACACACACATACACACACCAAACTCAGCTGGCCTTCTAGCCGCCCTTCTCGTCCAACTCATGACCTAGGACCATGGGTGCTAGGGCATTCAGCTGCTCTGCACCTAGACTCAGAAGTCGGCCTCTAAACGCTTCGCTCCACTAGAGACTGAGGACAATCTTCCAGGTTCCGCTAAAACTGGGTGTAAATGATTAGAGTTTAAAAAAACCAACAATTCCTATTGTGAAATGCAACAGTTGTGTGTGCTTGTAAACCCAGTCGTACCAGCAACACGTGCATTATTGGATGGCTTAGCCTCACTCTCTCACATGCACACACACACACACACACACACACACACACACACACACACACACACACGCACTGTCTCACTCAGTAACAGTGACCGTGAAAATGTTCCCCTTGTCAGAAACCCTCAGGGACTGAGCCCATGATGGAGAAGGTGGCTGCCTTTACAAGCCCTCCCACCACCACCACCACCACCACTCCAATGGCCACCACCCAAAGGCCAGCATACACCAGCAGAGAGGAAGGGACGTCCAAACAGGAGGTGGAGGAGGGCGGAATGATCCAGTGCGATCCCCACACCACCTGCCCCCTACAGAGCACCTGCTGTTTCATGTCATCGTCCAAAAAGTGGGGCTGCTGCCCAATACCAAAGGTTTCCGCCTCGTTCCCCACACTAACAAACCAAGTTTCACTGTTCTGTACAGTAAGGTAGCACACAGCCTACACAGCACCTATTTTTGTCCAGCCTAGTTTCTCATTTTATTTTATTTGTTTGGACGTACCGCCGAACGGAGAGGTGACACGGACGGCGAAAGACGGTGTCTGCGCAACCCAAAACCCGTCACTACTTCCTCCTTGTTTCACAGGCGGTGTGCTGTTTCGACGGAGAGCACTGCTGTCCCACCAACTACAAGTGTGACGAAAGCAGACGCACGTGCTATAAAGGAGAGGTGGCGATCCCGTGGTACACCAAGGTTCCCGCTGTGGAGGGCGGCAGCGTGGACCTTGACTCTGTGCCGTGTGACCGCGAGAATAGATGCCCCGTTCACTTCACCTGCTGCCAGCTCTCCTCAGGCCAGTGGGGGTGCTGCCCTCTGTATGAGGTAGGAGAGAGAGAGAGAGAGAGAGAGAGAGAGGGGGGGACGGACGGACGGATGGACAGTCAGACAGGGGGAGAGGGGGGAGAGGGGGAGAGACAGACGGAGAGGGGGAGAGACAGACAGACAGGGGGAGAGACAGACAGACAGACAGACAGAGGGAGAGGGGGAGAGACAGGCGGAGAGACAGACGGAGAGGGGGAGAGACAGACAGACAGGGGGAGAGGGGGAGAGACAGACAGACAGAGAGGGGGAGAGACAGACAGACAGACAGACGGAGAGGGGGAGAGACAGACAGACAGACAGACAGACAGACGGAGAGGGGGAGAGAGAGACGGAGAGGGGGAGAGAGACAGAGATAGGGAGAGAGAGAAAGGGGGGGTCAGCGGTCTGTGGTCGTAAAATACAAAGTACAGTGTTATAGCATAAGTTGACCATATAGTTATATGTCTCTCTCTACTGCAGGCTGTGTGCTGCCCTGACCAGGAGCACTGCTGTCCCTGGGGCTACAGCTGCAACGTCCACACAGCTTCCTGCTGGAGGGTGTCTATGGTCCAGCTGCACACCATACCCTACACCCGCGTGGTGCTGGCGAAGCCCCGGCTGGACCCGCCACAGGAGCAGGTCGTCCACTGCCAGGGCGTCTCCTTCTGCACGGAAGGGGAGACCTGCTGTTGGCTTTCCAGCAACGCATGGGCCTGTTGTCCAACTTCTAACGTACGCTAGTGTACAGTGCTGTGTTTTCTAGAGCGGGTGTCCCTCCCCTAATGTATGCTGTACGGCAATCTAAATTCAAACTGATGTCCCTCTCTTATTCTATACAGTGCTAGTCACTAGGGGACAGCGGACACACTAAGGAGACACTAGGGCCTGGTGTCTCCTTAGTGTGTCCGCTATTGGACTTTGATTACAGTGGCAGTGGTTTCTGTGTATTCTAATATTAATAATAATAATCTTTATTTATAGAGCACTTTTCCAAACCCTCGTTACAAAGTGCTTCACACAAAATTCTACACAGTGATTTGACTACGGTGGTCTGCTATTGTATGCTATACGGTACTCTAATAGGCCCTTTTCACAGGTTGTCAGCAGCAGGGTAAAGTAACTTCCTGTTCCTGCAATTTTAACATGAGGTCGATTTTATTAATGTCCAGCGTGGTCAGTGTATATAGTTGTGTCTGTACAGGTGCACTGCCGTACCTAAATGTAACGCACCCATAACTAATGTGATGAGCTACACCTGTCTTTTTCCTTCTGTCGATAAAGGGGCTTATTAGAGAGCCATGGGGGGGGGGGGGGGGGGGGGGGTCAACAATCAAATCTTGGTTGAAATAAGTGCGACTCTCTGACTTCAGCGCGTGAAACAATGCAAGGTGTATTCGCTAATGAGAGCATTGCCCTTCCTCCAACCAGGCGGTGTGTTGCGGGGATATGACACACTGCTGTCCGGCCGGCCATACCTGCGGTGATGGCGGGACCTGCACCCAGGACGTGTCACTGCAGTGGAACAACTGGCACATGTTCTTCGCAAGGCGGGGACAGAGAGCTCAGACCCCTTAAAGACAGCCATGACTGTTCTCACTGTGTGCAAAATCAACTTGCACTCGTTGAAGGACGCCAGACGTGCTGGTTCAGGATGTGGTCTGAGCATGCATTTTGGATAGAAACACTCCCAGTCTAGAATATAGCCTACATTGATACAGATATTTCTTATTTTACATTATTAAAAATGGCAGCTGATTAAAAGACAACGAAGGTGGTGCATGCCCACCTAGGGGGGTCATTTGTCCTAAATCTACAAAATGAACTAGTGGGTCGCTGTCTTTTATTTATTTCATCTCTATTAAAAATAAATAATGTTGGAAAAAACAAAATAAAGTATGTCAAAATTACTGCCTGTTTCCCGGATGGTGTTTATTCTGACGTTGGAGACACACCAATGCACCAATATATAGGCCTACTTTATTTGTATTTGTTTTACCTTTATTTGAACAGTTAGTGTCATTGAGGCTATAAGCACCTATTAGTTCAAGAGAGACACAGACACATATTTACAAAACACACAAAACAACAAGAAAACAACACAGACACCACACAACGACAGCACATGTCCTATTATTGTGCTTTGGAAAACGGTTTCATACTGCAACAACCTGCTGCGACCAAAGAACACAAGAGTCTGTGCGCGGTGACGTCAGCGCGCCACCTCGACGTCAGCGCGCTCCTGCGACCAAGAACACAAGAGCAGAGAATGACAAGAGTCTGTGCGCGGTGACGTCAGCGCGCCACCTGACGTCAGCACTCCCATATAGCACTCCTACGTTGACGTTGCACTGTTTGGGGTTGCGCCTTCCGCCCCGCCCCCCCGCTCCCATGATGGCGGCGTTGCACCTGTCTCATCCGCGGTGATTCCGGTGACTTCTGTGCTCCGGTCGAAGTGAACTACCGGGGGCCGTACCGTATCACTAGAAAAAAAAAAGAAGCGGATAAGGGAGAGAGAAAAAAAAATTAAATTAAAATGTCGACAGAGGAATTGTCAACGTCGGATAGCGAAGGTGCGTTCGCCGGAGCCGGGGAGCGGTGGGCGCCGGTCGGTGCCGTCGCCAGCCCGGAGGAGGAGGAGGAGCGTGGGGTCCGGGGAGATGCGCCGCCCGGACCGCGGGGCTCCTCTTCCGCCGCCGCCGCCTCCTCCACCTCCTCCTTCTTCTCCTCCTCCGCCGCCGCCGCGGAGGACACCGCGTCCAGGTTGAGGAAGCTGGAGGAGGAGCAGGACCTGCTGAATTCCTCCCTGCTGGCCCTCACGTCCCACTTCGCCCAGGTCCAGTTCCGGCTGAAGCAGATCGTCCACGCCCAGGCGCCGGACGACAAGGAGAAGATGCTGGTGGAGCTGGAGGAGTTCGCCTTCAAGGGCTGCCCTCACGTGGTGGGCTGCAGGTCCCAGGATGCCAAGCACCTGGAGAACTCGGTGAGTATAGGGGGGTGGGGGTGGTGGTGTTGGGTAGTCTGGTTCCTCCTCCTCCCCCCTCCCCCCGCCATCATCACATCTAAAGGCTGTTTATGTGGGCTTTTCCATATCACCAAGTGTGTCCATTTTGTCAATGTGTCAGACCCCATGTTGTACACTGACCACTGGTCGCCATGGTAGTTGTAGAGATGCATCCAGCCGTATGGGTAATGTCTGCACACCAATGAGGAAGACACGTCTATTGTGATTGTGTGTGTGTGTGTGTGTGTGTCATACACAAGGAAATATCTGTTTGTTTCCTCAAGCTGGTTCACTACCCTTCATTTTATTCCCCCCCCCCCCCCCCCCCCCCCCATTGGCCTGATAGAGCCTGTTGTGTGGCATCATGTCTGGCCGCTGTGCCAGCCTGCTGTGTCTCCTGGGTGTTATAATCTCTGGAGGGGATCTGTGCTGTTTGACACACAAGTGGGTGTGTGTGACTCACAATGCGGTCAGAACCTGCCTCCAGCCAATCAGGATCTATTTAACTACAGCCTCTGTGTGCTCAGCAGCACCTGGACTTAATGCTCTGTTCACCCATCACCCTCTAGCGATCACAGCCCTTATTGTTTTGTTTTAATTGTGTATTACATTTAAATGCCTTGTCTTTTTTTTCCCTCCTTCTTTTATTTTCCCCCTCGCTTCATGCTTATCTTGTACTAGGAGGACTTGGTGAGTATGAGACTAGAAGCTCTTTGTGTTGCAAACGTGGTGATACTGGCATGTAATGTCATTCTCAAGAATGCATAGGCTAAGTGGTTGACTGTTGTAATAGTAATTATGTTTACATTGTGGACTATAGCATAGGTAAAGTAAGCTGTCCTGTGGGACAGGCTGTCTCAACAAAGTCCTCCCCTTTAGGAGCAAATAAGCGGTTTCCCCCCTGAGGGGACTGCACAATAACACAGTGACAGCATGACTTTCACATAGATTCCCATGGCAGGGCAATCGGGGCTATGTACAATGAATTGGCATCCACTTCATTAGTGGGCATCATTGTTTATATATATATATATATTCATTTTATATAACTTTTAAAGCAAATTTAAACAATTCATGATCAATACATTACACAACAACAGATCAAGAAGTGCTTTAACATAGTTCAGCATATCACTGGGCATTATTTTTCTCAGTGAGAGAGGAGAGTAGCTGAATACTGAAGCTGAATAAAGGTTATTAATAATTGGCAAATGTAAGGTTATTAATTGGCCAATGAAATTGCTAATTTGAACTGGATTCATGATTTATTGTGCGACTGAGATCAGCTTGATCTTGGTTTGGTGGCTTGTTGTTTGTTGGTTTTTCAGATGGACCCAAGCACCCATCTTTGTCTATCTCTTCCTCCTCACACCTTTTCTGCACACTTATTTAGTCTCCGTCATCAGTGTCGCTGTGTGTCTCTGGCTTAAGTTGTGTTTGGTTCGCCGTGTGCCTCTGCCTCACTTTCCCACACTGATGTGCTTTTTGTTTTCTTGGCCCTGTTAGAGTGAGAGGGAGAAGCGGGAGCGCCTGGAGGCCCAGAGAGAGAAGCAGAAAGATCTGATCGTCCAGCTCAAGACCCAGCTAGACGATCTGGAGCAGTTTGCCTACCAGGAGGGCAGCTATGACTCCTTGCCCCAGTCGGTTGTCATGGAGAGACAGAGGGTAGGAATACCAAACATGGCCTGAAATGACTAAAATGAATACCAATGGTTTTCTAATGTGAAATGTGATCACTTGCTATGAGGCTACGATAAAACATGAAATGTATACAGTTCACGTAATACATTTGAAATGCATATATATTTCATAACAATCATAATCCATTTACAACCCCCCCCCCCCCCCACATCCAGAGATAACATTGTTTAGCGTTAACACCCAGGGTAGCGTCAACGCTAGGTTGGGCTTCAACGCTCTATTCTATTGGAAGACACTGAGCGTTGAAGCCCAACCTAGCGTTGACGCTGTAGGAAGACATTGGCAACACCGATGTCGAAAGCTCATCATATTGTGGACCACTTTACTAACTCTGGTGGCCAACCCATCCTCCCGTGCGGCCCAGGTCATCATCGACGAGCTGATCAAGAAGCTGGACGTGAACCTGAACGAGGACATCGGGAATCTGACGCCAGAGGAGCTGAGGCAGAGGGTGGACTCCGCTATCGCTCAGATTGTGAACCCAGCCAGGGTGAAGGAGCAGCTTGTGGACCAGCTGAAGACCCAGATCAGGGACCTGGAGATGTTCATCAACTTCATCCAGGGTACGAGGCGTCGCCTGCTTTGGCCATTGTAGCCTGTTGTCCACCGTACACCGGACAAACGTGCAAACACGCCTTTTTGTTTTTCGAACCATTAAGCCGACATTTTTTCACAACTGAAAACTAACCATCGCCGGACCTTAAAATATCACGTGATCAATGTAATTGTCGGGATCATGTGACAATATAATTCTCATGTGTCATACTATGTGTCTCTTCCACTGTTTCAGAAAATGCTGGTGAAAACGCTTGTACAGACGGAGAACTTTTGACACGAAACAGCGTTTTTACATTTATGGCCTTTATAACATACATTTTAGTTTCCTTCCCAAACCCACTGCATTTTTTCCCCTCGATTTGACAGTTGTGTATGTATTATTCGGTCTGATGCTTTGATGTTTTATAACAGATGAGGTGGGAAACCCACTCCTCTCCGATGGAGTCCACAGCCAGCAGCCGCACTCCACAGGTGCCGGGGCTGCAGGAGGAAGGACAAAAGGTTGGCAAGTTTACATTAAATATATACTGTTTACATTAAATATATATTTAATATATATTAAATATATATATATAAGTATACAGAACAGTATACAGTATATTTAACATGTCCGACGCTTCATGGCGTGAGTTGAGAACAACATTTGATATGAGAGAGAGAGAGAGAGAGAGAGAGAGAGAGAGAGAGGGAGAGGGAGAGGGGGGGGGGCCAGGAGCAACATTTGTAAAGATACGATGTAGTCCGCCATTGCTGTTGTGTTTGAAGTTGGTCCTAGCATTTCTGGGAGAGCAGCGACGTATATAGTGACGTAATGACGTGGCTCTTTAGCCTGTGGAAAAGCAAACCGATTCTGACAAGGTTCGCAAGTTAAACCAACTGCGAACCAGCACAAGCTCAGCACTAGAACTAGGTTTGCGTTGGTGGAAAAGGGGTATCATAGTTGTAGATGTGTTATGTTTGCATTAAAAAAAGGCCACTCATTGTCCTCCTGCGCTCCCCTCAGTTGACCCAGCACAGGCCCAGAAGATGCGAGAGACGGGCCTGCAGCTGATCCAGAAGGCCCTGGCCGTGCTGCAGATCTTCGCCGTCAGCCAGTTCGGCTGTGCGCCGGGCCACGTACCCCAGAACCTGTGGTCCAACGGGGGGGCGAGCCAGGACTACGGGCCCCTGCTGCAGCAGCTGGAGGCCGCCGTGGACAAGGTGCGGGTGCAGGCGTCGCGCAAGCAGCCGCCCTTCGAGCACGTGGTGAACCACAGCAGCAACCCGGCCCTGGGGCCCCGGGACGAGCTGACGTCGTTGGTGAGGAAGGAGCTCTCGGTGGCCCTGAGGGACCTGCTGGCCCACGGCCTCTACGCCCCGTCGCAGGGCATGAGCCTGGTGCTGCTGGCCCCCATCTCCTGTCTGCTGCCGCACCGGCCCGGGCCCCAGGCCATGCACCCCTGGGAACTGTTCGTCAAGTACTACCACTCGAAAAACGGCAAGGCCTTTGTGGAGTCCCCGGCCCGCCAGCTCTCGCAGTCCTTTAGCCTGCCCGTAGGGGGCGGCCCGGTGACCGTCACCCCCAAGCAGTCCCTCCTGTGGGCCATCCACATGGTGCTGAAGGAGCACGGGCGCTTCAAGCGGGGCGCGGACTCCGAGTTCAAGGCGCTGGTGTGCATGGCGCTCAACGAGCAGAGGCTGGTGTCGTGGCTCAACCTGCTGTGCAAGTCGGGGACGCTGGTGCACCCGCACTACCAGACCTCGAGCTACATGGCCCAGACGGGCTTCGAGGGAGCCCTGCGCATCCTGGGCCGCATCAGCCACCTCAAATTCAACCTCCCCGTGGACCTGGCCGTGCGGCAACTCAAAAACATCAAGGACGCTTTCTGAGATGGCGACCGAAGGAGCCGCATGTCCCCGCAAATCCGATTAGTAGTTGTGTGTCGTGTTCGGCTGGACCCACCAAAGTAGAGCGCCTTCCATTCTGTAGCCTGTACTGCACATCCCTGGCACTCAAGGACCGAGAGACTTAGTTTGCGCCCCGAGGATTGCACCTTTGGTCATTTGACCCCACTCTGCTCTGTCTCTATACAGAAGTGGTTTTAACCAGCCTGTGCCAGTCTGTAACGTATGCATGCATGGGTTAGTCTAACCAGCGTATGTGCTCCAAGTCCTCTTCACACCTCAAACATCTTTATCTGCTTCACACAATGATTATGTCATAGGATCCAGTCAATATTGCTGCTACGTACATGCCTTAGAAAGGATACTGAGATTACCTTGTCCTTAGCGAAGCCTTTTGTGACCAGTGCTTATCATTCCAATGCCCGTTTGTACATAATTTTAACCCCTGACCTATGCAACAAATATTGTGGTTAATGGTTAGGTTTTTTAGTAGTACACACACAGTACTGCGTGTTGTAATAGGCGATAATGGGATTGGTGAACAGTGAGTCACATTCCATATAATGACCAGGTTGTTAAATAACACGATTGTTAAGTAGCACTAAACAGCACTACAGAATGACACTACAAGACGGTTGGGAGCAAGCTTGTTCTGTCGGCAGTTATTCAAAATAGTCTATTGTGAAGGAATTTCCTTTGTATTTGTTATGTCCGCATTCTGACCTTTACAGGAAATGGCCGGGGGCGGAGCCCAGCCACTTCATCTCAGTTCATTGGAGGAGGATAGGTGTGTGTGCGTGCGATATCATGTGTTGACTGCTGCGTTTTAAGTATTTAAGTTATGATTTATTTTGAATGGAAGCTGTTATTTTGAATGGAAACTTTGAATGGAAATGGGTTTCTATATGACAGAAACACAACACATCACGTCACGTCCGGATATACTTTTCTACCATGAGCCGTAGGCCTCAATCCGGCCCCTACACGCACCCCTATATCCCTATATATATATATATATATATATATATATATCTCTGTCCTCTGCATACATATCCAATGTTTAAAAAAGGTTTTATAGAATTGTAAGTTAGTTTCTTGATTTTGTTTTTTTTCCTGCAGGACATGTATGCTACAGTACTGAATGTATAAACCAGAGGTGCTGTTATACTGATATTTGTTGTACGAAACCTTGGCTTGATTTCATCCACTAGGTTGTTGGAGTACAAGAGTTAAGTACTACAGTGTTACCTGGCAAAAGAAGGATGTCAAAACACGTTTTGGGGGTTTCAGTGTTTTAAAAATGCACGTGTTATCATGACAGTAATGCTAGCAAAGATTTCTCAATTAACTACATTTTCCTTAAATTTTACACATTCCAGGATGGACAATAACAGACCTCATAGATAATTTGTGTTTGTGAAAGCAAACTATATTACTCATATATTACATTTAAATGACTACTTCAGGACACAATTAACTTTCCATCCTATTATGAAAACAGTGTATATGGACAGATAATGCACCTAGAGCAGTGTTATCCTGTTTATGATGGTGTGCTTTGTTGTCAGCATGTGCACAGATGGGGTCCAAGGGGGGCTTGAGCCCCGAGTCAAAAGTGCCCTTTTTTTGGCTGGTGTTAATTGTATTTATTTTTTTATTTGTTATTGAAATTCTATCAAATATAAAGAGGGAAATGTGTAGTAGTATCTACGAATAAATACACCTGATCAATTTAAAAAGTACCCCCCCCCCCCCCCCCCCCTCCCCTTCCAAATGGTTTCGTCTCCAATCAACGTCATGAACGCACCGCATCCCCAGTTCTGTTATGGTGAATGATGTCGCTCAGGTAGGCACTGTTTTAATTATGAAACCACTATTAAATAACACTAAACTTACATTTAATATTATAATATATATATATACACATATATATCCATTTAAAAAACTATGAAGTAGGTCAGTAGGACTTGTCACCTTCACCTCGGTGCGAGCGAGTAAGGAAGCAAGTCTAATTATGAAAACAACGTTATCTCCTAAATGCAGGAAAACTTACAAATATGCAATTCATTTCTGACGCAGGTAGTTAGGTTTTGTTTTGGTAGTTAAGTGATTATTCCCCCCTTTTCTTTATAGGTAGTTTTCTTAAAACGTGATGTTTAGAAGTGTATCATTGTTTGGCCATGTCGCAGTGTTTTGCATATAGTTAAATACTGTGGTTTAGTTTCCTCTCGGTGTGATGCTCAAAAACATGCTACTAAAATCAAGCTGTAGTTCAGTAGTTGTACCTGTGTCTTATTTATAACACACATGCATGCAGTGTAACAAAATAGTACAGAACATGAAAACAGAAGGAGGTTTTGAACCATACGTTCAGGGGCCACATCCAGCATGTCAGAGTAGGACTGCTGATGTGGATCATTACTCATAATGAAAGGTAAACATAGACTGCATTACTTGCTTTAAACGGGTCCCATGTCATGAACATAGTGTGAGAGGGTGAGGGTGTCGGTGGGGGTGAGGGCCCCTCAAGCAAAAAAAATGGGGGGCCCCTCAAGCATGGGGGGGGGGGGGGGGCAACATGTCTGGCACTGCACTGATTTGTGTGCTTCATATTCTTGTTCTATTTGAACAAGTTGGAAAAAGTCACTGTGTTCCCTTTTTTTATTTTTATGTTTATGTTAATGTTTTGAAATATGGACTAACATTACTATTTTGCAAATGCCTCAAAGTCTAAATTCTTGAGCTGGTTGCTGTAATTATTTCTTGAGCTATTTCTTTAACATTTGACAACATTGTTTTAAAGAAGCTATTCAATAATGAATAAAGGACTTCAGGGTTGCAATGATTACACTGGTAATTCTTATTTTATTTAAAACAAAAAATATAGCCTATATATTGGAAATTGATGAAAATAGATTTTATTCTATTTTTAGGTAAAAGTGCTTTGCATACAGTTTGTTAAACTCCTTCCATATACATGTCACCGGCCAGCCCTGTCCCTTTAAGAAGGTGGCCAGGTGTGTGTGTGTGTGTGTGTGTGTGTGTGTGTGTGTGTGTGTGTGTGTGTGTGTGTGTGTGTGTGTCGTAGCGGTGCCGGAGGTAAAACCGAGAGGTGGAAGAGGCGATGAGTGGGAGGAAACCCAGGGTTGATATACTTCAGGTTTTGATTGCTGATGAACCTCAGGTGTGTGGAGCCAGAGTAGGGGAGTGGCTGATGCACCCACAGGAAGGCAGAGCCAGCAGGCATGCCCCCCTGCATACAATATATATATATATAGAGAGAGAGAGAGAGAGACAGACAGACAGACAGACAGACAAGACAGCCACACACACACAACCGAAAACATAGACCCTATAGCTAGGGGACTGACGTGGGACCATGACAATAATGGTCATATATTTTGTTAGCCTGACAAGCCAGACCCACATCAGAAAGATGTAAGCTGCCAAATACATGTGCTGCCGCTAGGGGGTGTCTAGAGTTCTAGGCTAATATTTTGTAATATCGACTGTGAATATCTCTTAAATGAGTGAAAACTACAAATAACAGGATATGAAATATTTTCTACAAAATCATAGGGCAGGAAAACAAGCGAAAAAGACAAAACAAGAAAGCTTTGCGAGATATTGGAAAACAAATGCAACAGTTGTCTATTATTATTATTATTATTATTATTATTGTTGTTGTTGTTGTTGTTGTTGTTGTTGTTGTTGTTGTTATTATTATTATTATTATTATTATCTTTTTACATGCACATGATTCCGATTTGCGTATCCATCAATAAACTCATAATAATCCCGAAAAGTTTATCCCGAAAGGTTAATAAAATAAAAATGAAAAATACATCTTGTTGACATTTTTTCGTTCGCAATTCTGAATTGGATTAGGTCCTCCGTGGTTTTTGCACAGACCCTGACATCTCACAACACAGGCAATCAAGTCCAATCAAATTGCGAATTGGGGACCGGATTGGGCCCTACGGCTCACCGTAGAGTAGTACAACCGGACGTGACGTTATAGGGGTGATGTGAAAGGTCACAGTTTTCCTTTCCGCTTCCTTTCTTTTTAGCGGTGGCCACAGAACAGCACTAGTGAGTGAATTTTTCGTAGGCTAAATCTTAAATCATCCTTTAAAACCCGTCCGGCTATATGCTGGAAATAGTTATTTGGCCCCGATAAACATTGCAAAGACTCTTGTTGGTCTATTATTGCCACCTATACTATATTACAGTGCACAAAAATGAACATTTAAGATGGGCTTCGCCTCTGTCGCGGTCATTCCAACATGGCAGCCCCTTGGATTGTCTTAAACTCCCGGATTGTACAATTTAATTTTAATTGAATTGTCTTAATCTTAATGTTCGTGTTGGTGGCCTTTTAATGTGTATGTCTTAACGGCATGTACTATGACCAAGTGGGATACAATCCACGGCTGCTAACGCTGTCCTGGCCTAGCCAGCCGGTATGCCACTATGTGCATAATGCTACTCGCAATGCAATTTCGTTAAGTTAAGCGTTAAGTGTTTGTCATGCTGTCGTTGTCTAACTTCTTCCGATCTCTTCATGCTAGACATGGGCAAGTTCATGAAACCTGGGAAGGTGGTTATGGTCCTTGCTGGACGCTATGCTGGGCGTAAAGCAGTCATTGTCAAGGTAAGGAAATGCTTGTCTAGTTGATGTATAGGCTAAAAGCTAGATTATGTTCTACGTACAAGTACCACGTTAGGTCACATGACAGGTTTCTTGCCAGCAGGTAATCAAAACTGATGGCAATCGTGATGGTGACTTTTAAAGTATTGAGTGCAATGCAGTCTAGCATCAACTTATTGTTATGCACCTTAAATGTAGATTAATTGCAACATCAGTGACGAGCGCAAGGCAGAATTCAATGTTTTGTTTACCATTGGAGGGTGATGTATTCCCATCTGTAAATTGTGTTGGACTGAAGATGCTGTATTGTTTATTCAGTTTGCGTTTTTTTTAAATTAATAAACTAGCTGTAATCTAAAATGTCTTTTCTTTGCAGAACATCGATGACGGTACCGCTGACCGTCCCTACAGCCACGCACTGGTCTCCGGCATCGACCGCTATCCCCGCAAAGTGACCACAACCATGGGCAAGAAGAAGATTGCGAAGAGGTCCAAGATCAAGGCCTTCGTCAAGGTGTACAACTACAATCACCTCATGCCCACCAGGTGAGTGTCAAACCCAGTCTAAATTCATTACAGCACTGAATCCAAGGATCGATTGGTTGCAGTTTGTTTATCACTTTGTATACCACGAGATTAGACATGTTGAATTGAACGTGTAGAAGTATTTAATTTAAAGGAGAACCAAACCCCAACACCACTCTTTCATTGGTTTGCATTGTAGATGACTTCTCCATTGGTTAACCATATGCTGTTGCATACAAAATTTGTGATGTGCTGTCATGGTTACCCAATCACCGGCTGATTGATGCTACACACCTGGCCTACTTATTGAAACTGAATTGAAGGGGTTTACAGGGGAGCCAACAGCCCTGCCCCAGAATGGAAAAATAACCTGAAAGCATTTTTTAAAGGTGGGAACCTTGTTCCTAATTGGCCTTTTTGTCAATTTTTTCAATTAAAGGGTTATTTCCACAGGCGGCAAGTTAAAGTATTTAACTGTCTTGGGTGACTTGTTTCTTGACTTGGAAGCAACATGGTAACGTGTCTGTAGATGGTTTCAAAGGGAGTTAACGTGTCCTTATAGTAGTATGACTGGTTGGTTTTTGAAAAGCATTAGTTACCTGGATCAGTAAGTAATGCATGGATAATATAGCTGATGTTGGAACTGGGTTGACTGTTTTCCACTACACAAGTTTGCAGAAGTCCACTTTTTTGGACAACCACTTTTGTAGCAGTTAGATCATAGTAAACTTCCAACTAGACCTGTTTTTCATATCGTAGCAATGTTTTCATGAATATGCCCTCATGGAAACCAGCATTTTAATATATATACAAAATATATGACCATTATTTACCTACGGTATTTAACCTACTTTCGTCTTTTCATTTAGATACTCCGTGGATATTCCTTTGGACAAAACTGTTGTCAACAAGGATGTCTTCAGGGACCCCGCTCTCAAACGCAAAGCCAGACGGGAGGCGAAAGTCAAGTTTGAGGAGAGGTGAGTCTCGTTTGCATGAAGACAACATATTGACTCATTTGATCAAATATTCCAAATGCAAACATGAGTAACACCCATGTAGTCTTAAATCCCTGGCACGTAACAAGCCTTTATATGCTATTGTGTTAGTGATATGTTTTTCTTTTTTGATATAGTTGGTATAACGTGAAAAAGCCCATTCACATCGTTGTCAAAATAGGTTTTAATGTTGTCCTTGTCTGCCTTTCCTCTCAGGTACAAGACTGGCAAGAACAAATGGTTCTTCCAGAAGCTCAGATTCTAGTCTCCATTGGTTTCACAAATAAATGTATAAAAAATGCATTGCGACTGCTTTTTTTATTTGGACAATATATATAATGCTTTGTAGTTGCTTGAATTTTATAAAAGGCAAAGTGTTTTTCTTGATTCACGCAAGTTTATGGAGAACTGACAATCTGCTGTGGTATCATCGGTTTATTTAAATGATCCATTTAGTCATATAACTATTAAAACAAAAGGATGCTGCTGGTTATGTACACCATCACCGTTCACAGGAAATTCAAATAATTGGTACAGAAGGTCCAACAAAATGTGTTTAATGTAACTCGGTAATCAAAGCTGCATGGTGTTACGACGGCCCCACGCAATCAACACGGTACACATCTGGCCATGCACAACTCCAAGTAAGATGGGCCAAGGCATCTTCTAGGTGCGACCTTGACTATATTAACTTTCCAATTATACAGTTGAGAAAACGTGTGTAAGAACAAGTACATTTTGGGGGGCAGGTGCTCAAGCCAAAAAGAGGGCCCTCACCCCACTGACATTAAAAGTGTTATTTAATGGTGGTTTCATTAGTGTCATCGGACTGGGTGTCGTGTGTGTGTGTGTGTGTGTGTGTGTGTGTTTTTGAATATAATTAAATACTGTGGTCAGAGCCGGCCCACCCTATTAGCCAACTAAGTGGCTGCTTGGTTGGCTTGCAATCCACTCCATTGACAATTTCGACCTTCTGGAACCGTAGTGATTACTATTACAGAGATGGGCTCCATCCCAACCGCACTGGTGCACACTTTATCTCTGCAAACATGGACTTTGCCATCCTACACAATGTGAGAAAGATGACTGAGTCCATGCCCCCACCAGGTAATCGCATCACCCATACAAATGGAACAAAGGCAATTAAATCAGTTACCTTGTATTGTTACTACAGACTGTCATGGTCACTACAAAGGGGCCTGGACTACTAAACAATTCCCTAAACTCTGGCAGTCTGTTTTCAGTCGACTTTCATCCCAGTTAACCTTGGCGACAGGCAACTTGTGAGATCCACTAACCATAGGCGTAGATTACCGGGGGGGGGGGGGGGACATGTCCCCACCACTATTTATAATTTGAATTTTGTCCCCCGCCCCCCGTCGACAATTGCGCCCCCTCCCCGTCCCCACCACTTCTAAAACCAAACTGACGCCAATGCCACTTAACCATCAGTTAAACTGCTACTCCTGGTATAACTGCAAGTAATCTAATCTCCGTCCCATTAAATGTTCCACATCCTGCACTAAGAAAGACCGGATGGGAAAAAAATGGATATGGCATTTCTACCTGTTATTAACAAACTCATCCGCACATAAAATTGAATGCATGTTTTTAACTGGTTAAACAGCGACGGTCCTGCTGTTTTATTGAACTATGCTATAGTTTTGAGTCTTCTACAAGGCATGGAAAAAAGGCGGTGGGACGGCCTCTATATTTGCGGATGCCCTGAACTGTAGAAATATCACTATCGGTGATTTTCACTCCTTTGAACATCATGCTATACTGTTAAAATCCCCCCCCCCCCCCCCCCGTGCTTGTTATAACAATATATAGACCCCCCTAAACAGTGTACTATCTTTTTAGATGACTTCACTGAAATAGTGTCTATTGTCGAAACTAATTATGACAACATTATGGTCATAGGGGATTTTAATCTACATGTGGATAATGTGGCCGACTGTAAAGCCGCTAAATATGTTGAGCTCAATGGATATTGCTCAACATGTAAATCTGACTCACAACCGCGGTCATATCCTTAGAGCATAAGTAATAACTAGATCCAACGCTCATGGGCTAAGGATTGACGTATCCTCTGTAATTGCCTTGGCAATCTCAGACCACTACTGTATTTTCTTCTGCATTGCTTCCATCATCCAGCCTTGTTACTGAGCAGGTTGTTAGGAAACGTTATCTTACCCCTGAAGTTGCTGAAAATGTCAATCATATTAATAACATACCCCCACAGATCCTTCCTTCAGCTTGTGATGATTATGTCAACAACTTTAACAATAAGATGAAGACTACCATTGACGCTATAGCACCAGCCAAACTTAAGAAGATTAAACAGAAACCACCATGGAGAACTGGGGATATTATTAACTTAAAGAAAAACTGTAGAAAAGCTGAGTGTCGATGGAGAAAAACTAAGCTGCATGTCTGTCCACTATGACATTTTTGATGAACACCTCACTTCTTCAACTAAGAATTAGAAATGCAAGACAAGCTCATTCATTTCTCAAAGCTGATTTCTAAAAATCATAATAATCCCAGAATGCTTTTCTCAACTATCGACACCCTCATGAATCCAGTTCCAAAAAGCCACTCTTTCATCACCTCAACATCAAAATGCGAAGAGTTTGCAGCATTTTTCAGAGACAAGATAACGAAAAACAGGATGGATCTAAACCTTGTTATACTGAATGTGCGTGAGCCTCTGTCTTTGGACACTTTCCCTCTGCCTAAGACTGCTATGAATGTTTTTGCTCCTGTTGATAAAGAAATGCTCAGGAACGAAGTGATGCAAACAAAAACCCTCTCATATCAGTAATCTCACTAAAACCGCCTTCTATCACCTTAGAAATATTGCTAAAGTGCAACTGTTTCTCTCCCAGGCAGATACTGAGAGATGCATGCTTTTATTACTAGCAGGCTTGATTACTGTAATGCTCTCCTATCTGGTCTACCTAAGAAGAAAGCTATATCATTCAGAATGCAGCAGCACTGTACTGACCAAGACCAGAAGGAGTCCCTAACCCTAACCCTGTCAGTTTTAGAATAGATTTTAAAATCCTCTTATTGGTGTTCAAAACACTCAATGGATTAGCGCCCGAGTACTTGTCAGACATGCTTCTGATGTGTGCTCCCTCCCGGTCACTCAGGTCCTCTGGCCTTTTAGTTGTTCCCCTGGTGAGGACAGAGACCTACGGGGAGGCGGCTTTTAGTGTCTGCGGTCCTCGCCTCTGGACCAGCCTGCCAGAGGAGCTGAGGTCATCACAATCTGTGAACACCTTTAAAAGAAACCTTAAGACATACCTACTTAGCTCAGCATTCCCTTCATCCGTTTTATTATCATTAAAATAAATAAATAAAACAAAATAAAATATCATCCCCCTTTTTCTACTGTACCATACACTGATATCTCTCTTCTACCATGTCTCTTATTTCTAATACTATCCTTTCCTTATGTTATCATTTATTTTCACTGTATTGTTGTATTCTCATTGTATTGTTATATTTTCATTGCATTGTTGTATTTTATTGTATTTTCATTGTATTGTTAAGCAAAGTTGTTTTGCAAATTGTGCACGAAAGGCGCTATAGAATAAAGTTTGATTTGATTTGAATTATGATTTGACTTAGGGCCCCGCAGCCACCAGCGGTCCCCAACTCATTAATCGTTTGCTGAATTGACTGATAGTCAGTCGCGATTTGTGTTGTATTGTTGTTTTGTACTTTACATGGGTAGTTATTCATACTGTGCCCAGTTATTATCTTTGATTTATACCATGGTCAGGGTGAATACTCGATTCTGATTGGCTGGAGGGTGTACGTTAAAAAGTGGCCCTAACTGGGGCCCTAACTGGAACCCTAACAGGGCCCTAAGTGACAGTTACTCAGTAACGAATACAGTAGTCCCCTAGTCTGTTTACCAGTAATTCCTCAGTAGTTATTGAGTAACTGTCACTTAGGGCCCTGGTTGTTCATCATTCGTTACTCAGTAACGAATACAGTAGTCCCCTA
Source organism: Merluccius polli (assembly GCA_030340625.1). Lineage (NCBI taxonomy): Eukaryota > Metazoa > Chordata > Actinopteri > Gadiformes > Merlucciidae > Merluccius > Merluccius polli. The sequence continues at coordinate 249,749 of JAOPHQ010002003.1, read as the reverse complement.
GTCTGTTTACCAGTAATTCCTCAGTAGTTACTGAGTAACTGTCACTTAGGGCCCTGTTAGGGCCCCAGTTAGGGCCCTGGTTGTTCATCATTCGTTACTCAGTAACGAATACAGTAGTCCCCTAGTCTGTTTACCAGTAATTCCTCAGTAGTTACTGAGTAACTGTCACTTAGGGCCCCAGTTAGGGCCCTGGTCGTTCATCATTCGTTACTCATTCGTTCCTCAGTAACTACCCGCGTTTTGCGTACCTTATTGTAAAGTGTTACCCAAATATTAATTAATGGTCTTAATTTATTTTCTTTGGCAAGTGACCATGGTATAAGCGGGATAATGCCCTTCGAGGTGTCCATTTACATAAATTAATGGACTTCGCGGAAGCAACGGTTCACGCCTCCGCGTCGTCCATTAATTTATGTTAATGGACACCTCGTCGGGCATTATCCCTTACGTATAGATAATGTAAAAAATGTAAATCTAAACTCAAACTAGAATCGTTTATCTTTCTGCTACACCAAGAGTAGATCTTTTATTACTGCAGGTTTGGAGCCATCTAGTGGACAAACACAGGTAACGCTGTTCAAAAATGTTCAACACTTCATTCACACAAAAAAACAAAGAAGTAAAAATGGCAAGTGCATTTAGTCAGCTTTACTTTGAGTGTTTCACAAACAAATGTTTTGGGGCCCCCAGACCAGATTTGGAGTAAGACTGCCCTCTGCTGGACCCAGCGGTGAGATGCATGCTGGTCCATATTATTCAGATATTTGGAAAGTGAAACTGAAAGTCAGAATATCTCTACTCCGAAGTGGTGTGGTGAGTGACTTGGCTCGAAAAGATTTTGCTTTAAGAAAAATGTGTTTTAGTCTAATTGTCTAATATTTGGCTTAATAACAGTTCCTGTTAAGTGGACTCATCTTGTGTCCTAACTTAACTTACCAAAGTTAAGTGATTTAAATGTGTTTTATTTGCTTGTGAAACGAGGAGATGTTGTCGGTAGGACCAGGCCTAGTTTGACTATACGTCCTATTTTATCCTTCAGGATCCCGCCGCCGATGATGGACGAAGACTCCGGGTTGATGACGTTGGAGGACATTCAAGAAGAGACCACCAAGTTAAAGGTGAAAAAAAAAACGGTTTTCAACGCCGGATACATGTTTAAATAAATTAATAAAAATGAAATGAATACAAAAATGAATGAAAGTCCGCGTCCAATAGCTCCAGTATGACAAGTTGTTCGAGGAGCAGCAGAAGCTGCGCAAGACCGCGTCGGTCCGGGAGCGCCTGGCCCAGACCTTCAGGGACAAAGCCTTAGTGGCCACTAGGGGCCTGGAGCAGGCCCAGCTCAAGCTGGACCAGGACATGGAGTCCAAACAGGTAGGACTGTGTGTGTGTGTGTGTGTGTGTGTGTGTGTGTGTGTGTGTGTGTGTGTGTGTGTGTGTGTGTGTGTGTGTGTGTGTGTGTGTGTGTGTGTGTGTGTGTGTGTGTGTGTGTGTGTGTGTGTGTGTGTGTGTGTGTGTGTGTGTGTGTGTGTAGGTTTAAACCCAAAGCCACTATTATTCATGAGTTCAATCTGCCTCACGTTTATTGTGTGTGTGTGTGTGTGTGTGTGTGTGTGTGTGTGTGTGTGTGTGTGTGTGTGTGTGTGTGTGTGCGTGCGTGCGTGCGTGCGTGCGCGCGCCTGCAGCCAATGCACTCAGCCTATGCCATTGCATCTAATGTATGGTGGTGAATGGTTAATACGTATGTGGATTGGTGTTTATTTGATGGTGATTTAAGTGCCAACAAACTGCTCTTTTATTTTCTAGGAAAAACTGTTGTCCCTTCAAGAGGAAGATAGACAACTTACTGAACAACTCAAGGAGACAGACGAAGACATACGACAGCAGGATGCAAAAATTGATGAGTTAAAAAATGCTGCCAATGTAAGTGCCTTTCCAATGTCTTCAACTGTGAATAGGGAACACAGACACACACAGACACACACACACACACACACACACACACACACACACACACACACACACATGCTTCATTGTAGTGATTTAGTATATTAAACAACATAATTATGTGCAATGGCACAAGCTTGGAGTTGGGGTAGCTTAGCTTGCTTTTACATGGGCCCCTTCCCTAACCTCTGGGGCCCCTGGTCCTGGGCCACAGAAACCCGGTTGGAGCAACCTGTGTGCCGAGATGAGCTCCATGTCTTCAGCTTGCAAGCTGCTATAATCAGTGGTGTAGTGGAGATTTTCAAAGTGGGGGAACTCTTGTTTTTTATGTCCTCACCTAATATTGGCCCATATATTTTGTACAAATCTATTCAGTGGTGGTATGACACCGCTGAATATTCATAATGATTATGCATTTCAATATGGACATATTTAGTTATCAGGGTGTTTTTGGCACATACAACCATTGGAGGCATAGCCCAAATTACACATATAGATCGAGGACCAAAATAAGGATTAGAATTACTCCACAATTGTACAATTGACAATAATACTTGTATGTTTTTCAAAGTCGCGCGGGGAGGGCTATAAAAAGTGGACCAACGCCGCTCCCTCGCGTCCTGTGCCCACCGCACCATTGGCCGTAATACATTAAGGGTGTCGTGGCCGCTGCCGTTGAGTCGTATATCTTCGTCGTTGTAGGCGATCTCCGTCGTGCCCGAGAGGGAGGTGGTCTTCCGTGGGTCTACAAGGGATGTGGCGAATCCAAACGCCTTCGACGTTAAGTCGCATATAAAGTATCCCATGGATGGAGGGACTGCGTTGATCACATTTGATGAAGAACTAGGTGAAAATGTGTTTCTTTGAAATTAGAATCAAAATCATCTTTACTTTTTATCAGTTTGTTTGTATTGTACTGTACTGTTGCTGCTGTGACACCAGTTGTGCTCCTCGACCCCCAGTGGCCGAGAACATCCTGTCCATGCCGACCCACAAAGTGAAACTGGAGGAAGAGTGCTTCATCGTGGTGGAGGTCCACCCCGTCAGGCTGACGGTGCCCACCTACGTCGAGGTAACACACCGATATAAAGCGCGATGTCTCTTTAATGCATTCGAACAGCATGTGGATTCACAGTATGTGGCTTTGTATTATGTGGAGTGCAATACGTGACAAGTTCATGGCAATCCGCAACCCACATTCAGAGCCTAGCCGCTTAGCTTTCCGCAATCAGTCACATTTCCAGGTCAATATGTTGTGTATCCAGAATTTGATTGGCCATAGCGGGAGTACAGATTTGCTAATGATTCCATTCATTGTACTTCAGGCTTCAATGGTGTAATTATTGGCTACACTACCGTAAACGTATGTGTTAATGGGATTTGACTGTTAAATCAGTATTCCTTTAAGCATTGGGGAGGGGGGGGGGGGGGGGGTTAACAAGGTGATAGTTTTTCAATCTAAGGCTGTTAGTTTTTCAGTCTTACACGATGCTTAAAAGATGCACCTCGGTTCTCTGTATCCCTGCGTGTGGCGTCCTCTCAGATGGACACCCGGGTGTGTCCCCGGAGCATTCTGGTGTCCAACCTGCCGAGCCTGGAAAGCGAATTCATGCTGGACAAACTGGAGCTCCACTTCAGCAAGAAGGTGAATGGCGGCGGAGAGGTGGCCAGCCGCCACTTCCAGAGGGACGTGGGCAACGCCGTGCTAGTTTTCGTTGACGACAACAGTGAGCATCCGTTAACTTTCATCATAATCAACCTTGGACCGGTCCTCTCTGGGTGGGGGTGGTGATGAGGATGTGATGGTGGTTTTTTTTAATTTTAGATTGTGTTCTTTGCATTTCATGGTGAATCTCTATGTCCAATGGGCGTGTTGTAGTAATATTGTTCATTTTCCTAGTTGCCCTGGGCCTGACGGAGAAGGAGGCCCACAAGGTAACATTTGAGAGGAATAAAAGTCCCAAAGTGAGGGTGACACCTTTTGTTAATGGAACAATCACTCGTTTAGAGGTAAGAGGTTTTTGTTTTTTAACCAAATGCCTTGACCGACTTTGTTGCATTTTCATGAAAATGATTGAAACGCATGTAGCCTACTTATGTACGTATTTTTATATCATATGCTTACTCTACTGATAGTGATTTTCCGTTGCACTTTCTTCTAACAAATGCTTACTTATTGTAAGTCGCTTTGGACAAAAGCGTCTGTTAAATGGCCTAAATCTAAATCTTATAAAAATTATATTTTAAGCAAAAAAGTGCTTTTGAACCTCACCATCACTGCAGCCATCCGTTCACAATTTCCTTTATACTGCAACTGTCACTGTTGTTCAAACCCATATTAATATATATATATTAGTACTTAGTAATACTTTTTAATGTGAAAAGAACCCAGTGGGAGCCTCATCACAGAGGGTGCTACGTTGGGAAATGAGAGGAAGTGACGTGAAGCTCCTCCATCTCCTAAATAGACCATTCTCTCAAGTGTGTCCCCCCCCCCCCCCCCCCCCCCCCATGGTGTTTGCTAGCGGGCGAGTCACTCCTCTGTGTTTCTCTGTCAAAAGACCAAGTCACAGGACTGCGCCCGCAGCGTGCTGCTGACCGGTATTCCAGCCGTCATGGACCCGGCCACTCTGCAGGACATGTTGGAGATTTACTTCCAGAAAAGCACCAATGGCGGAGGGGAGATCAGCAACATAGTGTACAACCCCCAGGGCCAGGCCACCGTGGCCCTCTTCAAGGATGACGTCGTGAAGGGGGCGGGGCTTGCATAACAAACACATGAGTGCATGAGTAATTACAATTCTTGTGTCAAACTGGCTATTATTTTACTTTGTGGGGAAACTGTTTGGCAGACACACTGCTCGGTGTAGTCTTGTTTTGAACAGCCTGTTATCGTCGTCATTGGATCAATAAAATGGACACAAAACACCTTTTTGCGTTTTGTGATATTGGCGTCATTTGGGTGAACACACCATGATTGATGTGCAGTGGTAGGGTTCTGAAACTCACCTTTTAAAAAGGAGGTTGAGGATATGCATTTCATAAGAAAGGACGAAATGCATAAACACTGTTGAAAGAACTCACGGCAGCAACCGGTACACAGGTTTATTGTAAAAACGCAAAAGCCAACGTAAATGACAACTACGGGGGGGGAATAAGTAACTTAAAAGCTGACACACAACGTATAAGAGAACCAAATAAAAACAAAAAGGGAAGTCAACTTCTCTCAACACAACACAAAGTATCTAGCAATAGCCCCACTAGTGCAGACCCTTATTTAGAACGAGGACACGAGGCGACGGATCCACACGATGCCGCAATACACTCAGGTCAGGCACTTAGACAGAAGGAGAGAACAGGTAAGTGGAGTGTCATGGTGGTACAAAACATTCAAAGGAGAGAGTGGGGAAAAGACAAGACTAGCCAAAGGAGGGACATGATGCCGAACACAACAGCAAACAGCCAATAGAGACTAGTGTCAGTTTTTTTATGGAAAGCTAGGCTGATTTCTTCAGCGACCATCAGTAACGTTTAAAACTGCTCAGAAAATACATAACTTGTTATTCTTATACATTGTAATTGCACACAATCTAGTGCAGGGGTCATTGAGCTAGAGAACAACAACAACAACAGTGGCATTTTAGTACATTTAAAATGGACTATTTTGTGCTTAGGAGCTACATCTACAACAACAGACGAGGACCTAGTATTTCAATGCCGTTTTTTTTAGTTGTGCGTGCTTAGATTTCCCAGTCCTCGGTAGCACCCTCCCAACAATCAAAAATGTACAGTCGTCCAAGTCACGCCATATTTTGCCTGGTTCATTTAAAAACTGTTACATGGTTATATTTACACCAGACACCACGGCGGTAAAACGCAGCTTAAAAAGGAAAATAAATGGCGGCCACCTCTGGAAACAGAATGACGTGGCCCCATGGAGCTAAAGTAGCACACCAGCAGGAACAGTTCAGTTCACAGTGTATGCATTCCTATCAGTAACACGTCTGTCCGGTAAATTGCATATCCTCGGATGTGTTTAGGGATTCCTATAACGTTATTTTTTTAAAGTATTGCGAGTACAGTAACAACATAACCACTAAAAGAGCAACAGAACATACATATAACTGAAGACTATTCCTATTTAAAATCCACTTAAAACTAAGTGATTAGTAGAAAACAAAGGTTTTTTTTTTCCTTTCCAAAAAACTAAGTAATATCCTATGCAACATTTAGGTGCTTTTAGAATTAAAATACTTTCATATCACATCATTTTGTTTTGCTCGTTTGTAAAGAAAAGGAAGACCATATTTCTCAGATTTACCCAGGGTTTGTGCTAGTTTGCTGTTTGCAAGGAGCAACGCCCTCTGCCTAGAAACCCAGATAAAATGAGGACAAAAGAATTAACAGAGAAAAATAAAAACTATACAAATAAAAAGTGTTGCCCTTAACAAAGAAAGATTTTCTAGTTTGCAGTCATCTTCTCTAAATAAATACAGAAAAGCAGGTGTAACGTTATTACTATTGAACCTCGGGTTTCTATGAGAGCATGTGATCCAACAGATGCTTTTCCCTCGTAAACCAAACTCCATTTCATGCTTGGAGACTGGCACTGTGCAAACCCACTGCATTTCCTTAATGCCGTCCTGAATGCAAAAAAAAAAAAAAAAAATCCTTATTCCTTCCTAGAATTTGCTAACGGAAACAAGAAGACCTGACAGACCGGAGAGAGAGTGAGGAAGGTGCCGTCTGTCTTCTCAGGGCAACCAATGGGGAGGAGTGCATATTAGTGGGCGTGTCTGGTGTGGAGTTATGCTGCTGGTCTTCGAAGATGGGACTATACTTGATCTGAAGCGTTGTGTGCAATGGGACAATTACGCCACCAGAGGAGCCCAGTCACTCAGCTTGCGTCCGTACTGTAAGGGCAAACCAGAGGAGACGGAGAAAGGAAACCATTGAGTTTTTTTTCCGAATAATAAAATAATCTGTTAGGGGCAATGAAGAGGTATAGTGGAGGGCCGATAAAGAGTTGTGTTTCCATGACCACCCACCTGAATGTCAGTGAGCTCTTTGTAGAATCTCTTGGCCAGGTCGGGACCGTTCTGCATCGTAGGGATCTGGTATGTCTGGGTGTGCGTTTGGATAGAGAAAACAAATGGAAGCCGACAGTTTCTTTTTTTAAATTGTAATTTTACCAATATATTATTTAACATTGTCGGTTCTACTTATGTTTATTGGAACAATTGTTCCAATGAAAATAACCTTAATAGTTCTGTGTATACATATAAACCAGTTCATATGACAAGAAACTATTTTAAGACTAGTAGTTCTAACATGTAGCGTTAGTTAATAGTATTATTAAAAAGGTGCTGTAGGTAGGATTTAAGCTATTTGAGTGTAATGTGTTAGAAATGGCATAGCCATTGGTCAGCTATCAGTGAATGAAGTGCTCTGTGAGAATAGCTGTTTCAAATTGACTGCGTCTGCCTCTGTATGAGCCCATTTAGATTTTTCACCACTCCAAGCTCATCGGGGAATCTCTTCCCTGATCGGTTCGGGGAGTCCATCTTGCCTGTCAACCACAGGTGCGTGAAATGCAAAACTTCTCAATGGTGGATAAACGTAGGGAGGCAGCGGAGAGGGAGGAGATGTTTTTTTGGTTGTTTAGTTTGAAAATCATGCCCTCCGCTCTCCCCTCTTTACACCTCTTGAAGCTTACCTACAGCACCTTTAATAAATATATAAGTATTATGTTTAGCATGTGAAGGACGACAACCCCCCTACCTTGTCCCTGTATAGCAGACTTCCCACGGGGCAGACGACGCAGGCGGTTCCCGCGCCAAACACTTCCAGAACCCTCCCAGCGTCCAGAGCCGCCAGCAGCTCCTTCATGTCCATCCTGCGCTCCGTCACTTTGAACTCACCCTGACCATGGAAAGAAAAAAGAAAAAAAGAGAAAGAAAGAAAACATTCAGCAGCCTTCTTGCTATCGCGTTGGGTCACGCAGTACAATGGTAAATAAAGGCGACTGCTTAGGCTTTTGTTTGACTGTTTACTCAAACAGTTTGCAAGCATTAAGTCACCAATGTGCACATTCCTATGACGTCATCCTTCCACTCTTGACCCTTTTATCCTTAGTTCCCCATAATATAATACAATATGTAAGGGATAATCCTGCTTGGATTATCCCTCTTATACCATGGCCAATTACGAATCAATACAAATATAAGGGTGTTGATTCATATTTTGGGGTAATTCTGTCTCAAAAGTACAACTTTTAGCTCGCACTGCTTTGTGTGTGCCTGTAAACAAACGGCAAATGACCGGAGAAATATATGGGTCTGACTAATGTCTGGGTCTGACTAATGCCTAATGTCAGTTAACATGAGATTCATATGGAGTGCGGACGTTACCCTATTACTCCAGTACATGGAGACGATCTTAGTAACGTCATGGCAATGTTATCTTATTACTGAAGTAAATAGAGATGATCTTAGTAACGTCATGGCAACGTTACCTTATTACTCCAGTAAATAGAGATGATCTTAGTAACGTCATGGCAACGTTACCTTATTACTCCAGTAAATAGAGACGATCTTAGTAACGTCATGGCAACGTTACCTTATTACTCCAGTAAATAGAGCCGATCTTAGTAACGACATGGCAACGTTACCTAATTACTCCAGTAAATAGAGACGATCTTGGTAACGACCTGGCAACGTTATCTTATTACTCCAGTAAATAGAGACGATCTTAGTAACGACATGGCAACGTTACCTTATTACTCCAGTAAATAGAGATGACCTTAGTAACGACATGGCAACGTTACCTTATTACGCCAGTAAATAGAGATGACCTTAGTAACGACATGGCAACGTTACCTTATTACTCCAGTAAATAGAGATGACCTTAGTAACGACCTGGCAACGTTACCTTATTACTCCAGTAAATAGAGATGACCTTAGTAATGGCTTTCTAAAAGTAGTGCCCCCAAATCCGGTCCATTAACGCTTCGTTTAGCGCATTAATTTTTAGACTGGTGATAAGGCTGCTTGGCTGTACATGGCTGCTGATGTTATCAAAGAATAATGCACACCTCCCCAGCCAATTAGAATTGAGTATTCACCCAGAATTGAGTATTCACCCAATTGTCTAATTTCACATCATAATACATCAAAATACTTAAATCAGCACGATTTATTTCCCATGCCAGCATGCTAATTGCCCGTCAGTCACCAAGAGACAAAAAAAAACAAAAAAACAAAACCTGACATGCGCACCAGGGGTATTTTAATTGTCAGCACATCCAGGTGAGCGTCTGCCAACAGTAATTCCCTGTCTCATTCTCTCAGGGCTGCATGGCAGGCGCTTGTCTCAACCAACATCAATAGAAGTTTGACATACATCAGCAGACTTGCATCAACGTGTGCAAAATGACCTGCTGAGAGATGTCACCTGTAGTTAACTGTATCATCACCATTTATTATTTTAGTCACTTGTTTTGGAGATGCTTGTTTTATCCAAGACAACTACCAGTGAATATTAGATATTAGACGCCATCCCTGAGCAGCAGGTTAGGCATACATGCGGCTACGTGTAGGTTGTAAGTATTGGGGATCAAACCCTTTACCTTTTGGCTGGGAGTGGAACCCCCTAGCCAATACACTATACTGCCCCCGGTGGGAAACTAGGAAACCTCTGGGGTTTAGCCCAGTATAGCTCTGGGGCTTCAGTCACTCCTTGGGGTAGCCTGATAATCATCCTGAATTTTCATTTTGTTTCACTTCATAAGAGAAACTGGGCGAGGTTGCTCTCCTTAAACCAATCATGAAGCGGATAACGATTCCGCAAGTGACGTTGTGCTTGGTTGTTGGAGGCGCTTTTTCTGGACGTTTCAGGGGCATTTAGGGGCTGGAACCAGGCATGGGTAGGGGGGCGGGCTGGGGCATCCTCCCAAGTTCAGTGATAATAAAAGAGGAGGTCCAGTGATAAGACAGCAGTGACTCACCCAGGTTCTAGCCAGGTCCAGCAGGGACTGTCTGGTCACCCCAGGCAGGATGATACCGTCCAGGGGCGGCGTCACCAGCTCCTTCTCTGCAGACGCACAAACACATTAACATGAACTAATGTTGACAAGTAGGTCACAAGGTTGTTTAATGTTTCCCCTTGTGTATTTTATTGCTCCAATAGTTCATCTCATTGTTTTAGTGAAAAGTAGCTTGAATGGAGGACAACATTTTCGCTCTCAGTAAAATAAGGACGAGCAGCCGATGAGCATGTCTGACCAGAGCAGCCATAGCAATCTCCATGTTAACCCTGGACCCTGGCTGACTATGGTTATGCCTAAAGACAGAGGCAAAGAGAGCGACAGAGGCAGAGAGAAAGAGACGGAAGCACAGAGAGAGAGATGGATGCAGAGGCAGAGACAGACAGAGACGGATACCCAGAGACATACCTAGGCAGATGCAGAGAGAGCCTTACTGACCTCCATTCTCTGTGGTCCAGTAGATGAAGAGGTTCATGGTGCCGACCTCTGTGATCTCCTCCTGCTCACCGTACAGCCACAGCACCTGCTGGCAGCCCTTCTGCAACGCCACGTTCTGCACCGCGATCGTAGGCCCGTAGTTCCTTGGGGCGCCACCAGGGGCAGCGAAAAGACAAGAAGAAAAATAATCCATTGATATAAGAGCATTAAAAAGCCACGTCCAGCGTTGCACTGCCGCTATCCCGAAAAATGTGATGTACACAATCATACACACTCACCCTCCCATCTTGTATGCGCCCACACCACCCCTCCAGGCGCGTACGAAGGACGGGTCGGCCAGCAGAGACACAGGGTTGAAGGAGCCCGTGGCGAAGTAGGGGCCCACGGGGCCGATGATGACAAAGATCATGGCTTTCCCTGCCCGGGACACGCCCAGTGAGGGCTGACCCATGCAGAGCAGCAGCAGGAAGGAGGAGTGGACGAGGGAAATGGGGGAGGAAGAGGTTTAGCGGGAAACAGAACAACCCTAGGCCAACCCCCTGTTGTGTTCCCGTTTAGATCAGGGGATCCCAAACTTTTTTGATTCATCCACTTGCCTATCACGAACATGTTCGCGGCCCGCAGCCAACGTAAAATACAGTAATTTCGGAACCCACCCATAATAACTAAATTATGAAAAGAAGCCATACCTATGTTACTTAGGTAGGGTCTATCATGTGTAGCCTACCTATAAATAATAGTAATTATGCATTTTAGCAAGAAAAATACTACTAACATTGTTGTCATAACGTTTATTTTTGCTGTTGTTCAATTATTTGGCTGCCCACCTAGAGTACCCCCTGTACCCACTAGGGGGCCGTGACCCACAGGTTGGGAATCGCTGTTTTTTAGAGTGCAGGCTAACATCACAAATCAGTTAGTCCTGCGCTGTGTGCAGCGGTCTTAAGATAAATGTATGGTAAATATTTAATGCAGCAAGCATTTACAATGAAGTAATTAGATAATCAATTTGGTAATCTTCCACATTAACTCTGCCATGTGTGTGTCCTTTCCTTGTCAAGTCACACATTTAGTCACACTTTTTGGTGTGAGTAAATGTGTGTGTATGTGTGCATGGGTGCGTTGTATGCATCTTGGTATGATTTTTAATTATTATATGCGTATTATGAACGTGTATTTTGGGGTGGGGAGAGTGGTTTTAATGTTTTTATTTGATGTAAAGCACATTGGATTTACCCGTGTTACCTTACCATGTGTTATACAAATACAATTGATTTGATTTGATCTAAACTCAATTTATTTGTGAACAAAAATGTACATGAACCGACGAGCAACTCCGGAAATGCAAGACCGCTCCATTGAACCGATCTGAGCATGCCCACAGGACCGCTAATCAGGATCCCAAGTCACATGAAATGAGCAGTGTGAGTGTAACTAAGCCCTTAGTTTTCGTAACCGGTTTCTTGAAACAACTTAATTCCTGTGTCCCGGCAGCCCTGGAATCAGAAACAAGCCCCTTGTTGCCAGGACAAAAAAAAGTTAGCCCGAGTGTGGTGCGGGCATGCATGCGTGAGAAGGTCGCGGGTTGCCAGGCAGACTCACCTCGATTCCTATGAAGGTGGGCCTGATGTAGAGGCTGGCATCCAGGGAGTAGGGCACCCACTCCTGGTCCACCTCCACCAGCTTCCTGATGCACTCCAGCAGCTCTGCTTTGTCAAACAGCTGCAAAGATAACAGCGCAGTCACAAGTTATGGTCCTTCTCTGTTAGCATCCACCAGCACGCCTCTATGTAACCATTCCAAAAAAACATACCGAACGGGATGACACGCACGGTTCGGTGCGCAAATGTGCACGTTTCGGGACGGATTGAAATACGGTATGGCAGAGAGAAAAACAATACACCTGGTTTTAGCACATTTGGGAGTCACAGCCATATCATGGCAGTTGTTGGATACCCCAGCGTCATTTAAGTCTGGGAACTTCAGGATTCCACGTGGAAAAATGCAAAGCAAAAAAAGCGATCAACACACACACACACACACACACACACACACACACACACACACACACACACACGATGACAGCCCCACAAACACAAAAATAAGCAGGATCAACAGGTCCTGCTTTTGATTTCGATGATCGAATTTCGATTTAAAATCGTGACACCCCTAATATATATATATATACCTGTATATACTGTATATATATAACCAAACCTATATTGAGGAACATTCAAATCTAGGTGTAGTTTCTGAGTACTTCTGATGCTCTCGCAGGACACCCCAACCAACCTTCAGGGATTCTCCCTTTAATTTCTCACATAAAACAGTTACACATGACAAGGGCGGGGCTATCGGAGGCTTTCCAATCGTCTGTGGAGGATCTATTGTTTGATTGTTACATGAAAGAAAGGCCATTTGATGTTTCCTGATCAACTCCTCAAGAACAGTGGGGGGTGAGAGACAGAGGTCTGGCAGGGAGAGGAATGACAACAGGATGAAGGTGAAGCCATATTAACTGTTGCAGGAATAAGTACTTTTTTATTCTTCACCTACCATGGGTTTATGAAGGTTAAACAAATATTATATATATATATATATATATAATATTTGTTTAACCTTCATAAAGGTTAAACAAATATATCTATCTATCTCGTGGAATATACAAACTATACATATATAAGCTTCTATGGTGTATAGTTAATTAAATAAACCTTTGTATAAAGTATCTTTGTACATAGAGGTATCGCTCTTTCTCTGCCCAATTGAAAGATGTTAAGTTAGTTAGCATTCGCATGTCACTGGAGCCACGAAACTGGCATTTAGGCCATGCCAATCTACTCACTTCTTTATTGTGTAGATTCCTTTAGCTGTCTAGCATTTACATGTCTATCTCCCCCCATAGTGTATTGTAAATGAACTTGTCCTTTCCCGCCATGGCTGGCCACAGCCATGGCCAAGACTTAACTCTCCACGATGGTCACTCCCCTCACCTTTTGTGTCCTTTGTTGTTACTGCCCACAATGTAAAAGTTTTCCCTATAAGAATCATGTACACCCACTGTCTCATTGAAGATACTTGGCAAATGCTCCCATGATCATGCTTTATTACATTAAATACTTAAATCAAATAAGTTAATCTTCACACACCCACACCCACACACACTATGGGGGGCATTTTATGCCATGCGTGTACAGCGCCTATGCGATGACATCAAACCTCTGACGTGCGCGTGTAAATTCCATTCACTTTCAATGGACAGACGAGCGTCACGTAGGCGTCACGCAGACGCTGCACACGCGTTGTTGCGCATACGCCTACGTGACGTGTGCATGACGGGTGAACTACGCCTCAAATACGTGACGTGAATACCACGCGTGACTGTTAAGTACAGGCGTACAGGCACACGCTGTGTAGGGTTTGTGGAAATCCAATAGCGACGGGTCATTTGTGCCGTGCCACGCGTTAACGCAGCGGACGCCTGTGCGCACGCTCGTCTCAATGTACAAATAATCATTTACTTTATGATGAAGAATTTTGAGTTTAACAGCTGCTTCGCTTCACAATTCAAGCAGTCCATGTATTACCAAGAGAGACGATGTGACAGTTCAGGCTATTTCAGTCACACGTGCACACGTTAAGGCGTCTGAAGCGTTGGCTTTAGTACAATAGTGACACGCGTTAACGCCTATAGCGTGCACGCCTATAAAAGGATGTTGAGGTATATCAGGGACTGTACCATTGCTCAGGTGCGAAACTGATGTAGAGGCTGTGCGCATTTACGCATGAGGTACACTGGATCATCAGGACCTGACAGTTATTCATTTCTATGTTCTGCAGCATATCTCCACAGATCAGCTGTTACACAGTCTCAGGTTCATACGGGATTGTTTATAAGAAAGCATAAGTTATAGCTGAACCCCAAGCCCCATCAAAGCTGTCAGGATATTTTTATTTTTAAGTAGCTGAAATTATTTTAATTATCCCTTTCACCCTTACTATCATTAAATATCAATTCGATATCATTCAAACCTTAAGGGGGGGGGGGGGGGAAGAGGAAGAGAGAGAGAGAGAGAGAGAGAGAGACAGACAGACAGACAGACAGACAGACAGACAGACAGACAGACAGACAGACAGAATCCAACCATGGGGGAGAAAAGGGGGGCGAGAGGGAGGTGCGGGTGAGCACCAACAATCCCTGGCTCACATCTTTATTGAGACTAACAGGTCCATATAGGCCTAGCTTTTGTCAGTTTGATATTTCGTTTTAACCAAAAAAAACGGGAAAACTGAAATACCGTGTTTTTTTCCGTGTTTTTTTCCATTTTAAACAAAAAACAGACCGTTTTTTTCCGGGGTTTTTTGGTCTGGGTTATTTGTACATTGAGACGAGCATGCACACAGGCGTCCGCTGCGTTCGCACGTGGCATGACACTTATCACCCGTCACCCCTTCAGTTTTGGTGTACTCGCAATACGCGCACGCGTATTTTTCAGTCTTTATGCAGGCGTAGGCGACGCGGTTTAGGCGTTTTAGTATAGTTCGCTGGCATAAAATGCCACACACACACACACACACACACACACACACACACACACACACACACACACACACACACACACACACACACACACACACACACACACACACACACACACACACACACACGGGTGTGAGAGCAGGCAAGGTAAGTGAAGTCCTGGGCATGGGCGGCAGCCATCTTTCATACTTTGCATACCTTCTGTTCATTCCACCAGGGTGAACGGCTGAACTGTTATTATACAATAAATAGACAAGGCTATGTGGAACTCCTATGTTGCTAACAACTAGACAGCAGTCGATCATTAAATAGCAACTTGTTATTGGGTGCCAATTGCTGAATACGGTACATACATTTGAGCATTCAAATAAAAAAGGCATAAATTGAGATGAATAACATTGACACCACTGTAACACCAGTCTGCAAGATCTCAGCAGAGGAACCGCACCAGAGCTTCTATGGCCTCAAGAAAGAAACTAATGTACTACGTTCGATCTATGTGATGTACACTGGTGGCCTCGAATGAATGTCCTCTCTGGAAGACTGTAAAATAAAAAATAATAAATAAATAAAAATCAAGTCTAATTTATACTGACGTAGACGCCATCAAATGAAAGCATGAATTCACAAATGTCCCTGTCTGGGATCAATAAAATACCATCTTATTTATGTACACGCATGCCATCTTGAATCAGCCTAATGAAAACCCAGAACATTTTTGTTTGGTTTCCATCTCGTCGTTTGTCTGGTTTCCATCTCGTCTGTTTTGTGGCCATCCGTGCGTGTGTGTGTGTGTCAAGAGGCGGTTTAAACTCACGGGCAGACAGCTCCTCTCGGCACTGCGGTGCATGCGCTCCATGTTGTGCATGGGCCTGAAGAGGCGGATGTGGTCGTCCACGCCGCGGAACGCCTTCATGCCTTCGAAGAGCTGGCGTGCAGAACAGCCCCCGGCCGGACACAGACACACAGGGGACACGCACAGGGAACAGGGGAGCGAGAGAGGGAGTGATTAAACCCTGTGCTTTGATGCTGCTGTAGGTACGACTACAGAGTTGGAAAGAGAGCATAAAAGAGAGCAAGATTTTTGAAAATAAACAACCCGAAAAAATGTCGCCTCTCACTCCCCATGTTTCTCTGCCATTAAGAACCTCTCCCGGCTCATAAATCGTACAGAGGCAGGCGCAGTCAACTCAAAACAGATATCCTCACCTTTGTGGACTTTTCTTAAAGGTCCCCTATTTTACCACCAGGTGTGACGTTTATTACCCATTACAAGCCATGTCAAAAGCTACCCTCCAATGACATCACAAGTGGGAGTGTCCACCCAGATGTTCGATAAATAGAGTAGCCTACCAGTTGGTACAGCCCGCTGGGTAGGCTGGTAGGCTGATCTATCCATCATACATCTGGGTGGACACTCCCACTTGTGATGTCACTAGAGGGTAGATTTTGACATGGCTTGTAATGGGTAATCAACGTCACACCTGGTGGTAAAATAGGGGACCTTTAATGAATGTTGTGCCATTACTCCATGTGTGCCCAGACAGTGCCCTCCTAGCCCTCCCTACGCAGTGTTCAATTTGGCTCACTTGTTCCCTAATCCCTATATAGTGAATACTATACAGTACACTATTTAACCTATGTATAAATTCGTGGGCATGTCGTTCGCAGGAGTGAGTTAGAGGAGGAGAGGAGGGGGCGGGTGCTCACCTCTATGGAGTAGTGCAGGGCAGAGCTGGCGGGGTGAAGCGACAGGTTCTGGAAGGGCTTGATCTGAGGCGCCTCCCAGCCGTCCTTGTCCGACCAGCCGATGGTCAGCATGTGGTCGGAGAACTGCTTGCCGAACACCAGGGTGGACGGGTCGGGCTTGGCTTTGGGGGCGGCATTGCGCTCTATGACCAGGTCGGCCGCCTGGGGTTGAGAAGAGGGGAGAAGGAGAGACGACGGCGACAACACAGGACGAGGAAGAGCAGAGCGAGCAGACGGATGCGGTGATTGCCCTCATTGGTACGATTTTTTCAGATTATAGGGCATGCGCTTACTGAAAAAAGGGGTGATTGAATTAATTGGGCATGGCAGAGGGGGACGCATCATGAACAAGGCTGCAATTAACATGAATGTTTGTTCGGCGGGACGAATTACATGTTTGACACAAATGGAAATGCAAAGAAAGTGAAGGAAGGAGACATAAGGCACAGTTACAGTAGTGTGATGATGATGATGTTGAGGATGATGGCTCTTCACAGAATAAGGAGTCACGAATCAGATAAAAAAAACATTACGCTGACTACCGGTAATTAGGGTTGGGCGATTTTCCGAACGAACGGTATATCACGGCTGTATAAAGTTATGATGGTGTCCATATGAACACCGTCTCAAAAATGTCTCTTGTTATAATTGTATAATATTATATTTATAATATAATAATATAAAAAATATATATGTTTTATATATTAATATTATTTTTAATATAAAAATAATATATATATTTTTCGCGCTTATTTGAATTTCTCCAACTGCCACTGATGTGGGCGGGGCTTACTGTCCGCTGCTGTCATTGGAGGATAGAGAATTTGGACCCGACGTCAGCCAATCAGTGGGCTGTGCTTGAGCGCGAGCCTCTACGTAAATGGCGGCTAACGGCTAAAAATCTGATTGACATTACAGAGAACAATAGGATTAGGGCTGAAAAACTTTCTTCGTTCTCGGAGGATAAAGACCGAATTAATGAATGACCTTTAGCATAGGCTACACCGAATCAATTTGTTGACATTAAATCCTCAATTGAATGCCAAAACGAAGCCCCCCCCCCCATGTTTTCTTTCCCCCAAAAAATTAGCCCTAACTTTATGGCTTTATGGTCGATAATAAAAAAATGTAGCTTAGGCTATAGCAATACCGATATAATGCTGATTTAAAAATTCCTTTGTGCTTAGAGGCCTAGCCTACTAGCACAAAGTTAATCAATAATCGTCTATTACTCAGGTATGCCATTTTAACGTTTTTTTTTTGTTTTTGTTTAAATGGATGTCGCTCAACCCTACCGACTGCGTGCCAAATATGTAACTTAATCTCTCTCTCACACACACACACACACACACACACACACGTCAGGTTACCTTGAAGGAGCTGGCGAACCGCGGCGGCCCCAGGGAGAGAGAGAGGGCCTGGGCGACGCGTCTGTTGAGTACCTGCAGAAGGAGACAGGAGAGTAACGTGAGACAGGAGACAGGAGAGTAACGTGAGACAGGAGACAGGAGAGTAACGTGAGCCCTCATCAAACGCACAGGTTTTCAGATGTGGGCTGCTGCTGCTGGGACTATTTATGACACATTTATGTCACACTTCAGACTTTCACCATTTGTTTGGCAGCGCTTTGTGTTTTTGACACTTTTGTTTACATACCTAACTGATGTTGAAATATGAGCTGAGGCTCATTTGAAAGTGGCGTTGCCCGAAAGTGTGCACTGAATACCTTGAGGTATATATATATATTTATAGAACATGGAGATGGGCGGTAATCGAAAAACCTGATGCTCCAGTCCCAGTCTCTCCGTGTGTGTGTGTGTGTGTGTGTGTCTTTGATCTCTACTGCATTCAGAAGCAACAGATCCGAGTCCATCGCCGTCTCTTGCAAGCGATTACATCAGAAAGTGCGTCTTATCAGCACCCGCACGTTGTTGTCTACTCTCGTCACTTATCACCAACAGCTGAGAGGGGGGGGGGGTTAAAATGCCATCACACCGGTCAAATAACTTGAAGCACAAGCCCGATTGCATTATGTATGATAGGCGACCTGTGAATGGGCTGGTGGGAGAAACAGAAACCTTTTTAATATAGATTAAGTGGAAACCGACGAGCCACAAAGTTATGAGTATAGGTTTTCCCCATGAGGTGGGAGAGAAAAGTTGTGTAAACTTACGTTAAATTTAAATGTATTCCACGAGGAAAATCCCATTGAATGTGCATTTGTTTGCTGTTCCAGTGGAGTCGTTTACCCATACAAAACACTGATTTACTCAAGGTCAGCCCCCTAATAAAGCCTAATGGTTATTTGAGTATATCATTTCCCTGAACTGTGCTGCTACTGTACTGCTGGCTTGTGGTGGTTTCTGCATCTTCTTCCGTGCTCGCTCGTTAATGGAGACACGGGACTGGATCATCATCATCTAGCATGCATCGGCTCACCCGGTCATACCATCTACTACGTGAATCATTTACATCCATGAAAACAAGACAAACACAAGCCATAAACCCCCTTTGAGCTTTGAACTCACCGTCCTTAGGGCTGCCATGGTCGCTGCTGAATGAAGCGGAGCGGCTCGTGTAGCAACAAAAACACGTCACTTGAGTTCCGGTTTGAAACGTGAAGATGCTCTTCAGATGACAACCGGGTCTGACATAATGCGGTGCAGAAATACTAAACAGGTACTGCTTGGAAATGCAATGCAATGTAATCGTTATTTCACATACATTTATTAAGCAGCATTGAGACCGAGGGGACGTGTTATGTCGTTGTATATTACGTCATGTCTTAATGCCCTCGTGTGGTATGGATTTAACCCTAGATAGGTTACGAATAAAGTGTGTTTGCACGTGTTTACCAGACAATATGAAAAACATACCATCCGAAATAAACTAATTAAAAAAACGCATGTGATCCGTTCGTAAGTGGGTGGCCGTTGACACATATCTGTCACCTGATTGGACAAACCAAACGGGTCGCGAAGGAGCCACGCTGATTGGTCCCCGGGAGGGGAGGGGTGGAGGAGACACGCCCCCCCTCCTTGGCTATGCTCGCGTACGTTCGCGGTCACGCGGTTGCCACGCGACACGTAGAAAATGACGTAATGTGACACCCATAGAAAACAACAAATAACAACACAAACACTGAAATGGATCAAACGAACCGTTTAATGCGATCCAGTTTAGTGAAAAAACCGCTGGATTTACATATTTAAAAAAAAACAATTATTGTTTTAAAGCGTAAAAAGACCACTGGAAAGCTACGTTACGACGGCAACGAGGAAGCGACGCGTCGGATGTCGTCATCACGGGATCCGGTTTTTGAAGCCGTAGTTGAGCTCCGCCCCCCCGCTGACCAGCAGGTCGATCCCTGTGCAGAAAGTGGCGTCGGCCGCGAGGAACAGAGCCGCCCGCCCGATCTCCTCCGGCGTCCCCATCCTCCCGATCAGCTGCATAGAGGAGGAGGAGGAGGAGGACAGCATTAAGGGATCTCTCTCTTCCTCATGCTTCCTCACTCTGTGTTCATCAGACATACTACACAATACTGTAGCTGCAAACCCTCTACCCTGATTTACTTGTTTTGCAAAATAAAGCCTTTGCTGAAAATAATGCAAATGTTTGAGTTTCACAATATTTCTGTTTTGTTGTTGCTGTTGTTAGGCCTACACCCAGCTGATCTTGACCTTCACATCACATGCGCTCCTATCAGTCATCAGATTGACGCTTTGTTCATTGTTGATGACTCCCACTGCACTTCCACAAGAGCTTTCAGTATTAGCAATATAATGCCAATAATAATAATAATAATAATAATAATAATACAAATACAAGGCTGCAATCAATTCAGCCTGTGAAAAAACTGACCAGTGTTGCAAATGCCACGTATATTCCGAGTGCTGCCATGGGTCTTCCCATGATCATGCCTTAATTAAATCAAATACGTTGCTATCAAGAAGTGTCCTAAAATAAATTATTATTCATCAGGCTGCAACGTATTTAAATGTATTACTTGTAGAAACCAAGGTTAACGCTATAGCACGATAAATGTAATGTGTTTTTTTACAGGAGCATTTTCGTATGAATGTCTGAATCATTTTAACAGAATGTTTTTTTCCGAGCCTCTGTTGTTAAAATGCTTGTTTCACTGCGAGTGTGCTGCCGTTATCCAGAGCCTTTACAGCTCTAGGTTAGGTGAAATCCCCCACATACATCCTCAAAGAACCGCTCACTAGTAGTACCCTCCACTATTTAGCATATCAACAGTAGACAATATGCACTCAACACACCCTGCTACATTTTAAAGCTGCTACATTTTAAAGGCCCCCCCCCATAGCTGTGATTTACAGAACAAGTTAAGTCATGTCCACTTCAGCCTCCTCTCTCCCAGGGTGTGAACCGGTCCCACCCCCACAGGGACTAATGAGATCCGCGCAAGTCTACGATACAGACCAGACCACATGACACTGCATGCATGTGGAGGGGGGGGGGGCGGTTTCCAGAAGCGGTTTCTCAGGGAGCTGTGGGGGCGTGTTGGGATGTCGTAACCCTACACTGAGTTTCTAACCTCGGCCGGTGTTCTTGTCTGTTAATGTAAAACAGGAAAGCGGTGTGTCACCCAGTACATAACAACTATTGTTCAGGGTTGATCCAAATGTTACTTTACTTACCATCAAAGCCTAATGCAACACACTACATTGCTGTTATTATTATTATATTAAATGGCACTAAATTACACAAAACCCCCGTGGGGACAATAAAGTATATCATATCGTATTTCAAACGAACAGTGTAAGAAGTTTGTTGTTGTATGCAATTGGAAGAATCATGTGTTTTCGACATTTGCTTCAGTTGATGCATTTAGATTAGCCTTTGTATTATAGAAATACACATTGTATTTTCCTGCCCTAAGGTCACCAACTAGTCATTTCAGACTTAGGTTTAACTGGACCCTGAAAAATATACAACGAGATGCTCCCCACCATGACGAACATCTGTATTTCTTCTTGCGTAGCATTTTTTGGAATTGTTTGTACTATTAGTATAGCATGAACATGATTGTTGGTGGGGTTAATGAAGCGGCTACACAGGCAGACACAAGCTGCTGTGTCCACAACTTGCCTGAGAGTCAGCGCCGACCTTCAGGGCCGCTGCGGGGTCTGGAGTCTGTTCTGCTAATTCCTCCCACAGAGGAGTCATAATGTTACCAGGAGAGATGCTGGGCACAGAGAAATAGAAAGACGGAGTAAGAACAACGTGCAAACAAGTGTTTGCATTGATAATAATGTATTACATACAGTCAGGAAATGGAGAGAACCGAGAGGTTTAAAAAAGAAAAAAAGAAAAAGAGGGTTCACATCTCAGTTTCTCTCACCCGTTCACCCGCACTTTGTAGCGACTCTCATCCACCGCCATGGCTTTCGTCATGGCGGTTACCGCCCCCTTGTGGTAAAAGGATGACATAACATGGTGTTCATTTTTGGCTGGCCACGTGGGGGGGACAGAATGAGAAAACATCGGCTGCTATAGACTCTAGAGGCAATCGGGTCTAAACTCACCTTAGTAGCAACATAGGGAGCAGCTCCGACCTGACCAATAATGGCCACTAGACTGGCCACATTAATGATGTTCCCTTCAGTCTTACGCAGGTGTGGCAAAGCAAACTGTGAAGTTAAGAAAGAGATCTTTTACAGTTTTCCTCAAATCACTTTTTCCAAATGTGTAACCTCATTCTCTTCTCTCTTAGTGCCTCAAAACCCCACACCATTAACACAATTGGCCACTACACTATTTCTGTTCACATTTTTTTCACACAAAATGCAAAACACTAAACACAATTGTCATCATAAATGCAATTCTCATTTAACTATAACATGCCAGTCTAAAGGTTATTCATTGGGTCAATCTTTGCATGCAAAATACTATGTACAATGAGCGTTGTGTTTGTACAGAACAGAAGGCCAGCATTTAATCTAATTGAAGAAATATATATATATATATATATATATATATATATATATATATATATATATATATATATATATATATATATATATATATATTTATATATATATATATATATATGCTGATTTAGTGAAGTAGTTTTCAATTTCAATATATTGTATTGAACATACATACACTATGTGTGTGTGTGTGTGAGAGAGACAGAGCATTACTTTGGAGGCCAGGAAGTAGCTGATGAGGTTGAGATTCAACAGGTCTTTAAACTCTTCTGCTGAAGTCTCATCTGTTGCTTTATAGGGAGGGTCTGGGGGGGGGGGGGGGGGGGGGGGGGGGGTGACAAAGACAAAAAAACATACAAAACCACTGTAACAGCAACTTCCTTTGTGTCCTTTGGTGATTCTATGTGGTTACAGAGACGAGGAACTCACGCCATCCAGCGTTGTTGACCAGGCAGTCTAGTTGTCCATAAAGCTTCACCGTTTCGTCGATTAGCCTCTACAGCAAAACAACAACAATTGTGTTACAAGTTATAATTTCTATATAATAACATTTCATTTCATTCATATTTGCTAATCAAATGTATAACTATAATATCAGTAACTGGAATGACAGGTGTGTTCAAGTGAGGTACTGCGCCTTTAAATCTTGATTGCGCTTAATGTTTGGTCAGGTGACCAATGTGATGACTAATCCAAAATATCGGTCATGTGATGATGGCTTTGTTGTGACTTTGTGAGCTTCTAGGAAGTATGCTTTTGTCCAATATTAAAAGAGAGAAAAAACAGGACTTTACTTTGAGGTCTTCCTCTTTCGACACGTCGCATGTCATGAAGGTGCATGATCCCGGTCCCGTCTTGTTGAGCTCCGCCGCCAGAGTCTCACCTGCTGCAGCTTCATCTTCAATTCAATTAACATCCAATTACCCCATCGTTGGTTTAAACGCATACTTTTTTAACCATGCATATTCAATGTAACAAAAGTGTTCCTGGGGAGGAGCCTAATTATTGAAAAAGAAAGGAAAAAAAGTAGGCGTATTTACCTCCTCTTGCGCAAAACACCACTTTGGCACCATTTTCCACTGAAATAGAAACACTGGACCATTAACTTAACGTTGCGTCCATACATACGCGTCGTCGCCACCAAACGCAAAATCCGGCTGCTGTTCAGTCTTACCAAACACCTTCACTGTTCCTCTTCCGATCCCCTTCGTCCCTCCGGTGACTATGGCCACTTTATTATGGTAGCGCAGCGGTGGACAGGCAGACATTACTAAAGGTGGTGAAGTACTGGGTCGTGGACGAGGACGACAGGTAGCACCCTGGACACTGGCTGTCTACCTGCTGCACTGCACTTCTGGGTTCATTCCCACCCCGTTACCCAGTGGTGCTCATCTCACCAAGGCATGGGGCGGGGATGGCCCGGAGTTGCGCTTATTGGCGAGAGAGAGACAGAGGGGGCGGGACGTTCGGTTTACAGTGGGTGAAGCGGGCGAACGAGAGGGCGGGACTTCTGGTGGATGGATATCCGTATCTGTTACATGTTTTCTGGGGGGTGTTGCTTTGTCGGATGTTTCGTAAGACGTCCACATTTATTCGCCGTGCTTTTGTTGCTGTTGTTCTATGTTCATGTTCTTGTCGCTCCGGGGACTGTTAACTGGCGTGCACAGCGCATAGGAGATAAGAGACCGGAAGTTGCGTTGCGGTAGACCGGGATAACGCTAGGATCCAGGATCCTCTCTTAGCCTGTCACAAGTTGTCACTGCAGGAAACCAATATCCCAGTTTCCGGGTGATTCTTCAACTTTGGTAAACTTGGCGTTATGAATATATAAACTACATTGAACAATGTTCGGGTTTTCAGTATAAATCAATACGATAAACTATTTGAGCATGTAAAAGCACATTTTCCGAGATATAGACAGCAAAGGCCTGTGAAGAGTTAGAGCAGGGGTGTCAATATCAACGTGCAGGGGCCACATCCTAAAAACTGCTTTGAGTTGAGGGCTATATATATATATATATATATATATATATATATAATTTAATTATATTTATTTAAGAAATAAATAACTTTGTAGGGACAGCTAGATATCAACATTTGATATTCAATAGTCAGTGTGTGACAGGACTACAAACACTTAATCAAATCTACTTTTCTTTTGACCAGGTGCTATGTGCATTCAATTTTTTTTAATTCAACACCTGTCTCTAGAAGGGCTTTTGTGAAAAAAAAGAGATTCAAACAATGAGGTAAACAGAAGGTAAACTGACAGCGAGCTACAATAAAGCACAAGGTAAAATGAAGATAAACTAAGCACAACAACATACAATAAAACATATTTAATAGCTACAGACAACATGAGTATGAGTTTGTTGCTGAATTTACCAGGATTTGGTAACTCTTAACAATGTTGAAGTTTGCAGCATATTTCGAGTGATCAGGTAGCGACTTTGCTCCTTTCACAGAAAAAGCCATCAGAATGCAAATTGCAGAATTAAACTTTACAGTTTCCACTTGAAGCTGCTCTGGTGGATCTGCTGCAGTTCAGTAGCCTCTTAATGTATTTACAGAGACACTGAGGAGCAAGTCCATTCAAACATTTAAAAACAAGCTTTACATAGTGGAAATCAATAAAGTTTGCAAAACTTAAAATGTGTGTGTGTGTGTGTGTGTGTGTGTGTGCACGTGTACCTACTGGTGCGCGTGCGTGCGTGCTTGTGCGTGTGTGCCTGCATGCATGTGTGCGTGTGTGTGTGTTATGTATTTATTTATTTCGATTATCTGAAGCTCTTCGGCTGAATGTTTCACTACATCAAAATGCATTATAAAAGAAATGGTTGTAAACCAGACAAAATAGTTTGGATATAAATAACTATGGCCAAACTCCAAGTAGCTGGAAGTCTAAGAAGATTGCTCTGAAGTCCTATACGACCTCAGCTATCCAGTTACATAGTTACCCATGCGTCTTCTTTTCATAACAAATCAGAATTGAAATAGATCTGAAAAACATCTGAGAACTTACTTGGCCCTTACTTGTGCAGCGCTTCACATTTTTGTATTTGCTCCAATATTGATTGTGTGCTTTGTTTGCTCTCAGCCTCACCTGTAAGTCACTGTGGGATTAAAAGCGTCTGACAAATGACTAAATGTTAATATGAACGAGAGGCAATTAATGAAACACGCTAAACATACTATATCGTCACATAAAATAGGTTTGTTAGGTGTATTATCATATGTGTGTGTGTGTGTGTGTGTGTGTGTGTGTGTGTGTATGTGAGGGTTGACATTTGACTGTGTGAAAGGGCATTTGATCCAAGAGAACTTGGATCTGAGAGATGTAAGAGCAAGGCTCTCTTGGAGAGGAAAGCCATCCGAGATTGAATTTCGAGCCGACAGCATTTCTTGGGCGAGACTTATCAAGTGTGTGTGAGAAACGAGAGAGAAAGAGAGAGAGAAAGAGAGAGAGAGAGAGAGAGAGAGAGAGAGAGAGAGAGAGAGAGACATGAAGTGTGGACGAGACGGTGACCCACAAACACGCTTGCCAATGAGGGCGCTCAAGAGACCAGATTTACACACAGCTCCCCAGTGCTTCTGTCCTCCCCTCCCTCTCTTGTCCCCTCCCCTCCTCCCCCCCCCCCCCCTCCTGTCCACTCCCCTCCCTCTGCCTGGCCGCCCCTCTCTCTTTGCGAACCCAACACGTGGCCGCGTCACCGGCAGGGTTGCGGGTGCTGGTGCTGGTGGTGGTGTGGGGTGTGGGGTGGGTGTGGGGGTGGTGGCGGCGAGTGGAAAGGGGAGAATAGAGCAGCACCAGAGGTACAGTAGCAGAGTGTGGCAGTTGATGCCGGCTGGGGCAGTCAGGTCTCCATCAGGAGCTTGGAGAGAGAGAGAGAGAGAGAGAGAGAGAGAGAGAGAGAGAGAGAGCAAGAGGAAGAGGAAGGAGAGAGAGAGACAGGTGGACAAGTTGGCATGTAAAGGTAATGTTGAAAGTCGTGAGCCTTGGCTTGATGTGGGTTATAATGTTCATGTTGTGAATGAACTACTTCGATTTGGCTTCTGATTTTATACGCCTTGAAGCGGTCAGTGGAATAGTGGAAGAGTTGAATAACTACTTAGAGCGAATGCAAATAGAGCGATTATATCCACTTGTGAGAGAACAAGATCCTAAAGTTTAATGTCATCCTAGAGGTCAGTGGCTTTGTGTGTCGAGCATTTGTCTTAATCGATCTACATTATTAGATGGATCCACGACAGTAAACAGATATGATCACATTTCATACCATTATTATATCATGCTCTAAAATCCTATGGACTTGCTATCATTATACAGTCAACCTATGACCCCTTCCTCCAGAGAGCCGATCAACTTCCCCAACCAGCACAAACTGACCTCCAAAAAGACTGAGGAATGGATAATCCCGGCACTGAGGACGGAGGAGGAGGAGGAGGAGGAGGCGGCGAGGAAGACAAGACCAGAGACAAAAACCTCATCCCCATGGAGCTGCGGGACACCGACAAGTGGACCAAAGAGCAGCAGAACCAGGTGGAGAAGGGCAGTGTGAAGGAGCGGGGCGGCGGCGGGGGGGGGTGGCGCGAGGGGGGGCGGCGCCCTCCCCCCACCGCCTGGAGGACTGGCGGCTGGGCGCTGAGCGAGCGGCTGGCCATCAACGTGTCGGGCATGCGCTACGAGACGCAGCTGCGCACCCTGGCCCAGTTCCCCGACACCCTGCTGGGCGACCCCAAGCGCCGCCTGCGATACTATGACCCGCTGCGCGACGAGCTCTTCCTGGACCGCAGCCGCGTCTGCTTCGACGCCATCCTCTTCTTCTACCAGTCGGGCGGGCGGCTGCGGCGGCCCGCCAACGTGCCCCTGGACGTGTTCATGGAGGAGATGCGCTTCTACGAGCTGGGCGACGACGCCATCATGCGCTTCAAGCAGGACGAGGGTTTCCCGAAGGAGGAGGAGCAGCCGCTGCCCACCAACCGGCTGCAGCGGCAGATGTGGATGCTCTTTGAGTACCCCGAGTCGTCCGGCGGCGCCCGCATCATCGCCATCATCAGCGTCATGGTGATCGTGGTGTCCATCCTGATCTTCTGCCTCGAGACGCTGCCGGAGTTCAGGGCCGAGAAGGAGCTCAGAGAGGTGAGGGTGGGTGGGTGGGTGGTTGATGGGGTTGGAGGATGATGGGAGCATTATGGGATGGAGGGGTGAGGTAGGGTGAGGCAGGTTGACGGCATCTGACCGAGGCGTATTTCAACGATAGCTGAGTTGAGGTCAAACCTAGAGGTCAAACCCGGGCAAACGAGGCCTCCCCGCGGCGAAGCGTGAGGACTCGAAGCGGTTAAAAGGTTGCACAGGGAACATCGAAGGTGGAAGAGCAAGGTGGCGACGGTTGACACCGCGCGTAAACAACCTCTGACCTAAACACATATACACACACCGCTCGCGCACGTGTGCATTTCCACACTGTACCAAGCCAGAGCAGCTGGGAAAAATGTTTCCCCCTCGGGAACTGTAAGAGTGAGGGAGAAACTACCCCAAAATATATATATATATATGACTTTGTGCTTGTTAAAAACTAATAAAGCCAATAGAGCTTGGAAAGTTACTTTGGATTAAAAAAAAAAGGTCTACTTAATGACATAATATAATCATTTAGGTATTAAATTGCAAATGCAAATTAGTCCTGTGCACACGTTTAGTTTAATAAGTCAATGTGATTATCATTTTTAGTATTTGATTATTTATTATTTATTTAAAAATAAATAGGGTGTCTGTGTGTGTGGCGATGGTGGGAGGACAGCGATCTTATAAATGGGATTATTGTTGCCTCCTCGTAAAATCCGATCCCACGGCCCCCAACAGATTGAGGCGGATGAATAGAGGGAATCTGAGAAGAGCAGTTGAAGAGCAAAAAAAAAAAGGAGTAGCAGAAGGCAGGAGTAAAAAATAAAGACATCAAGTGCATCAGAGGCGATAGACGAGCAGAGCATGTGAATGGAGAGGAACTTTAGGAAGAGCTTTAGGGGCGGGTTGCAGCTCCGTGTTGAAAAGCGGATACCCTGTGGTCTTCGAACCAGACCATCTGGCCGTCTCAGTCTAAATTAATTTCCACTACTTCTACCGCCGCACAGACAAATGCCCCAGCTTGTTGACTAACCGCATGTGCATTGTCACACAGACTGAAATATATAGGTGTGAGTGAGACAGAGAGACAGAGAGATAGAGAAACGGAGAGAGAGAATTGCACAACAGTTATCGGTCGTGAGGAGGGGAAGGGAAGGAGATGTGCTTCTCGTGTTACTCTTTGGAGATGGGAGAGGCTATTAATAGGGAGGATAACCCTCAAAGAACACATCAACACAGAGACCAATATCCATATTAATAAACACTGTGAGTCATGCGCACTGAAAGAGGCATGGAAAGAGCCTGAAAGGATCGTCTTTTTGATGACGAGTATAAATATGAAATGAGCCTCCGTGGCCCCACTTAGCGCCACGGTGATACAGTGGGGGGGTAACTGAGATGCAGAGCTCTCCTGATTTACACCTTCCACCGCCACCACCACTACACACACCCAGGCCAAACACACAGGGGCGCTGCTAGAGATTTTGAGCCCTATGAAGGAATATAATATTGCCCCCCCCAATTAATAGTGTGCTCTGAGGGGCCCCTGTCAGTGCTGGGCCCTTGGAATCGTCTTAACTTCCCCACCCCCCCCCCCCCCCCCCCCTTTGCAGGCGCCACTCAAAGTCAAAAGCAGATGCTCACTCATACACTCAATCACTCACTCACTCACTGCTACACACACTCACTCACATATTCACTCACTCACACACACACACACACACACACACACACACACGCACACATATACTCACCTACTCACTCACACACTCACACACACACACACACACACACACAAGTGTGTGCATGAATTAATGAATGTATGAATGAAAAAAGGTTTACGGTATTATTATTGTGCAGCCTTGAATGCACAGTAATATCTCTCGTAAAAAAGGTGGAATGTCCTTATGCATATAATGTCCCAAAGCTAAACCCATGCTACCGCTACACGCGGCCAGGAGAAATGGGAGTTAAGTTACGAAGGTTGAGATTCTTCGGTCTAGCCAGAGTCTGCAGTGTAATTTCAACCCGGCTCACTAGCTCATTCGTGTTTTATTGAGCGGTTAATTTTAGAAAGCAAAAATAATTTTTACGTACACAAATCTGCGGAAATAAAGAGGGCCACACGAGAAGCGACGTGAGAGCCGAAGCGTTCGCATGGTATCACCGGTTTCACGACACCAATCAGATCGCGATGACGGACACATTCTCCAAATGTGCTGAGGATCACCCATACTGCTTTTAAATCCATCTGCTCAGTTTTTTAGCACCCCCCCCGTACCCTTGGGATCCTCTCTTGGGTTGCTGGGTCTCTCTCCATTTGGCCATCTCTGTGTGTGACCTTCCTCTCCAGAACGCTATACCTTCTGCTTTCCTCCCTATCGTGTTCAACCCCCCCCCCCCCCCCCTCCTCTGTTTGACAGATTGACACACTTCGTCAAACACATGAAAGACAGAAACGGGGGGTCAATCATTAATTGTGTGCTTTTCCAGCTGTAATCGTACTTCCTTCCACTCATGTATTCGATACGGTGATCGCAGCCACTTCAAATGTACGGTTTTATTATTCTGTTCTATTTTTAAAGTGTATTGACAACCTTTCACCCCCTTCCTCCTCCTCCTCCCTCCCTCCCTCCCTCCCTCCATCCCTCCCTCCCTCTCTCTATCCGGTACGTCCCTCCAGCAATTCACCACAGTCCCGCACCCCACCATAGCCAACCAAACCATCTTGGTGCCGCCGGGCTTCACCCCCTTCCAGGACCCCTTCTTCATCACGGAGACGGTGTGCATCTGCTGGTTCTCCTTCGAGCTGATAATGCGCCTGCTCTGCGCGCCCAGCAAGGTGCACTTCTTCAAGGACGTGATGAACACCATCGACTTCTTCGCCATCATTCCCTACTTCGTCACGCTGGGCACGGAGCTGGCCAAGGACCGGGGCACGCCGCCGTCCGTCTCGCTGGCCCTGATCCGGGTCATCCGGCTGGTGCGGGTGTTCAGGATCTTCAAGCTGTCCCGCCACTCCAAGGGCCTCCAGATCCTGGGCCAGACGCTGAAGGCCAGCCTGCGGGAGCTGGCGCTGCTCATCTTCTTCCTCTTCATCGGCGTCATCCTCTTCTCCAGCGCCGTGTACTTCGCCGAGGTGGACAACCCCAACACCAGCTTCACCAGCATCCCCGAGGCCTTCTGGTGGGCCGTGGTGTCCATGACGACGGTGGGCTACGGCGACATGTACCCCGAGACGGTGGGCGGCAAGCTGGTGGGCTCCATGTGCGCCATCGCCGGCGTGCTCACCATCTCGCTGCCGGTGCCCGTCATCGTGTCCAACTTCAGCTACTTCTACCACCGCGAGACGGAGTGCGTGGACACCGAGTCGGAGTTCAAGCACGTGGACACGGCGCTCTGGGAGGAGGAGGGGGATGAGGGGGGCGGCGGCGGCGGCGAGGGGGGCGAGGGGGGCGGCGGCGGCGGCGAGGGGGGCGAGGAGAAGGACACGTACGAGGAGGGGGCGCAGGACGGTCCCCAGGCCGCGGGAGACCGCCGCGGACCCCTGTATGAGGACGCCTTCCGGGGGGTGAACGGCGCGCTGCTGGCGGGGCTGTGCGCGGGGCCGGTGCCGGGCGGCGACCCGAGGGGGCTGAGGTTCTACCTCAGAGAGCCCCTGGTCACGCAGGTCTGACGGGACACACAGGGGACAGGGACAAGGTAGTTTTGTGGGTTAACGCCGCGCTAGGTCGGAGAGAGAGAGGGTCGTGAGTTATCGTAGCGTTATCCCAGTCTACCGCAACGCCGTCTCACCAAATCAGACTTTAGATCTAAAGTCTGGTGGCAGACGAGCTCAAATCTGGATGAACGGGGCGTTTCGTTTTCTTTTGCTTCAACTGTATTTTGACCAATCGTGTTGCCGGGGGGGGGGGGGGGGGGGGGGGGCGGGGATCTGTACATAGAATGGGTTTCTAATGGAAACAACCTGACTGGTGGAAACCACAACAAACCTGATACGGCTGAACATTAGTCTCGGATCCAGAAGAGGACCGATGACTAAAACGATAGCATCATCTTCCCATCGTCGGTATCCCTCCTTGGCCAACATGAACAACGGCGATGAGCTGCGTACACCAGTTAACAGTCCCCGGAGTGAGAAGAACAAGAACATGGCAAGGAGAACAACAACAACAACAACAACAACAACAACAAAGACAAGAATTGAAGAATTTGAAGAATTTGACAAAGCAATATCCCAAACATGTAACAGAGACGGATATCGCCGTCTCAGAAGGCCCCTTCCGCTCTCGCCACTAAACCCATGTAACGGAAAGCATCCCAAGCATGCTGGGATGTCCGGCCGTCTCTCGTGCCAATAACGCAGATTTGGAGCGCCGCCGCCGCCGCCCTCCGAGGCGGTCCGTCCCGGACGAGGGCACCTGAGAACGAGGTTAACGCCGCACTTGGAGGAGGCCCAGGGGTGAAACGACGATGGGCCCCCGAGTGATATCTGGTGGAAAGTCGATGCCAAAAAAAACACACAAAGTGAACCAGCAGGACTCGAACGTTTATAGAAAATCACCGACCTTGGACTGAATGTAACGTGTTACACCACTACAGCTACCGACGATGAAACGATCCCATGAGTATATAAGATGTTATTGTGTGTCTTATCCTGTTTGTACATTCATCATGTCATCACTTCCTTATGCGTTTGAGCCTTTTGCGAGAGAATCTTAGGCTATTTTTTTCTTGCCAATAACTTTTTTGTATACATTAAAAAGATGCAAATGTATATTTTGAAGGACGTGAATTGTAGTCTGTACTTGAACTGTGGTCTCTACTTCTACTCCTCCTCCATCAGAAACGGGCCGCCGAGTAAACGTGTTGTGAGCCTGTCTGTGTCCGTGGTTCTGTCCAGCTACGTTACATCATATAATAACTGTATTCATCAGACATACGAGACAGACACAGCCATTAACAACATAACGTAACCCCCCCCCCCCCCCCCCCCCCCCCCTTAGGATATTGATGAACTCCTCCATGAGAAATATCAATGTGACAGTGGCTCATTGAGGAGGACTTCCTGCCATTGCCGTATGTCACAACGGAGAACACTTGAACTGTCTCATCGCACATTCATCCCATTGTGTTGCAGTGTGTTACTCTCCATGTGAACTGAAGCGCAGCATGCAGCTGAGTACAATGAGTGCAGTGAACGCTGATCTTTAAGTGGAGAAATGAATCTGACTCTACGCCCTGTGTATGGGATGACAGCGGTGTGGTTCCAGGGAACTGGGGTACAGTCTGAGGCGCAATCCGAGCACACAAAGACCAGTCAAGATTTGTGGTGTGTGAGTGTGTGTGTGTGTGTGTGTAGGTGTGTGAAGAGGATACGTGCTGGTGGTGACTTGGTCTATTGCTATGTTTTGCATGTAGCTGGGTGTAAGTGATATGACAGGAGAGGTGCCAGAGTTAGGCCATGCATGTCCTCTCAGAACCTTGGTGTCAGGACTCAGTGAATGCCCCTCTCTCTCGGCCAATGCGAGGCCAGTGTTTCACCTTCATGGGTCCTGCAGCGGCGTAGCGCTGCGCAGGATTACTTGCGCCACTGCAGTCAGCCATGAACAAAAAAAATAAAAAAATAAAAGATTATATATATATATATATATATATATATATATATATATATATATATATATATATATATATATATATAGAGAGAGAGAGAGAGAGAGAGAGAGAGAGAGAGAGAGAGAGAGAGAGAGAGAGAAGAATTAGAAATTATGTTGGGTGCCAACATAATTTAGTATGTAGGGGGCACCTACATAATTAGAAATATTATAGGTGCCCCCTACTGCACCCCTCTCAATAGTTACATAATCTCCAACTGTCATTGGAGAAATATTGTGGGAAAATACTCACAGCAAAATAGTGTTCTGCTATAGAAGAATACAAAACGCATGATGATACTGTAGGCGGCTCATGAATGGCTTTAGACTAAATGTAGGAAGCATAAAGAGAAAAAGTAACACAAGTGACTTTATAATAGAAAGTAGCCTTCATATTTGATTGTGTAGAACAGAAGCAAAACCCAGACGATGGGATGCCTACAAATTGTGCTAACATTAATGCCAGAAAAATGTAGCTCACATGCTACTTCTTGTTATGTTATATTGTTATACCATATGAGACCATTTCTGTTGGAATGCAGCAGTCAATGATCACAGTAAAACCTCTTTGTGCACACGCACATCAGCGCCGTGCACACGCACATCAGCGCTGTGCACACGCACATCAGCGCCGTGCACGTACACATGAACATCAACACAGCACACCTCACACACACCTCAGCACCGATGCTGGAAAAATTGCTATGCTGTGCTGTGCTAGGCTATTGTCCACAATACAAACTTGTACTATACTATAGGCTACACACAGCATTGGAGAATTTCTCCTTGCACTGTTAGGATGAAGTATAAGGATAACTGTTGTTAAGAATAAATAATAACATGTATCAACAGGCTGTAATATCTACACATAGCCACAACGGAATAAATATAAATATATAAGTTGTATTAACCGCACCTGGCCACCAGATGGCGGCACACATAATACACTGGGGGCGGGCGCTAAACATTAGGCAATCAGAGCATAGTATGCGTCATAGAGGCCACGCCTGCCCAGATACTACCAAACTACAGATCCGGGGGGAGGGCAGAAACCCTGGGCCTGCGTATCTGGACAGTTATATCTGGCTAAGGGTCGCTCCACGCGCGTGAATTTTACAATTCCTCTCCATTTGCTTGATAGATAATAGACCTAAAACTAAACAAATAAAGTGAGTTAAAGCGATCCTGAGTCGGGGCCTTCTTCCTCAACGAACATCACTACACTGTACTGTAAGGATATAAACGGTTTCTTCCTAGAGCAGAAAACGACACAGAGGCCTTCTTTACTGTAGTCATTTGCTTCTCAATGCTACAGACTACTAGCCTGGCAAGCCAGACCCACATCAGAAAGATGTAGGGTCTGGCTCAGCTCCATTGGCAGTGTGGGCGGGATAAACGGTTGTCTTTCAAGTTCCCTCTGCACGCAATAGGATAGCGCTACAACCAATCAGAGCAACGAAGAAGGTGACGTACGGCTCTGACTACGTAATTAATCAAAACTCCGAATACATATTTCTTTTCGAAGAAAGACTTCAGTGCCGTTCTTTGTTATTTTCTCAAAGAAAATGTTAACTTCAAGTCTTGAAGAGTCGCGGCCAAAGCCGAGTGGAAAGACAGCCGTTCGCCAGCAGCAGCAGCCATTGTTTACCTCTAACACGGAACCGTCGCAACTCTGTCGTCATGGTAGCCCGGCTTTCGACTCCGCCCCTCACGCTGTGATTGGTCAGACATACTTTGTGTTTCCAGCACCAAAAAGCCGACGGAGCCGTGCTAGACCTACCTAGCTGCCAAATACATTTGCTGCCGCTAGGGAGTGTCTAGAGTTCTAGGCTAACAGACTACGTTAAGTTGTTTTAAATCTAGGATCGAAAGAGTGTCACTTTTAAGCATTGCTTTCTAATTTTAACAATATGTTTGTATGTGTCTGGACATGATCTGGAGTTCTATGTTTAGTATGAGTGACAGAGGAAATGCTTCTTTGAATTTTCTTTTCTAAATAAAGATTTGTTTTCTTTTCTAACTGATTCTTGGGTGAATCTAACTAACTATAACTTTTATGGTCACGTACATACCTCGTATATACCTGTGAAAGGTTGTGCTTCAGGGGAATAAACTAAACTCTGAGGTTGTGGCCTGTGGTGACCTGCGATGACCGCTCCCGCCTCTAGATGGCGTCGTGTTCCCAAAACAGAGCCACGGTACCGGGGAGCGTGACGTCATTTGAAATCCGTGCTACCGTGGGTCAACACATTAGTTATGGCCCTTGCGCACTTTCGGTATGCCTATGCTACCAGCAGCTTAAGCACAGAGCAAGTAAATATAGTCGAAGTAAATATAGTCCTACATTGTAATAATAATAGGCTAATGTTAATAATAGGCCTCGATGACTGAATGAATATATATTTGGATAGCAGACCAAATACACTTCTTCCCTTGTGTTTAGACTTCGTCACTGGGAAACAGGTCCATTAACTGCAGTGACTTGGAAACAAACACATTCTTAAAGATGTTTTAATTGTTTCGTCTCTTACACGCAGTGCCGGTTCTAACCTCCATGGGGCCCTAAGCAAAATCCTGTTAAGGGGCCCTCCTATCTGAACTCTGCGGGCCAAAATATAACCATGTTTTACAGTCACCTTTACTAGTCTTGTCTTTGGGGTAAGAAAAATCCTGTCTTGGTTTGAATGGACCTCTGCGCACAAACTCAGTTCGCATAGAGTCTGTTAAGACTGGAGGCCAGTCTGCTGGGTCATTTGGTGGAGCGGTTTTAGGGTCTGGGCTGCTTGTACTGGCTGTTCAAAAGTGACTTATATTAACACTACATGAGTTAAAAGTAATTGTTTCAAATTCAAATACATTTGAAAAGCCTACATCTAATAGTTGCAATAACCACAGCACAGGCTATAACAATGTGAAAAATGACAATAATAAGTTTCCATATGAACAAAAACCATAACTGTTCAGATAGCCAATGTTGTTATTTAAATGTTATTAAATGAATTACAATGAATATGTTTAATACTTCATGCTTATAATTTAGACTACCTGCTATGTGTATATCTAGTGTGCAGGCAGCACAGCAAATCAAAATTCAACTAAATATTTAGGCTAGTCAAAGTTAATCCTTTTGCCTTCTTTCCATTTGATAAAGGCGTTCAGTTGTATCTAAGCCAAGCCAACTAACGTTGGACTGAAATACAGTGATGGGCAGTAGCGTCGACGCTACAAGCTGTGAGGATGTCACATGCTGTGAGGATGTCATCGCGCCTATCGCATGATCAGGGCCGGACCAACGCACAGGCTTGATATGGCTGCAGCCTAGGGGCCCCACCTGCCAGGGGGCCCCCGATTGGCCGAATCGGGGGCCCGCTAGCCCCGCTAGCCCCGCGATCTGCTAGCGCCGCGATCCGGTAGCGCCGCGATCCGCACGCCCCCTCGCTCAATAAAAAATCTCCGCTACATCGTAGGCCCCCCCCCCTCCCGTACATTCTTAATCCGGGCCTGCGCATGATTTAGACTTGACGGTTTCGGCAGAAAACACGTTCTCATCCCAACTCGTAATATAGGCTACCGACGATTTGTCACGCCCCTAGACGTCTGATACTGATGCCAAAGGTACCCTCCCGCATCTGTGTGAAACGATCTGGGTTCTCATAAACCCGATCGCGGTGGTAAGAGACGAGCAGAGTCTACAGCGTCCGCTCGCAGAGCAGAGTCTACAGCGTCCGCAGTCTACTGTGAAACAATTCACTCCAAAAAGGGTTATGGGTTATGGTTATGGTTAGGGTTATGGTTATGGTTAGCGTAATCTATCACCGTGACCGGGTTATTATTGGAGTGAATGGACGCTGTAGACTCTGCTCTGCAAGCGGACGCTGTAGTTGGGATGAGAACGGGCTGCGGTTGAGTATGTGGGGATTTTTTCGGTCGCAATTGGGTTGCACATTTTTAAAAGTGGTGGGGACAAAATTCAAATTATAAATAGTGGTGGGGACCAGGGCCGGATTAGCCAATGCGTTTTCTGGGCACGGGCCCAGGGGCCCGGCCATAGAGGGGGCCCGGCGTTCAGATCTTTTTTTTTTTTTTCCGCGGTAATTCCGCTTCAACTTCTTATCATTGTAGGCACTAGCTGTCGCTATAGGCTACCTGTCGCAAGTTTGACTGAAGTGGAGACGGGGGGAGGGGCCTTAATTAACCTGCGGGGCCCTACGCAACTTGCGTAGTGTGCGTATAGGGAGAACCGGCTATGCTTACACGATTGGTTTAGCCAGAGCGAACATGTGTGTGAGTTTCTTTGAATTTTGAAGTTGAAGTTATCTTATCAATTTGATCACTTTCTAAACATATGAACATGTTCATTTTCACGTGTTGTGTGCCATATGAGAGGATATGAACTTATCTTACGGTTATCATATGTAACAAATGAGGGGTTACTGGAGGATATATGGGCTTTCCTTTTCTTTTCTTTAGTTTTGTCACAACCCACAACAAAGAGGGCTCAAATTAAAACAATGAAAAACAACTTATCATTGTTTTGTCTCATGCACAACTTCAAAACATACAATTATTGGCGGCAAGAGTTTTGAATTGAGTCAAGCTGGGTTGACTCAATCTGGGCAGAAATTCAATTCTGCCCAGAGCAGATGATAATGGTAATATTTGAACCCCCCCCCCCCACACACACACACACACACACACACACACACCACCTCTGTCCCACCCATAGCGACGCACGACTGTAGTGATTAAAGTCCTAACTCCCTCCTCGTGTGACCAGATATCCATGTGTCACAGGTCTAAAGATCACGGATTAGGGGACTTTGAAGAGACACACCATGGCTCACACAACTGTGTGAATGAGTTCAATTTATCTCGCCCTTCCTATCTCTCTCTCTCTCTCTCTCTCTCTCTCTCTCTCTCTCTCTCTCTCTCTCCCTCTCTCTCTCTCCTTTGGGCCCCTCTACCTCTGCTCTGTCTCTGATGCCTGAGGTCCGAGTGCTGACGTCACGCGTTGTTTCCAATTATCCACAGTGGCCCCCATGCTGTCTGGGAAGAATGAGACGGATTGACGTCTTTCTGGCCATCTGCCTCTCTCTCTCTCTCTCTCTCTCTCTGTCTCTCTCTGTCTCTCTCTCTCTCTCTCTCTCTCTCCCTCTGCCATCGTTGGCTCTGGCCTTGCCATCGCCATCCCTGCAGTACTTCTCTGAGAGGATTAAGTGTGTTGGCATCTCTGTGGGCCTTTGTCCAATCAATGTGTAAATGTGGCACTGTGTGTGT
This sequence comes from Merluccius polli, assembly GCA_030340625.1. Taxonomy (NCBI): domain Eukaryota; kingdom Metazoa; phylum Chordata; class Actinopteri; order Gadiformes; family Merlucciidae; genus Merluccius; species Merluccius polli. The sequence goes on along the minus strand of JAOPHQ010002003.1, from coordinate 211,018 downwards.
GTGTGTGTGTGTGTGTGTGTGTGTGTGTGTGTATTATGTGTGTGTGTATTATATGTGTGTGTGTATGTGTGTGTGTGTGTATTATGTGTGTGTGTATTATATGTGTGTGTATGTGTGTGTGTGTGTGTATTATGTGTGTGTGTATTATATGTGTGTTTGTGTGTGTGTGTGCGTGTGTGTATTATGTGTGTGTGTGTGTGTGTATGTGTGTGTGCATGTGTGTATTATGTGTGTGTATTATATGTGTGTGTATTGGTGTGTGTGTGTGTATTATGTGTGTGTGTATTATATGTGTGTTTGTGTGTGTGTGCGTGTGTGTGTTAAGACATATGTAATCGCTGCTGTGTATCGTGGTATCAAGCTGGAGCTTTAGTAATTCTCTTGTCCGGAGGATTTCTTTTTTTTTCTTCTTCTTCACCTTTTGTCTAAAACCACCGCAGCTGACGCGTGTCCCAGTTGGTCGGGCAAATCCTTCTTTGCAGAGACACCGTGCGTCAAAAGTGTAAAGACCTGCAGAGAACACACGTTTAACTTAAATAAATCTCTTCAGATTTTATTACGTACAATATCGACACAACTTTGAATGGCCGCAAGGGGAGCGTCGGTCCGCGACCTCCAATGAAAAACCTTCCAATGAAAGGCAGTTCATTTGGGACACAAGAGGATGTGGTTCTTGCTATACAAAAGAATAAATAGTCAACGGTATCATATTACAGCAAATTATTACTTAAAAACAATGAATACATGGAGAACAGAAAGTTGTGAATTTGACAACAATCATCATTTCAGACACCAGACCACAACAAATACAAACCATGTGTAAATTACAATAGTGACAGTATGAACATCGATAGTATAATGATCTCGTTTAGGGCGCACAGAATTAGGGGTTAGGAGTTTAGGAGTTAGGAGTAAGCTAAGAAATCACTGGAAATCAAAAGAAACTAAACTAAGGTGAGATATGATTAAAAAAAATAAAAAAATAATAAAAAAATAACAATGAATACAATGGTTCTTTCAATTACATTATACTGTGCTGGTATTCCTACAATTCTTTGAGTTGCTTGTGCGTTAGTAAGATGAAAAGCTTAGCAGGACTAACAAGACAATCATACACCCTCTTATTGAGAGTACCACATTGTGTATCGTTGCTTTGGTCATAAAGTACCTGAAGAAATGAGTAGAAATCGACAAGGATACAGAAGACAGGAATAATTATATATATATATATATATATATATATATATATATATATAAAACATGCCGGGACCATTGCATGAACATGTTACACGTGAAGTGAAGCATTAAAGGTGCTGTAGGTTTAGATTTAGAGAAGAGTTGTAAAGAGAGATAGCAGAACAGAGCGGAAGACAGCCGTTCCCTCCCTGATTGACAGGCAAGATGGATTCCCCCGAACCAATCGGGGAAGAGATGCCCTGATTGGTCAGAAATGAGCCGGGAGCGGTCCAAAAAACTAAATTGACTCATGTAGAGGCGGGCGCAGTCAAGTCGAAACGGATATTCTCACAGAGCGTTTCACTCACTGATAGCGGACGGATAGCTACGATATTTCTAACGAATAACGCTCAAATTACAGCTCTTGAATCTCACCTACAGCACCTTTAATGTACTTGAAACTAACAAGACTCATATTGACCGCGATGACCGAAATAAAATGTGAGGAGGGGCCCCTATGATACAACACCTTGTTACACAGCAGGGGCCCCATGATCCACGGTAAGGGAAGCAGAGGGGTTGGGGGGGGGGTGAGGGGGTCAGGGCAGGTCGGCCAGCTGAAGACCATGCCTCCTGTCGTACGCCGTGTCGTCGCTCTCCTCTCCATCGCTGACCTCGCAGAACACCCTCTCCTCCTCTTCCTCCGTCTCACTCTCGCGCCGCAGCCGCTCCTTCTCCCGGTCCCTCTCTCTGTTGGAGCGGGGCAGCGTGGGGATCTGGGATGGAGGGGGGGGGGGGGGTGTGGAGAAGGAGAAGTAGAACAAGGAGAAGAAGAAGAAGGAGAAGAAGAAGAAGAAGAAGAAGAAGAAGAAGAAGAAGAAGAACAAGAAGAACAAGAAGAACAAGAAGAACAAGAACAAGAACAAGAAGAACAAGAAGAACAAGAACAAGAAGAATCCAGTTAATTTCTAATTCAGTGCTGCCAGAAAGTGACAAAAAAGATGACAAAATTCAGAAACTAGGACACGCCTCACAGTCCCATTTTCCCAACACGCGTCAGCGCTTCTAGTATCCAGGCATCCAGGTGTGTTTGTGTGTGTATTTGGGACTAGTGTGTCGTGCGTGGAGCGGGGGTTACACCTGCCTGGTTGTCGTGGGTGGGCAGGGCGCAGTAGCCGGCCTCGGCCCGGCCGCGGAGCCGCGGGGAGTGGGAGTGGAAGGGCCGGGGGGAGTGGGAGCGGGAGCAGACGGAGCGCGGGGACGGCGAGCGGACGGAGCGCGGGGACGGCGAGCGGACGGAGCGCGCCGGCGAGTACGTGATGGAGTGGGACTGGGAGAGGGCCTGGCTGTGGTGGTTGAGCTTGGGCGGCCTCGGGGAGCGCGGCGGCAGCTCGGGGGGCCGGAAGGGCTCCACCAGGTCCATCTCCATCTCGGTGAGGATGGGCGGCGGGGGGACGAAGTCCAGCATGTCGTCCGCCGGCGCCAGGGTCAGCCGCTCGGCCGCGTCCAGCTCCTCCAGCTCCGCCCTGGACAGGTAGTCCACGATGCCGGCGCCGAACGAGTCGCCCACCACGTTGATGGAGGTGCGCATCCGGTCTCTGCGTGGACACACACGCACACACACACAGCATGACGTAGGCGGTAGTCAGCATGGTGGAGCACGTAGGTTTAGCATGACTCGAACAACCGCCTTTGTGTGCTGTCCTGCTAGAGGTCAAGGTGGAACCATAGTGGTCTATGGAGTGAATGGTAAAAGGGTGAATTCCCCACTCCACTACAGCAGGAGATTCAGTTTGTGCCAAGTTGGTGAAATCCTCCTCCACCCCACCCTCTAGACCCAGCATTACTTTATATAATACATGACTGACTAGCTATGCTATGCTAGCTAACTAACACAACTAACCAGGAAGTAGGAAACTAGCTGAGAAAAGTAGTACCGGCATTACATTCTTGCATGTTAGTTTGTTTTCAACTCCAAAGATAATGCCAAAACAGCATCGACAATGTACTTGATTTTACCACCTTGGTGGGTTCACGACCCGTCCTGAACCTACGGGTCACCCTGAGACACCTGACTCACAGCAGCCAATCCACAGCAATAAGCAGACTGATGTCCTGGGTGGGCAGGCCCACAGCCGTCAGAATCAGCAGCATGGTCACCAGTCCGGCGCTGGGAATGCTGGCCGCTCCCACACTGGCCAGTGTGGCCGTCATACTGGAGGAGGAGAAGGAGGGGTGGAAGTGGAGGTGGAGGTGGTATTGGAAAACAAGATGGTAAAGGAGGTTACATAACGGGACAAAACGTGCGTAGAGAAGAATTTGTCAGAACAATGTCAGATATCGGATATCTGGTCAATCCAGAGGGTATGTAGTCTAGACAGGATAAAAGTAATAGTCGGATATTTTTGTCCAGATGGATTCATTAGCCTTTGCGTGACATTTTAATCCGTTATTTCATCAAACTCTGCACCAGTAATTAGCATACCATCCTGACAGAGTAATATAGTGAGTGATTGAGAGTTAGTATGCAGATTTAGTGGCACATGTAACTCATTTAAGAACATTTTCTGAAACAATGTTTTTTTTTGTACTTTCATCGAGGAATTTTGGTAGTAAACAACCGCTAATGGCAAGCATACACCCGCCAGACAAGTTTCAAAGCAACGCATACTAGTCTTCATGTCGTGTCTTGGTTAGGCCTCCCAGTGAAACCACCTTAAGGGTTGGGGACGTTGAGAGCTTGCCTGTTTGGCTAAAGCTTCCTACCCACTAGGCGACGTTTAGCGTCAGCAGTACACACTTGCCTTGCCATCGGGTCGGTGGTCCACACTAGGCGACTGGGAACACGCATGAAGTTGGACTCAGTTCTTGACACGTCTTGGTAAATTTTTATCTCAAATCTCATTGGCTGTTGCTAGCGTAATCACCAACCTCAGTCTCAGGGCCCCCCAAACACGAGTCAATCCGGTTAATATCTAACCAGTTTGAAAAAAACTTTGCCCTCCTGACTCTACAAGGGTCGGCGAAATCGGCCCTGATCCCAACCCCGCTGAATTGGTGGGGTTGTCACCTTGTGGGTAGGAGCCTTTAAGGAAAGCCAGGAGTGTATGAATGTCTTGTTACATGAATACACACGCACGTATCTGCATTCAATCCGGCAAGCGGCAGCCATGACCGTCTGTTTGTGAAGCTCGGGTGGGAGAGACTAGCATGTAGTTCCTCTAACGGCCTTGAGGTGGTTCGCGGTTGGACGGGTGCAGAGTGACCAAAACGGCGGCTGCGTGTGTCACAGCCTACCTGACGGTGATGATCTGGCCGCCGTCCAGAGCGATGTCGTTCATCTGGGCGATGAAGATGGCCGCCACGGCCTCGTACAGCGCGGTGCCGTCCATGTTGATGGTGGCGCCGATGGGCAGCACAAAGCGCGTCACCCGCTTGTCCACCTTCAGGTTCTCCTCCAGACAGCGGAAGGTGACCGGTAATGTCCCAGCGCTGAGGGGAAGTAGCGACAGTACGGCGCATGAGTGAAGGTGTGAGGTGTGAGGACTGGGTTATGGTCAAACCGGTCATAGAGAAAATGGCGGATGTGTGTGTGTGTGTGTGGGGGGGGGGGGGGGGAGAGGCAGGCAAACAACATGGTTAAACCTGAGTGTGAGGGTTATTGATGTTATTTATAGGGAGGATTTGATGGCAGAGTTGGGCGACATGGCCTAGCGTTTAAATCAAACTCAATTTAGTTTTGAGCAGTGACTCATTGCTCTATTTTTATTCTTCTGTGAACAAACGGAAAAAGACTTCCCAGCGAAAAAGGTACTGGGTTCGATCCCCCATGTCTGTCGCGTACCTGAAGATGATGCCGAAACCCCTACCTGCTCCCTAATGACACGTATTGGAGTTCACTGTAAGCCGCTTTGGATAAAAGCGTCTGCTACTACTAATAAATCAAAGATTACGCTTTTGTCCACTTTCTGTGAGGTTGGACACAATGAGGGAACGGTTGAGTCTGATCAAGGACTCACCACCAGACATCTCCTCATTTAAACAAAAATCCCGATCCAGTCATCTCAAGGCTTCGCTCATCGCGCTTAAAATAAATACAAATTGAATCCATGTTGTGTGAACAGAAACAGCAGACGGTAGTACTACGACAGTAGCGCAGCTAGGTAACAGAATACAGGAGAAATGTGCAGAGAATATGATCGTCTTGTTGACAGCTGGTGTCGGCCAGCGCTCCGCCGGCGTGCGAATTAAAGGAATTTGATTCCAGTGCCCGTCTAAGCTGGGGTTGTAATATAATTAGAGAGAAAAGTTAATAGGATTACCCATAATTCACTAAAGCCCCCTGTAATATGCCAAAGGGACAGTTGGTTTCAGCGAACCGCATCGACGAGAGCGAGCGAGGGAGGCCGCCGCGAGCCTAACCTGGCCAATCCAGAACGAGCTCGGCGCTATGCTGCAGGGCTAGTTTGGCTAGATGGAAATAATCCCGGAGGCTTAGACATTTACAACACAGGATCTGTCTGACATGGGTTTGTCTCTGATGACCTCCATGATAACCCAATTTCAGACTCTATTTTTTCTGGCTCCGGCGCTGACCTCGCTGCACGGTTGAATTGCATAAATGCGTTGTTTAGTGTGTAACCCTCGCACATTTCACCCTGGCTGCTCTGTGGCTCCAGTCGTCAATCAGAATAACGACAGCAGCTGTTCACACAGGAGATGCCGTAAAAAGGAGTATGTGAGGAACGGACGCAAACCCACACACACACACACACACACACACACACACTCGCGCAAATACATGTACGAATGCATGGACCACACCTATACATGTATGAATGCATGCACCACACCTTAACACACACACACACACACACACACACACACACACATTCAAGTCAACACATCACATTCCAAGATGCAACATATTTCACACCCACACACGCACACACACACACACACCCACACACGCACACACACATACACACACACACACACATAAACACACATACACACCGATGTTGTGCGCAACAGCGGAAGTACCTGCTGGCGGTGCCCAGGGCGGTGATCCAGGCCTGGAAGATCCCGGAGTAGAAGACGAAGGGGCTCTTCCTGGTGGTGCAGAAGTAGATGGCCGGCAGGATGATGCCCCCATGGATGATCAGACCCACCATCACGGTGACCATGTACATACCCAGCTGCCTGGCCACCACCTCCAGGTCTCCGATGGCCGCGATCTTGCCGGCGATCAGCGAGGCGATGCCCACGGGGGAGTACCTGGGATAGCACATGGCGACGGTCAGCAGCATCCACAAGCAGGCAAGGACCCACTGGCCGCCAAATGGCAAATGCCAGAAAGGCTTTTGGCGATTTTTACGCCTTTTCACTTCATTGCTTCATGTTGCTTCTTCATTATGGTTGGGCAGGGTGCCACTGCTTTGTATCTAGTTGGTTGGATGCTGTGGTCTGAACCGTCTCTGGTCTGAACTGAGTTTACAGCCTTGACAGTCGCCTGATTAAAGGTTAGCCCAGGCTGACCGGCCAATCAGAACAGCATGCAAGAAACAATGCATAACAACTAATAATAACTTAACAAATAATAACAAGCTATGTAAAACAGCACAATTAATAGGTCTAGAAAATGCAACGTTTAATAAATAAATACATAAACAATTAAAGTGGGCCGGTTAAACCCGTTAAACGCCAACGACAGACCGTAACAGACTGCAGGAACGGGGCAGGTGTAGTTTAAAAAGCGCAAACTCAAACTCAAACAAATACTACACATTGAATACTATTAACTGTAGTGTCTCTATTGTCTTTTTTGTTGTGATTATTCAACGAAATTATCCCAAACGGGTATCAACGTATGCCCACGTACAACGGATTATGTCGTATCAACGTATGATGCAACAGCAATGTTATGTTACAGTATGCACCCGCTGAGAAACATGGAGGATCTGCTGCGGGCGTTGTTTAGGTGGGGGGGGGGGGGGAATAGTCACATGCGATGTAATAAATGGTGTGTCAGTTTTTTCAGTGTTCATCTCCCGTTTATGTCAATGTTTAGGTTGACACAAAAGCTGTGACTGTTATTGGTTGTTTTACCAAACAGGCCCAGGGTCACGCCGCAGCGATCCCCGCTATGAAAGCGACATGAACACAAACGACGTGTAAACCTTCTAATCCTGTCCCTCAGCTCAATGGTAATACTTTAAATACTGTACATGCGAGCAGCTGAAATCCTGAAAACATCACGTGACAGTCTTGTTAACACGTTGGCGAAGATTGTGATGCCTGTTTGGGATCATGTTTGTTTGAACCACAACAATAGTGTTGACATAAATTGACATAAATCACAATAGTGATTTATGTCAATTATGATTCTGTAGTATTTGTGAGTTTTTCACTTTTTATCTTTCTTTCGCTTTATCGTTTTATGACGCAATGAGTTGGACTACAACCCCTTTTGTAGTGAGCCGGTCCCTACTGACACAGCAAGTCAAATTTCTCGCTTCAGCTATGACAAGACTTTATATCTACACCGGGATTGGATGAAACTATCTTAAAAAAAACCCAACCTAAACTGGGATTCCCCTTTAAGATGTTTTTACGAACAGTCGCGCTTGGGACAGTTTGGCGGTGGGGGGAGGGGGGGGGGGGGCGGGTGGTCGCGCCATCGGCCCTCGGCTCGTCCCGGCTCAGCTGTCGGTGCGAGGCATGCCGAGCGGCAACTGACGGTGGCGTTTAGTCGCAGTTGTTTGGCGAAGCATGCGGCGTGTAGGATTTGATGGATGTGTTCCTTGTGTGATATGCGTTGTGTATACACTGGGCTCTGTGTTTGGCCGAGGCCATTGGCTCATGACTCATTTGTTTATACTCGGGCGAGGGATGTGGACAACGAATCGAATTCCTCCGCGGTCCAGCTGCACATTTAGATGGACAGCGTAGCGCCGGAAAGACAGTAGGCTGCTGTTTTCCACTCAGGTACGCGCATGCGTGCGTGTGCGCGTGCACACACACACACACATGCACACACACACACACACACACATGCACACACACGCGCACGCACACACGCACACACACATACACACATTCATGTACACACACACACACACACATTCATGTACACACACACACTTCTACCAATGCCCCAGCAGAGCGCCCTGGGAGCCAGTGTGTGTCCTGGGTAGCCTCAAGGCCTGTCCGGCTCTCACACACATCTTTCCACTGTCCCTCTGTCCCCCCTCCCGCTGCCTCTGGTCTCTGCTCTGCTGCCAGAGGAGGCTCTACTGTCTGTGGATCCATTACATCCTGGAGCACTTCCACCCACTTCCCCTGGGAGTCCACAGGCTGCCATGTCCCAGCCCCCACAACAAGGAAAAGCACCACCACCACCATCACCACCACCACCATCACAGCCATCATCATCATCATCATCATCATCATCATCATCATCATCATCATCATCATCATCATCACCACCACCACCACCACCACCACCACCACCATCACTGCCACATTATCATCACCACCACCACCACCACCACCACCATCACTGCCATCATTATCATCACCACCACCACCACCACCACCACCACCACCACCATAACCACCACCATCATAACCACCACCATCATAACCACCACCACCATCATAACCACCACCATCATAATCACCACCACCACCATCATAACCACCACCCTCATAACCACCACCACCACCAACATTATAACCACCACCATCATCATCATCATCATCACCGCCATCATTATCATCACCACCACCACCACCACCACCATAACCACCACCACCATAACCACCACCATCATAACCACCACCATCATCATCACTACCACCATCACCACCATCATTATCATCACCACCACCACCACCACCACCACCACCATCATAACAACCACCACCACCAACATCATTATAACCACCACCATCATAACCACCATCATCATCATCATCATCATCATCATCATCATCATCATCATCATCATCATCATCATCATCATCACCACCACCACCACCACCATCGTCATACCCCCCCCCCCCCAACACACACACACACACACCCCTAGCCCAGCCCCTATCTCCGGCTGCTGCTCCAGAGCATTCCACACACTCCTCCACGTTCTGGGGAATCCCTTTCTTTACCTCTTTTTCTCTCTCCTTCTCTCTTTCTTTCCCAACCACTCTCTCTCTCTCTCTCTCTCTCTCTCTACCTCTCACTACCACTTTCTCACGTTCTCTCTTTCCTGTCCTTATCCCTCTCTTTCTCTCTGTCACTCTCTCTCCTTCCATCTGGTCCTGTCCTTCACTATGACCATGTTCTCTCTCTCTCTCTCTCTCTCTCCCTCTCTCTCTCTCTCTCTCTCTCTCTCTCTCTCTCTCTCTCTCTCTCTCTCTCTCTCTCTCTCTCTCTCTCTCTCTCTCTCTCTCTCTCTCTCTCTCTCTATGTCAATCCATCTCTCTCCCTCCCGTTCTAGGGTCTAGGGCTCTCCACTGCTCTCTCCCACAGTTTTGTTTTATGTACACACTCATCTCCTTATCCATCACTGTCAGTAGGCTCGCTGTGTGTGTGTGTGTGTGTGTCCACAGCGTCTAAACATAACACTCCATTGGCCCCATCGTAAGAAAAACAGAGGCAAATATGCAGACATATTCAATCACACTTACACACACACACACACACACACACACACACACACACACACACACACACACACACACACACACACACACACACACACACACACACACACACACACACACACACAAGCACACACACAAACACACCATAGATACCATACAATCAAAAGATAAGATCGGAACAACACCCTTGACACCAAAAAAAAACAAAAAAAACGTAGAGACACTGACCACATGATCATGGACACCATCGTCATGATGATCTCGTTGAGGATGTTGAAGAAGTCACACATGACCCTGCCCCGCTCCCCCATCCGCCCCATGCATATCCCAAACGTGATGAAGAAGCCAATCAAGCCTTGTGAAAGAAAACGACAGCAAAAAAAACATGCAAAGCGAAGCTCTACGGCATGAAATAGGACACGGACCACAAACATGCAAATGTGATAACACGGAGGAGGAAACGAGGAATTCAAGCCGTTGGAGACAGACAAACAGAGCAGCAGAGCAAAAGCAAATACCGCCACAGACAGACACAGACACGCGTGTCAACTCACCAAGGACGTTCATCCCCCATTTGTACTCCAGCTTCTTCTGGCCCACCAGGAGGGGTTCGGTTTGGTTGGCTAATACGACCGGTACTTTCTTCAGCACTGTCTGGACCTGAACGGAGGACAGAGCCAGTTTCAGACTTGGCGGATGGCTGGACTGCCTTACAGAGCAGATCCAAGATGGTTGAAGGAGTTTGCTTGAACTTGTTTCTTACTAACATCACATTGAGTGGACGGCTAGTCGCCAACTTGGCTACAGGATTACACTTCCCAGTTATTTAGATAGATGGATAGATGGATAGATAGATGGATAGATGGATAGATGGATAGATAGATGGATAGATAGATACATAGATTGATCTTTATTCAAAGGTACATTTATGTACCTTTGAATGTGTGTAATGTGTGTAATATGTGTGTAATTCACATAAATGACACACACACACACACCAGACACACACACACACACTAGAATTAAAGTGGGGGTAAGAGCACAAAAAAAGAAAGGAGATTAAATACAGCGCTCTTCAGCTGTTAGTTATGATATAGCGACTGCCATTCTCCAGTGATACTGCAATAGTAGCGGTGAGGTCTGGGGAAACTCTCGGCACACTGAGGTGCCATAAAGAGTTTCTATTTGAAGAGCATTGAGCGTCTAAAGGGCATATCAATCATGTGAAGTCAGCTCTCAATATTACAATGGAAGGGTAATTATATAGGCTATGAGCCGTGATGAACGTTGTTATTATCAGCAATAATTATTATGTTAGCGTGATGCACAACAGTTCAAGCAACGGCTCCACACCCTTCCCGGTGATGACAAAGGGACAGCTTAAGTCCTCTGATGGACACAGACAGGTAGAGAGAGAGAGAGAAAGAGAGAGAGAGAGAGAGAGATTGGAACTAGTAACCTTTGGAGGAAGGAGTGCAGGGATTTAAATTAAGCTCCAGGGACATTATTTTAACCCCCCAAAAAGTCCCTGCTCGGGCGGTGGTACTTTCCAAAAGTACAGGAACTTTGGGGGTGGGGCTTGCAGCGCTGGTTGGCTGAAGGGCTGGCCTGAATACATAATTTCAAGCTTCGGATAATCGTTAGGTTTACGAACGATTATTCGAATATTTATAGAAAAAAATCAATTCATAGTGCGTAACTTTCCCTGCCTGAACCGGAGCCGGTGGAGACCACTGCTGCCAAATCTTGTTTTTTCAACTAATCATTGTTCCTTTTAATTTCTACAGTGTTATTCTCATACAGCAATAAGCAAAACTATAATATCACGTAGGATTGCTGCGTGGACGTCTGGCTTTCGGATAAACTCATCGTGTCCGAGTCCGATTCGGTTACGGCATCGGCATAAATGTAGCCAAAATGTTTCCGATGACACACGGTGTCCACAGTATGGGAGTAGGCCTACTTCCAATCATCACAAAGAAAATGGCGGTTTGAACATTGTGCAGAGTTTTTATGAAATTGCACGGCAGGACTAGCGCAATTCACCTGACGAGAAATCACACAGGCGCTACTGTGGGTGACGAATCGCCATAAAAGGAAAAAACATCGCTACATGTTCTATTCATGTTTATTCAATTACCAACCTGTTATTATTAGTAAGTAGAGCTTTTTCTGTATCTTTTGGCCTCGTTTAGCGCTATTACGCTTTCCCCTCACCTCGCAGTCGCCGTCTTTCTCCGCTCAGCTACCTGTTCCCCCAGTAGACTGACCTCTGGTGGGGCGCGTTGTGCACTACAACACAGCCGAAACTTTGCGGGTCTTTAGACCGCGCTGGAAACACAGACAACGGGCTGAAGGAACCTTTTAGTTCCTCGAAAAAGTAGTGCCCGGGACTAAAAGTACTCCTTTGGGTGGAAACGTGGCTATAGACAGAGAGAGAGACCGAGACAGACACATAGTCTTGATTGATATTATTTTGGAAATAGAGATACAAGGGCCTTAACTTGAGTGTCTATCGGCTTACGTTTAGCCATGCTCTCCCCCCTGCAGAAGCAGATGTCTCACTGCTGCAAACAGGGAGAGCGCAAGCAGAGATGTAGAGAGAGATTAGCTCTGATCCTCACCCAGCCCAAGACAGACAACAGTTTCTAATCATGCAGACGCACGCATGGAGAGAGAGAGAGACTGACAGACCGACTGAGAGAGAGAGAGAGAGAGAGAGAGAGACAGACAGACAGAGACAGAGACAGAGACAGAGAGAGACAGAGACAGAGACAGACAGAGAGAGACAGAGAGAGAGAGAGACAGAGACAGAGAGAGAGAGACAGAGAGAGAGAGAGACAGAGAGAGAGAGGGAGTGGGTTGACAGTGGATTGTTGTTTACAGATCAGCCCAGATCAAACAGTATGGACAAAATCTGCACTATGTCACTGTGTGTGTGTGTATTGCAGGGAGATTGGTTCGTGTACACATCCAGCCAAGTGACCTCTGGTTGGCTAGCAGGCTCACACACACACACATACACACACCGCTCCATCACGATGCTGCAGAAATAACAGCAGCTACGCATGGAGAGGAAGAAAATCTGCAGCCTAAAAATATAAATCAATCTGGACATTGGGAGAACATGCATTAGTTTCTCTATCAGAGGACATACTTTGGTTATTTTCCCAGCATTTTGTAAGGGCTTCAACAGACCGCTGATCTAAATATATCGGCAATGAATAAACATCTTCCAAATATTGTAATTTGTCAACTGTCGACATTCGATAATTCTTTTTTTTTTTTTTACCAGTAGCCTTGGACAAAGTTAATAACACTCATGGGGATTCATTCAACACTGATAACATCAACAATAACTCTCTCACCATACAATCTCTAATTAAAACTATCCATTTCAGATATTCCTCTAGAGATTACTAGCCCCGGTCCCTACAAAACCTTGATCTCACACGTTCGTACAAATTAAAGCCAGTTAAAGCGCAGCGTTGCCCCGGCAGGGGATAAGACTCAAGGCATAGTTGAAAGAAGCATGGCAGATGATGAATCAGTTTCCCTCTACAATGTGAATAAAATGTGCTTTATGGTAGCCAGATGCAAACTTATTCAAACCATGCCTGGTTGTTTTTTTTCTTTTTTTTTAAATGAACAAGCCGGGTTCTGTATGTGGCCTGT